>VZRE01000343.1:108651-137412 GCA_013396775.1 Cephalopterus ornatus
GGCTCGGCGGGAGCAGCCGGGGCGCAGGGGGCACAGCCGGGCCGCTCTGGGTGGGCGTGGGGCTGTGCGGGCCGAGCGCTTCCGAGCCGCCCGCCGGCTTCGCCGCGGCCGCGCCGCGCTGAGGGTGCGCGGGAGCCCGAGGGGCAGCGCCCTTTGTCACTGGCAACACCAGTACAGATGCTGTAAGGCCTCTTAGGTGTTCCTGTTCGTTTATTCAGAACAAGAACACCTGGCAATGTGTTCTCTGGGTATATCCAGCAGAACTCACTCCTGACTCTTGCTGCAGGCCGAGGGGCAGCACAGCGGGGCCGGGCCGGGCACAGGGACAGGGGAGGCAGGCGCGGCCGGAGCGGCGGCGCCGGGAGCAGGGCGGGCCGGTCGCGGCGGGTGTGGGGCGCCCGGGTGAGACGAGTGCGAGTCTCGGCGTCCCACCTGCGGGAGCGGAGCTTTTGTAGCTTAGCGGTGGGTGCGCTTTTCCCCTTCTAAGGGCTGTCCTGTTCTGTGGTACTAAAGGCCCTTCCCTCTCCGAAGTAGAACCATAATCTGGCGCTGTGTGTCTCTAGCAGGCTCGAGGCATTGGCTGCCAGCCTTGCCTTGGCTGGTTTGCCAAGCAAGTATTTTTGGTTATTAAGATCTACCAGGAAAATCAGCTCACAAAATCAGAGCATGAGTTAGGTTGGAAAAGACCTGTGAGACGCTCGAGTCCAGCCTGCGGTGATCTTGCCTGTTAAGTGTCTCTCCTGGTCTGCCTCACTCATTACACCTCTGTGCTGACAAAACTACTCGAAAATCCTGTTGCTGCACCCCCAGTGTTCAGCAAACAGGAACAGACTATTTGTGTGTACAGTAATAATGTTTGGTGTTCTCTAGGTTTGAGCATGGGAATTCCTTTGTGGTACAGTGAGCATGTTGGTCACCTCAGAAAGTTTCTTTACTTCCTCTCATTGTTGACCATCCCATTTCGCAGTCGGAAAAGGCACAGATAGGACTAGCTGGGTCGCCAGCAGGAATTACCTTTACAGTCTATCCTGCTCCTTTTCGGTCGGCCCTTGAGTGCTTGCAGCCGACTGCAGCTTATTGCTGAGCGTGGCCTTATACCAGTCTTGCAAAAAAACCTCTCCCTGCGTGCACAATTGTACAGGAAGAGAGTTCTCCTGGTGGCAGGAATTGCATCACGCTGACGTGCCTGTCCCCCGGCCACATGGTGCCATCTGCAGGTCACGTTGCCATCGCAGGGCAGTCGTTTCCACTTCCATATACAAGAAATACACATTTAATTGTGTGTCTTAAGCGTTCAAGACTTGGTTTGTATTGAATGTGAACATTTTATTCGCATAATACTTGAGAACAGAAGGAGTGAGCTTACATTGTTGCACAGATGTGTTTATTTGATCATTGTGCAGGGAACCTGCATGTAGCAGTGTGAACAATACGTGACTTAGTATGAGTGTTATTTGTATCTTAGTGAAATGTTTATATCTTGTCCTGCACCGAGGAGTCTCTTGGCATCCTGACTTGTCACTTGAACTGAGCAGCTCATCCGTGTGACTTCAGTGCAGGACAGAAAGTAGCTGTTAGCAGTTTCAAAAGTAGTACAGAGCAACAGTGCAGTGGATTTCAACAGTTGTCCATTATTTAGGCAAACAGCTTTAAAAAAACCCAACTCAGCCAGAGTTGTCTCTTTATCTACACCGAGTGTATTTGTAAGTTTTTTACTTTGACGATGGCTACCAGTAGGTTCACACAACAGACTATTTAGGACAGCAGAATTTCTGTCTAGTACCTAAAGTTGCAATAGCAGTATTTGAGTTAAAAATAGCCATTAAAAATCCATGGTAATAATGAAGTCTCTGGACCTATGGACTCCAGAGTGATAGTTGTAATTATATATTGGCTGTAATGGGACCTTACGCCAGTTAAGCTACTGTTTATTGACAAAGCTTTGTTTTTAAAACATCAGTGCAATTCATCATGTAACCCATTGAAAATTAACTTGAATTTGCCTGGTCTGTGTCATTTAGGTTTGGGGGTAGGTAAGGGTTTGGGGTTTTTTGTTAGAGCTTCTTTTGAGGTTTTTTTTGTTTTGTTTACCCCCATCTGTAACACCTTGCAGCTGATAGTGATTTACAGTCAGGGATTCGGGTTGCAGCCTGTACTTATTTACAAGCAGGACTTGATTTGCTTTTTGTCTTACATCACACACTTAAAAGACTGGAATGCCTATCTAGAATTATTTCAAGGAGCTTGCTTGGATTTTGCTGAATAGAACTATTGGATAATTTTTAAGAAAATACATGTAATACTTTCTAAGCACTTATATACGAGATGAATAAATTCTAAAATCTCCCTTATACAGGATGTGACCAAGTTGACGCCTCTTTCACCAGAAGTCATCAGCAGACAAGCAACAATTAATATAGGTAAAAACAAACTTATAATAAAGAGGAGTGCATTAATGTGACTCTTTTTGGCCCTCCTGCAGTAGCAGATGTACCTATATGGCAACACTTCAAAGATTCTTATTGACTCACCAAACCGTTTTGACTTGAAAAGCACTGATTTTGCTTCAGGAACACAGTTGAATGGAGTGGGGAATAGTTGCCAAAGCAAAGTTTATTTTACCTTGAAATGGAGCATTAAAAGGAGTTTCATAAAAATGCAAGGTCTGTCGATTGGGAGCTGGATTTTTTTGTTTATTTAAACCAAAATGATGACAAACTGCATATGTGCTTCTGATGGGGGCTCTGGACTTACCTGCCATGAAGAATTTGGGGTAATTGTGTGTTGATAGTAATGGAACATTGCACAAAACTGAATAATGGTTTATTAACAAACATTTCCTTTTAAAACACAGGTACAATTGGTCATGTAGCCCATGGAAAGTCGACAGTAGTCAAAGCTATATCTGGAGTTCATACTGTCAGATTTAAAAATGAACTGGAAAGAAATATCACAATCAAGCTGGGTTATGCTAATGCAAAGGTGAGTCATTCCTGCAGCAAATATATTACTGATGTATTTCAGGGTGGATGTGAGCTTACAGGTAACTAACCCTTGAGGAATAAAACTTTTTTCCAATTCTAAAACATCACAGATTTACAAGCTGGATGACCCGAGCTGTTCTCGACCAGAGTGTTACCGATCCTGTGGAAGTAGCACCCCAGATGAGTTCCCTACAGATATTCCTGGCACCAAAGGGAACTTCAAGCTAGTCAGGTAACAGCTGTAAATGACTGGAATAAATTGTGTTTACTTCCCTTTGCATAACTGAGAACCGTCAGGGTTGAGCTGTTGTGCCGAATGGGTTGTTACGGCACATTCTGAGGTGGGGGGCACCCCTGATCCAAGGTGTTGTCTGAACTGCCTTGGGTGGTACAACAAGATTCTTAGTTCATGCTTTTAACAAAATACACAGAGTGCTGTACCAAGGTTAACTGACAGGCAGCCAGTGCAAAACTACTGGTTAAAAGCTCTGTGTTCTTTATCCCACTGGTTTTTTGCTTGTAGTAGATTTTTAACATTGTCAGCAAAGCAGCAAATTAGTCCCTTGCTTTTTGGTGGCACGCTACTAGGAAACAAGAATTCTTCACTGGATAGGTTCAGGAAGGAACATAGTGGATCAACCATTATGGTCTGCACCATAAAATCAAAAGGTTGGAAATGTAACATTGTCTCTGTAGATAAATCTTCGAAGTGAAATGCAGTTATAACCATGTAACTGAAGATGCATGATTTCCTAAAATTGGAGAGTGGGAGATGTCTTTTAAAAGAGATAAGGGAAATCTCATGTGGTGTGTTTGTTGGTTTTTGGGTGGGTGGTGGTGGGTTGGTTTCTTTTTTTTATTCCAGTGCATTTAACTCTAGTCTAATGTACAAGTAAAGTGGTGAAATATTAAAGCAGTACCTAGTATGGATATGTGGTATTAAATCTTAAAACTCAGAAAAAGTATTCAGTAGCCATTCAGTAGTCTTTGTGTTCTTTTAGGACTTTCTTGAAAATACTTTAAAGGTATTGCTTCTCAGCATCTGTCTTGAAATGTTTATCTATTTTAAGGATGCTTTTAACTTCTGTGTCTGCCTATTCACTCACATAAATCAGTCAGAGAAGCTGTTGGTAATTGGCTTTTGGACTTCTTTTTCACCTTCTCCTACAACAGGCATGTCTCGTTTGTGGATTGTCCTGGCCATGATATTTTGATGGCTACAATGTTGAACGGTGCAGCAGTAATGGATGCAGCTTTACTGTTGATAGGTAACAATTGCTACACAAAAGCAGAGCTCTGGTTTTTAGTATCATGAAGCAACTTTATATGGGCTTTAAAAGCTAGTGGGATGTGGTGAGCAATTAAAACAGGTGAATCCATTTGGGATGTGTTAAAGAAAATAAAGTGATGCTACAAGGACAGTGTACTCTAGAAAACTGGGTTATTTTAAACTAGTCTGGTAGCTGGCCCCATGGATAGAAGATTAGTTAGGTAAGATGAAACCCTGAGTATAGTACAGTAAAATCTATGTAGTTTTATGGAGATAGATTAGCTGCAAGTGCATTTTGAGTTTCTCTGAAGGTTCAGTTTCCTTTAAATATGTATGTAGTCTTTGCCATCCAGGAGAGTCCACAAACAACAGTACAAACAGTAAACCCAGAGTAATACAGGCAAAATTAAGGTACAGGAGATTTAAGTTGATTCAGACAACTTCTGTTCTGATTTTTGTATGTCTATAGAGCATTAGTCATTTCTTCTGCCTCTTTAGCTCTAGAAAGTGTGATAGACCAAACTTCAAGTGAGATTAACCGTAATGGCACATCAGGCCAAAGTTGGCTTCTTAGATGGCTGAAACCCAACCCATATTGATGGCAACCCTATTCACATACTTGATCTAATTATCGTATTACAGAGTTTGGGGATCTTGGCATTTTTATGGCTTTACTGGTAAGAAAATTGTAAGATATTTCTTGAAAGGTCCATTATGCTACAGTCAGTACTGAAATGTCTGAAAAGCTAAAGGATGGAGTGAGTCATTTTAGATGGGTATTTCTTCTCGGAGCAAGTGGAACAAGAGAACCACTCTGGCAATGTGTCACCTGGCATATCATCACATTGTGTGGATGCTACAGCCAGCATTTATGGGGGGGAATAGGTGCTTATTGACTTGGTTGCATCACATGTAGCTTACTGAGAGATAACTGTCTTTTTTGTTTATTTGTTTTTATGAAGATGCAGTAGAAAGTAGATGTTCCTAACTGTAGAAGTTTTTTGTATCTTTATAGTTTCTATATTGCAGTCACTTCTCTTCTTTCAGCTGGTAATGAGTCATGCCCTCAACCTCAGACCTCAGAACATCTAGCTGCTATAGAAATAATGAAACTGAAGCACATTTTGATTCTACAGAATAAGATTGATTTGGTGAAAGAGAGCCAGGCTAAAGAACAGTATGAGCAGATCCTTGCATTTGTACAAGGTAAGTTTTCAAGAAAAGAAATCCTGTCAGTGGTGGAAATCCAGTGTTGAAATACGGACACAGTGGTTTTCTGTGTTTATAGAAAAGCTTCTCTTAGACAATGGTGGTGTACCTAATCTGTTAATATGGAAGCTAGACCACTGGAGTTGTGCTTCTTATCCGTTTCAGACTGTTTAAGTACAAGAGTGGTAATGCTGTTGGTCAGAGCTCTTGATGTAAAATTGATAGCAATGGCTCTTACCTAGTAGCTTTCACTGCATTTGTGGTTTCTTCCTGGGTTGTTTCTTTGGTAGAGATTTCACTGTGATTTTACTGCAGCGCAGGAAAGAAGGAAGTAATACTTGTTAGAGGCACGTTTTAGATATAAATGTGTTAATTTCTTTTATCTAATCACAAAAGATTGGTGTTTCATCTGTCTCTGTAAATCCAGTTTGGGCAGTGTTATCCTACTCTGTCTATGAAGTTCTGCTGAACTTTAGTGCTTTGGGTTTCATCTTTCCCACTGCTTTCTGTTTATCTGCATTAGCTGGGGTATGTGACAAGCTGCAAAACTGGATTGTCACCCTCAGAAGTAGCCGATGGGTCTTTCTTTTTTTTTGTAATTCATAATTGTTTCCTTGCAAAAGCTGTTCCTAACAGCTCTGTCAGAGTGGCTTGATGTGTAAATTTGGAGTTTTGAGAACTGGAGTTAACACAAGAAACAGATATAATTAAAACTAATAATATTTAACAAACCTGGTAAACTAAATGCATCCTTTCATAAAATAAGGATTTTTGTAAAATATATACTTGCAGTGCAAAACTGGGAAAACGTAGATCATTAAATTGACAGGAAATTTAGTTTGTCAGGATGAAATCTGACTGTAAAACATTAGTGCTGATGTGTCACACGCTGAGATATCCAATCTCTCTGAGGAATTCTTGAGAATATTTCTGATCACAATGTAGGAAGTGAATTTTCCCCTAGAGTGGAAAATTATCTTGCACAGTGTTCAGAATGCCTTGAAAAGTAGGTGTGGCTGGTTTGAGCTAAAACATTGAAGGGAAGAATAAATGCTCTGATACTACTTTGGGAAATACACATAAAACACACCATGAAACTCATTGGTGTTTCTAACAATCACAAGTCGCTTGGTCATGTTGCTGTAAATACTCTTCTTAAAGCTTGATGTTGAACTTGATTTTGTTTTAGGTACAGTTGCAGAAGGGGCTCCGATAATTCCCATCTCGGCACAGTTGAAATACAACATTGAGGTAGTCTGCGAGTACATAGTGAAGAAAATCCCAGTCCCTTTGCGAGACTTCACATCTGAACCAAGGCTTATTGGTATGTAAATGCTCAGGTCTGGGCTTCGGTGGCCAAGCACTGGCTGGAGGCATCTACACTTAGAATGGCACCTTGCTGAGTGCCCTAAAAAGAGGTGGATTCTAAAAGAGTATTTAGGGTGCTCTTATTTTAAAACTTGCATGTTTTCTGGAAGCTGTGTTGTTTGTTCTCTTAATTGCTGTTGGTTTTGTGCGTATTCTGTGCATATGACAGCACTAAAATGCAATAGAGATGACAAATTTATCTGTATCTTAAAAACATTCCTTTCATTGTTAGGAATTTAATTTGGATTTAAAAAGTACAGACAAACTAATGAATTTGATAATTAAATTATTTCCATGAAAATCTTATAGATAGGTTGATCAGAGTTTTTGTGTTAGTCTCTTGTTCCCTGGATTTAATTGTCAAAGTCTCAGTTCTTCTCCAGCGTATTATGAAATTCAGTTCACTACAGTGAATTCAATTTACTACAGTGAATTAATTTTTTTGTCTGTTTTTCCAAGTAAACTATAGAAGTCCTACAAAATGTACTCAGAATGCTTAAAAATTGACCACATTAAATCAAGGTCACAGTATTCACTATGACTACATTAAACCAAGGTTGTGGCATTCACAATTTGCATTGTGAATATTGAAGGGGTTTTGTAATATAGTTGATTATTACTTTCTTTTTTTACATACTGATGGTTATTTTCAGCTATGCAAAAAAAATTACATATATGAGCAGCTTAAATGGTTTTGAGAACAAAATCGACTGTATACCTAAAAATTTGGATTAAAATGTTCATCATTATGATTGTAATATTTATAAATATGTGTACACTCTCGTAAGAATAGAGAAGCAATCAGAGTTGCTAAAGAAAGACACTATTTAAAAAATCTGATATTAAAAATAAATCTGGTTATGGTCTATTCTTTTCAGTAATTAGATCTTTTGATGTCAACAAGCCTGGCTGTGAAGTTGATGACCTTAAAGGAGGAGTAGCTGGTGGCAGTATTCTAAAGGGTGTCTTAAAGGTAACCTTTTCTCTTTCTTGACGGGAGATTTTTAATTACAGCAATGAGTAGAGTTTTTCCATGCTTAGTACAAAATGAATCTATATAATGAATTTGATTTTTAAAACTTAAATACAGTAAGGTGGCATTTATCCTTCCTGTCTGTACCTCATTTTTCCTTTCCAGTTTTAAGATAGCAGAACAAGAAGCACTGGTTTCAATTTTTTAAATATATTTTTGTTATTGTAATCTAACCCTTTGCTAATAATGATACTGATTAATCGCTTACAAAAATTGAAGGGGCTATTTTTTTTTTCCTATCCTTCCACTTTCACTTGCTGAATAATTGCAGGGCAGAAGAGAGCAAAAGAACTTCACAAGTACCTCAGAAGTGTGTGTGGGTTCTCACAGGTCTCACTTCCCCATTTAAGTATTCTGTATATTTTGATTTTTTTATTTTGCTTGCTTTCCATCAATAGATAGAAACTTTAAAAGTTGCTCTTCTAGGCTGGAGGGCAGACTGCATCTTTGAACATTTATACAGCTTGTGTTTTCTTTGTTTTGCAGTGTATTGATGCTGATCAGTTACATTGAGTGAATTAACTCAATTTTTCTCAGGGCTGAAATATTTTTAAATTAAATACAATGTTTAAGAATTTAACTAAAATTTTTAAGTTGAAATTGTTGCAGATAAAGGTTCTTTCCTAAAGCAGTTTTACAAATGATATTGAAAAGAAAATCAGTTGTTACATGGGCTGTAAGTACTGTTCAGTTTGCAGTTAACAGTGCAACAGAAATCCTAGAAGTTCCACAGTAGCCCACAGCCAAGGACTTGCATAAAAAGTAGATCGTGGGATATGTAGGTTTTATCTATGACTAGTTAGCTTTGCGTTCCTGTGAAACAGCCAGTTAATCCCTTTTTCACATTTGTAATTAGGTGGGCCAGGAAATTGAGGTGCGGCCTGGTATTGTGTCCAAGGACAGTGAAGGGAAGCTCATGTGCAAGCCAATCTTTTCCAAAATTGTGTCACTCTTTGCTGAACACAATGATCTACAATATGCTGCTCCAGGGGGTCTTATAGGTAAGAATGTTATCTTATTAAAAGATTTATTGGTTTCACTCAGGAATGAATTTCAGTGTAATCGACAAAGGTACTATGAGCAATTTTAAAAAATTCATAGAGAGACAGGGTTGGTGTGAAAATTGGATATTTAAAAAATAATTTTCCTGATTGTCACTGGCCAATGCAGATGAACTTGCACTGTTAGTTGTACCAGCTTTAACAGTAGAATATTTCTTCATCTGTTTAGACAGAGCTCACAGTCTTGCTGACATTCTGAAAATGCTGTCCAGGTAATAGGGAATTCCCACTACATTTTCAGTTTGCTGTTTTTGAGATCTCCTTCAAATATTTTAATACGTAAAAGCGACAGCTATCTTTCAGTTACTCCTTGTGCCTTTCCTTGTTGCGTTGTAGGTGTTGGCACTAAGATTGACCCAACCCTGTGCCGAGCTGACCGAATGGTAGGCCAAGTGCTTGGTGCAGTTGGGGCACTGCCAGAAATATTTACAGAGCTAGAAATTTCCTATTTCCTTCTGAGGCGACTATTAGGGGTGCGCACTGAAGGAGACAAGAAAGCTGCCAAGGTTTGTACCCCTTCTTTTGTTTTTTCCTGATTTTGCTGCTTGTGCTAAGTTTCATTAATGAATGCATTTCTTTCATCTTATATAGCAGTTTTGTCTCTGCTGTGATATAAGTTTGTCACTAATCTGCTTCTTTATTACAGGGATGCTTTTCAGAGGAGTAGGAATTCATATCAGAGTAATTTAAAGTATAATAAAGTATTTATGTGTCTGAGTGTTCTTCTAAACATACTGCTAGTTGTTTTCCTTTGCTATCACTCTATTCATTTGTGCAATTCACATACTGATCTACTCCCTACTTACACGCTTTTTGTAGATTTTCTCTCTGAAGAACTTTTTAAAGCTAAGTATTTTTGAAATATTGTAGATGAAAAGAAACTCAACTTGAGGCACAGCACAGATTTGTGTTACATAATCCATTTTACACAAGTCAACTAAAAGATCATGGTTTCACCTGTTAGCATTTAAATCTGTAAACTGCCTCATGCCACAGTAAGTAAAGTGGTTCAGCGCTCTCTTATCCCATAAAATAAACTATTTTTGATCATTTTTTTGTATATAGGCATAAGGGAAGTGAGAATATACAAATTAATTAAAAGAATGGTGTAACATCACAGTTTGTAGCAATGTTTGTGACTGTTTGTGCTTTTAATACAGTATGTGTAATCATTAGTATATTTTATAGAAAATGTAGAGAAATCCCAAGAAAATAACCCAAAGAACTACATGTACAACATCTCTATGTATTTGTCCTTTTGCATATAAATCTTTATCCACTGACAGTGCTGCTCATGGTTTGTGTGTGTGTATATTTAGAGTATTTCTCAGCTATACCTTTGTTTTGTGGCAAGAAGGTAACAGAAGATGCTCGATACTGTCTGTGGTACTTTTTTTGGTACTAAAGCTTATGTTTCGGAGTTTTGTGTGTCTGTCTTTAGGTGCAAAAATTATCAAAGAATGAAGTTTTAATGGTAAACATAGGATCCTTATCTACTGGAGGGAGAGTCAGTGCAGTAAAGGCTGATTTGGGGAAGATTGTGCTAACTAACCCTGTATGCACAGAAGTGGGAGAAAAAATTGCCCTGAGTCGAAGAGTTGAGAAACACTGGCGGTAAGTTGGTGCTAAATTGGTGGTAGAGTACCTCGTTGCTATATTGTTAACAAAAAAATACATGGATCTGGTTTTGTTCTGGAATAGGTGAGTGCATGTATGCTTGAAAAATTCCTAACAGTTCTCCTAAAAATTCTCCTGACATGTTGGCACCATTATTGTGGAATGCTTCTTTTCATTGCTGGCCTCTTTTTTTTTTTTTTTTTAAACCAACATTATGATTGGGTGGGTACCTATTAGTTAACAGACAAGGAAACACCTCAGGGTCCTGGTTTGTTGCCAGAACTGCCATGCTGTGAATTGAGCTCACAGCAGGCAATCTTGGCAGAGGGAGTTGGAAGTTCTAATAACACTGAGCCAAAGCCTTCTTTATACACACACCAAAATCTGTGGTGTTCTACCCATGGAGCTGGATGTGATTTCCAGTGCAACCTGGAAGTAGCAGCAGGGGAATGGAGGAGGGATGTTCTAAGGTTCGGGCATTTTATGTACTATGAGCAGAGAAATAAATTATCACCTGGATTGACCCATTCAAATTACAGATATTAAAATGTCTGACTGCACAGAAGCATCTGGAGGCTGACAATTATGAACAGAATTGGTTGATGATTCATTTTAATCATAGTGCCAGACCCTTTTTTAGATGATTACAATACTGTACCTGTTATGTGGTTCATAAGACCCCATGAAGAAGAACAGAAAGGTATTTAGATTTGTTGGCTCTGCACAGCCCTTGTAGTATAAGAGAGCATAGCTGTTTTTACAAGAAATCTCTCTGAAAAGGAACTAAGCTTTAAATATCCGTGGATGCATGTTTCTTTTCCAGATAACAAGAAAGCGTAGACAGGAATTTAGTGCTTGCTGTCTCAGCAAAATGACAAATTAGGGAAGAAATTTTTCCCTGAAAACAAACCAAACCAAGGCAAAAGATAAAATGTCTTGAACAGGAGGGTGGGGGGGGGAAGGCAGGACTCTAATCAAATCAGGTAAAGCAAAAGGAAGAGGAGAAACTATATTGGAAATTATGCCTCTTTTTTTTTTTTTGAGCTATAGATTGATAGCCTGTGCAAATTTTAATATGTCTTTTGTTTCTTCTGTAGATTACTTCCCAGTTGAAAAACATGACCATATTTTGTGACCATATTTTGCCCCAAAGCCTACCTGTCTCTGGATTATGGGGTGGGCAAGTAGTGGCAGCCTGCTGTAAAGATAGTTATGAAAAAGTTGACTCCTATGCTGACAGAGACAATGTAAGGAGACTAGAAGTTGAGAAAAGGGAAATAAGGCAAACTGGGAAGAGCAGCGTAATAAAATCCGGTTGGAGTAAAGCTAATATACAGTTGGTACTGAGAAAACGAACTTGCAGCCTGAGGCAATGGAGTTCTGAAAATATGGAAGAAAGTGAGAAAGCAAGAGGCAAAAAGGAGGTATAAAATAGACAGTAAATATATAGAGGCATAGAAAGAGGTTAAACAGCAAATGGGAAACATTAGTCATTCAAGGATCAGTGAATTCAAAGGTTGACAAGTTATGACCTATGGATACAGTACTAAAAAGTGGGAAATGCTGAGTTAATATACTTCAGTTCCTTTGGTTGTGTCCCAAGACAGGCTCTACTGCTTAGCAAGTTAAATAGGAGGTGCAATTGAGATGTGTATCTCCTTCCCAGAAACTGCAAAGGTGTTGAAGACAGTCGTATTAATAACATGGACTGCCTGCTGACTGTGGAAATGGACATATTCTGAATTTCTTTTTACAAGCGTATTTTTCTGAGGCAACGGTGGCCTACAAAAAAGGCCTTAATTTTACTGAGTATAAATAGTAGAACTTGCCTGAAGTTACATGTTACACGTTCATTGAGAGTTACAGCTGTTTGTAATCTTACTACTCATCTTGTCTGAATTTTCATTTTCATTTCTATTTGAAAGTAATGCAGCACTTCAGGCATAGGTGAAAGAAAGTTGTGAATAGATTTACAGTCCACCAGGACAAACATAAGTTATAACATTTTCAGATTTTCAGCTTATTGTTCAAGGGCACATCCTTAGCTGGTTACAAATCTCTTCTGTCCCTCACCCTTTTCTATTCTGTATTTCCACTAACCAGTCTTAGATCCTGTAGGATGTTTTGGGTGGGAGACAAGTGGAGAAAATGCAAAATGTAAGAACTGAAGGCATAATAATGACAGAAGGACATTGACTTATCCAGAATATTTCTGCCTACTATTAAAAGTAATATAAACTGTTTTTTTGTTTGCAGTTTAATTGGTTGGGGTCAGATCAGAAGAGGAGTGACAATCAAGCCAACTGTTGATGATGACTGAAGAACAAAAGAGTGCTTCATTTTTAAAGATGGAGTGCCTATTTCTATTTTGGAGGGGGTGTATTTTCACAGTGGAATTGGAAGCTGTGCAAACAGTATTTTTGAGTTGTATGGCTGTCCTCGTACATTTTATTGAATTTTACCCTCTTACTAAAATACTAGTCACTATCACCATTAAAAGTGTAAAAGAATTGGCGTAGAAGTGGGTTCAATTATCCACACTTTAGTAGAAATTAATTGTACATGTCTCATGGCATGTCTAATTTATGTTATTTTGTGTTTCAGACATATCTGTTTAATATCAGTCAAACCAGCCCCAGTGTAACACACAGACCATAAATCTGGTATTGAAATAAAATATTGCTTATTTTCATTAATTCATACAGTTTTTCTGAGTAACAAAAGACTGCAGTGATTGTTCAACCAGTACAAAAATTAAAAGCAAAAAACCAAATACTTCTTGGAGGACTAGTACCTTTTCTGCACAACATCTTGTTTTGTTTAGACAACTGTTTACAGCAAAAAACTTTCTAGCTTTGTTTCTATGGTTCTGATTTTAGGATTCTACAGTATTACACTTTGTAATTAGGATGGCAATGTTGACTGACTTAAAGTTGTCACTTCTGATATTACAACTTGTTTTCTTAAACCCTCAAAGAAAAACTATAAGTAAACTGAATCTGAACTGGCAGTACTGGTTTTGGCCTGTTTCAGTATGGATTTATGAAAAGAATGTGATTAATTTGAAACATAGTTGTTTGTCATCATGGAATTCTGTGTGGGTGACCTGGGAGCTCTTTATACAGTAGGAATAAACTACTTACTTCAAAATTATGTTGAGCAAATATAAAATATCTGGAACAACCTATAGAAGGGAATGATTTGGGATGGGGGTGGGGTAGTGGTGGTGGAAAAAAGGTGTAAAACCACTTTTGTTCAGCTAGCCTGAATCACAATCCTCAGGAGAAAACAATGTAATAAACTTACTGTAGGGTGCTATTACTTTAATCTATTTAGATGTCATTTCTTCATTTGTACTAATATACACAGTTCTAGCTATTTTATATACTAGACTGTTTAGCAAGTCATGCTACTTTCCATGTGTTTATACAGAGTACGGTGTTTGCTTTCAAAGCTTTGTTTCAATTCAATATCTTCAAGGGCTTTCTAAGAGTAAACACCATTTCACTCATCCAACTGGACTTCAGTGAAAAAGCTTGAGTTTTGTTCCTGATTTTGCACTGTATTTTGTGTTCCCTTGTTCCGTCTACATTCCTGTACTCAGTTCCTCCATTTGTAAAGTACGTCTACCTTGCATGGTGCTGAGAGTAAATACATTAATTTTGTATAGTCCTACATTTTAAACGCAAGAGTCAGCTGTAGTTCTCTCTCACTCTTGGTACTTGAGCAGTCTAGTCTTAAATGTGCCTGTTTCAAGAACTTGCATCTTCCATGCTTTGGAAGTTAATTTCTGTAACTCTGAATTCTAGGAAATAGGATTAACTTCAGCCTTACCTAGTGTGGGAGCCATGAGGGTGAGCACAAAAGAGAAAGGGAGCTACCACCAGGGTGAAATCTAGCCCAGAAAGTTCTTTCTTAATGCACTGCACCTGTGGGACACACATGCTGAAATACTTCTGAGAAACTGGTTCAGCACCCATAGACATTTTTAAGCATTCAGATATTTTGGAGATTAGGCCTTAATCTCTTGATCTGCAATTTAAAGAATACAAGTGCCATAATCTTTCCAAAGCATTTAATGTACTCCTTCACTGGGGTAGTTAACACATGCAAAGTACTAGTATCATCCTGGTGCGTCCTTCCGGCTAAACAGGCATAGGTCACTACTTAATTTAGGTCTAAAAAGGGACTTGATATTTCTGTAGTTGATAACACATACCTACCTGATAAAGCTGGTATCAGTAACACTAAGAAATGCTTTAGCAAAGTGTCTTGTTCCCTTTATTTTTTTTATGGGGTGCATGGGGACTGGTGGGAACTAGAGAGAGAATAGCAGCAGGAAAGTGATTTCTGCTTCTTACCCAGTTGTGCATCAACCTGTTTTCACAGGGGCATTTCCAGCCTGGGTGAGCCTCTTGGAGCAGCTGCAGCCCTCTCCCAAGGCAGTTTCTCATACTCTGGACTGTTCTCTGCTTCCTTCTTGTGGTGGACCTACAGCAGTTATTTGTGCATACACACTGTGCCACACACAGCGCTGCCCAAGAGTGGTGTGCCTGTGGAATAGGGTCTGACCCAAAGTCTGTTCCCGATCCTTTCCAAGAGGAGGGAGGTTAAGAGCATGAATAGATGCAGTCTGAGGTGTCAGCTGGGATGTCCATATGACATAAACAGTGTGCTGCATACCCTGTCACACCAGGGTTAGGGGCTGGGGCAGGTCACATGCAGAGTTCTTTTTTTGCCACCAAAATGTTACATTTCCTCTAACTGGAAAGCTTTGGCTGCTGCCATGAGTAAAGAGTAATGGGATTTTGGGACTTGAATGAACACATGAAGCACATGACTGCAGCATCGGAGAGCCAAGTATGAACAGTGTAAAGAGTAAATATATTGTGTGCTGGGTGTCTGTGCCACCCACTCTGCAGTCACTGAGTTGTGCTGCTGAGACACAGCTGAATGACAAGCGAAAGCAATGCTGTGTACAACTATGGAAGCTGAGAATTATTTGAGTTTTCCTGGCCAGGATGAAAACAGTAACAGATGAACAGTGAGCTCTGTCACTTTGCCAATTATTTGTTTCAGAGTGATTTTATTTTTATTTTTTTACCCTTCACAGGTCAGATTTAGCTCCCTGAAGGTAGGTGTGCAGTTACACTTCCAAGAGGCTGGGTAGCCAGGCTATCAGCAGCTGTCACACTTTTCCCATTCTGGAGCAGTAGCTGGACAGAGCAGGGTACCTGTGGTGGCACCAGCACTTGCACCTCTTCCCATGATCTGTCAGATTATGGTACCTCTTCGCTATGAAGAGAAAAGAATATCACCTCGAAAAGACTCCTGGTATGTGAGAAACCTACCAGACCAGTGCAAGTTAACAACTACTACCAGGTTTGGGTTTATTCTTTGATTTTATCAACATTGGCTTTCAAAGCCCTGGTTTCATGAAAATGTGGGGAGAGTCACTATCTGAATTTCATACAGAAGCTCTCTTTAAGGCATTAGTACATACATACATTACTTTCACTTGCACATAAATAACGCTACCTCACTAGAAAGAGATCAGTGAATGGTTGAGCAGAAGCTAAATGGAGCAATTCTGTGATGAAAAAAAGTGGTAAGAGCTTATACTTCTGCATGATGCTTGCTAAGCTTCATTCTTTGAAGAAACAGCTTTAGAACACCGAGAGAGAAAATTTCAAAAGGATGGGTAGGCTTAGACTCAACAAAAATTGTTGCATTGTATACTTTCAAAAGAGAGGATTTGGGAAAAATTGTTTTGTAATCATGCCTATAAAGTCAAAAAGATACTGCTCCTTTAACCATCTTGGCTCTCCCGTGCGTTATTTCAATTTTAAGAAGGCAGCATGATGAATACATCCTGCTGCTTTAACACAAACAAGGTATCTTGTGCAATGGTACAAAGTTAAAGTGCTGTGTCAGTAATTATTTCTGAGACTTCAGTGTGTATTTGGGAAACACCATTTCCAGCCAAATCTCAGATTTTGTTCTGAAGGGATGAAGCACGAACTTTACATGAACGTCTTTGTTGATTTTGTTCTAGTTCATACAAAATTTAAAATAATTTTTAAACTATGTTTTTATTGCATTTGTTTTATAGACATTTTAAAAATGCTTCCTTCTAGAGTTCCTGCTGTTTTTCCATGCTGAGTCATGTTGATGAGCCTCCAGAATGCCTGCAGGAAAGGTTTAAGCTTCTGCCCTGGCCCTGTTCCCAGGCTGGTTTCCCATCACTGCTCCTGCCAGTGTAAAGTCCCAGCTATGCTGCCCCTGCTATTCTGGGTCAGTTCTTGCTGCCAGGCTGGGGCTAAACATTTATAGAGTTTCACACACCAGCCCTTCCTTAACACCATCACCCCCTGCCCCAGCCACAGAGCACCAGCAACTGGTTCCCACCCCTGCGGCCTCCTGGCCCTGCCATGGCCCTTGTGCATCCATGACATGTTCAGTTGCCTTTTACTGACATCCCCACATCCTGTAGACATCACTCTTCATTGATCAGTTCTTCCATTGCCACACTTCTTTTGGCACAGCTGGATTAATGGCTGATGTTCACTTACTATAATGCTAAAATTACTAAAGTGCCCTGTCTTCGTGTTGCTTCTTTTATTTATGTAAAGCTACATCTGTACATGTTCATCTTATCTTCCATACATCTCCAGTCCACCCCACTGGCATAGGAAAAGTGAATGTTTCACACCTTTCCAGACTAAACCTGGGTAAAATAAACATTTTTTACAGAGATTTGGGTATATGGTATATCAGCTGTGACAGTCAAAAACTATATTTAATAAATACTAGTATGTAAGTAAGTCTTCCCCTTTCTTACCTTGAAAGGATTAAAACCCAAACAAAACAAACAGGTCTCGTTACATGGGCACTATGCAACAAAGAAGGAATAAGCAAGAGAACTTTGTTGCCAAGGAACAGACATCTTGTCAAAGGAATTACTTCAAATATTTAAATAAGTACATATTCTTGGATAACTTTTATAAAACAAGGAATTAGAACACCATGCTCAAGCATGGATGAAAAGTGCTGGAATATTTTAGTTGAAGTTAATATATATAATATTTAACTTGTGTTGAGGAAAATTTCATTAAGAAATTGCAGGATATGCATTTATAAAACACCAGTTCAAGCAGTTGCTTTCTAAAGCCTAGTATACTTTTTTTAGTATTTCAGTACCTTTGGAAAAAAAATTAATATTCACTTAATTAAGTCTTCTGTTACACAATTCTAAAGATTCAAATTAATCAGGGCACCAGCTCTCCTTTAGTACCTCTGCGTGGGCATTTGTAAAGAAACCCAACATACTAGACTGGATTCATCATGTCATTTGGAAAGCCCCTTCCCCTGCCAAACATTACACCCTTCTGTGTTTAGTTATTTTGGTTCATTTAGTTTCCAATGAAGATCTGAAAAGTGTTTTCTCCTGCAAATGTGCCTTAAGGTTCTTGAACTCATTTTTTTCCCTGGTTTTGCTTAATCATCTATTTGATTACGTAATCCATTATGTATCTCAAAATCTTTCATTTGCAATGCAGTCCTCACTACCACACAACAGAATTAAGCCACAGCTTTTGCAAGTTTTCATTGAAGCAGCTTTTTTTTACCTTGGTGACTAGCACGGGGCATACAGAAATAGAATAATTTTTTGTACTTTTTCTGGGCTGCAGCCAAAATGCTGTTGATAACATAAAGTTTAGCAACAAGTGTTTTTATTTCTTTAATTTGGGTCCCATTTATTGCTTTGGCAGTAATTGCATACAACTTAATCCTTTATAAATCTAACATGGAGCCATACTTCTCACCAGAAAGAGGTATGGGGGTGTAATTAGTCCTTCCACTGCAGTCACAAGCACTCACATTCTCCACATACGGTCTTGGCTTCTTGCCTCTCGCCTAGTTGTCTGTTAACACGTGTTAACCATGCTGAGACAGCAAACACTGGCACAGCCCTGCAAACCACGTACCTGTGTCTTTAGGCACACAAACTGTCCTGTTAACACTAGTGGGGCTGTTATGCACCTAATAGTGAGCTTGTGCTTTTAAGTGTTTTGGAAACTGCGATCTTAAATTACTTGCCTTTTCCCAACAGCTTAAATTCTTCTTTTACATTCCCTGCTACTTCACACTGTTGCTGTTCCACCAATCTGTATGTTCATGCTGGGAATTTATTTTTGCAGGTAACACCTGACATTTGTCTTTGAAAGCATTTTGAGCCTTATGGGAAGGTGTCTGTTTTGACACATAATGTCTCAGAAAAATGGACTCTGGGTACATTCCAGTGCAACCTGGCAGCCCATGGACTACTGAAAAGCTGCTCCAGGCAGAACCAGATCACCAGCTCCCATCCATTTGAGTACAGACTCCACACCACAAGTCAGGTGAGGACAGGGAGAGATGAGGGCCTTCTTCAGAGAACCCTTTAGTTTTAGAAATTTGAATTTATTTTGCTTTGCTTCCTACTTTTGTCTTATTCTTAATTCGAGTCCTGTGAGTCCAATCCTGTATCACATTTATTTGTACGCAAAGATTAGAAAAGAGGTTGGCTCATACTGTGCCAGGGGAACTTATCCTTCAGTTTAACATAGGAACTTTCGCCTATGGGTTGGTTTCAAAGTATCCTTGTGGCTCACTCAGGACACAGTTAATGTGGCTACCGAAGAGTTTTGTTGGAAAGAGACCAAATAACAGAGCTTTGAACTGACAAATACAACCCTAAAAATCAGTGTTGTCCTACTAAATTCTCCCCAAAATAAGGTTGGTCCCTCAGTGTAATTGGTTGTTTTGTAATGTCCTGCTCTCTTGTTAAAAGATTTACCAGAGAAACAGGGAGGAGTTGGCACAGTCCTATTTCAAAACACAATGCTTATATAGCCACCAAGGCAGATAACCCTCAGGGCCATCTACAACTCCATTAGCCAAGAAGAGAAAATATAAAATACCTTTTAATGCTTTGAATCTTCTCTACCCTTTGTTTTTCAAGATCCATCGGAGCTGACTTCCAACAATGTATCAGATTGAACATTTACTACTCCTTTTACCTTTATTACATGTACTCATCAACAACTCTGGAGGCCCTATCTTTGATTCATGGACAAATAAGGCAACTGAAATGTGAACTTACAGAATTATAGAGTAAATCATGGACTTTTTTTTTCATGTCCTCCCCCATGAATGAAAGTTTAAACTAAGAGGATGTTATTTGAAATTTTAGAATAAATAATTAACTTCCTTACCCAATTAAAAATTCCTTTAAGCTTGCACAGCACTTAACAAGGAAGCACTAGAAATAAAATGGCCTATGAAACCCTTCCTTTAACAACTAAGTATTAAGAAGTCCACTGAGTACTTGTAAACCAAGATATTTCCAAGATTTTAATGCAGACAAATAACTTACCAGTTCTCCACAGGATGCAAGGGACTACTACTGAACACAAGGACCACCCTGCTGTTTAAACGTAAGATCTGTTTTAAACTTTTTTTATATATTTAGCTTTTCAATTTAAAAACCCCAACTTTTTCTTTTTTCTTCTTTTTCTTTTTTCTTTTCTCTTTTCTTTTCTTCTTCTCTACAGGGGCAAATAATCTGCATTTTGACCTGAGGCAGCTGAAAAAACTATCTGGAATCTTCCAAAACAATTCAGTTTGAGGCCAACGCCCCTTAGGGAAAGTTTCAAACTTGTGAAAGCTGGCAAAGTTATACGAGCAGCTAAAAACCTGTATAATGCAAAATGTCAGGCAGCTTCAAAGTAAGTGACACTACCCCTGCACGTTGCTAGTATTTTTAATTAGAGAGGTTATCCTAGAGCTGTAGAGATTTCATAATGGCCTTACAACATTCTCACTGATTTAAACCTATTAGGTCGGTTCAAACCTATCGACTTTGTATAACTGAAAGAGAAAAGGCAAAGACTGTGAATATCTGGACTCTCTTCTCATCTTTCTCTATCACTATCTTGTGTAGCACGGCACAGGCAGAGCAAACACAAGAACTTTGCATTCCTCTTCTGGGTCCCAACAACCAGAGGGTTCTTTACATTGGACACAGTTCTCTAAGATACATGATAGTATCTGAATAAAAAGCAAATGAGTTGGTCGTCAGCCTGGTATATCTGAACACATTTTTAAAATACCCTTTTTTGTAAGTAGGGACCATCAGAAGGTCTAAATCCAAATACATTTTTCAGACACAAGCAACAAATATTCTTAGATCATGTTTCATTGTTCAGCCTTTCCCACTCCTTTGTTCAGTATTTCCTACTCTTTTGCTATTCAATATCGCAGCCTTTTCATGATGAAGTTTCTCTAAATGAACATGTTGCCATACTTATTTCACAGATTTTCCTCCAATACGTTATTTTTCAGCATTACACAGATCCCAGCAATTTCTATGTTATGACTTGGGAAAATTATGTTTTATAATGCCATGAAAACCTTCTCTGAAATACTTTTGGTTTCTTTAATATGCATTTCTAATGGCAATTTCTTCAAAAGAATTTTGTGTACTAATACATGATTGTTCACATCAATCTTAGTTTCATGTCTTCATTCGTTGCAACAAGTTTTCTTGTCAAAACAAAGGATTTCTTATGGCTTTGTTTATCTTCTTTTGCACTCAACCGTTCGGCTCCCAAGCATTTTGGCTGCCTGCATCCATAAGTAGTTCAGCAAGCATCACAACTTGGGTTGTCTAAATTTGTCCTAGATTTGGAGATGAGGGGGTATGGCACTTTTGTCCCTAAGCTCCAGGGGCTGAAGTTGGTGGCTTTGTGCTCATGTGTTAGTGTGGGCTGCAATGCACCTGTCTCAGTGGCCCAGCCATTTGTTCTGACATTCATCAGGCCAGGTGCTATTCCCAAAACCCAGGGACTGTGGCAGCCTGGCCCTCTGTCCAGCCCAGGTCACGCTTCCAAGCCTTGTCTCCCAGAAACTGTAAGAAGTTTCTTGCCAACACCAAGCCAGTTCTCTCTTCAGGTCTCTCAAGGAGCATCCTGAAGACCAGCAGTGATTAGAAAAGTGCAGATGGATGGGTCAAAGCCCTTTCACAGCCTCCCAAGGGACAGTGATGGGCAGCAAACCAAGCTGCAGCAGTAGCTGGTGCTCGAACTCCATGATGAGGATACTGCCAGGTGGGAGCAGGTCCTGCAGCAAACTCAGTACTGCTAGTTGCAGAAGGGGATACAGCAGGTGACTGTCCTGGAGTCCTGTGCTGGTTTTATCCTGTCTTTAATGAGGCTGATAACTAACAGAGAAGGATGGAGAACAGGGAAGCCTCTACTTGTGAGCAGCCTGCCACCAATATTGCAAAACAACCTGGTCTAGTGGAAGGTGTCCCTGCCCACGGCAGTGAGGTTGGAACTAGATGATCTTTAATGTCCCTTCCAACCCAAACCATTCTGTGATTCCATGACCCATGCCTTTGGAGAGGAATGCAAGGTTATAAAGCATTTGCCCCTTGGTGCCTCATACACCTAGTGAGACCTGGGCAGTTTCAGAAGCTTGTGATCTCCTACCCACAAGGATTAATCACATACATTTCTCATTCCCCTGTCCACTATGAATGCCAGGACCCAATTCCTTGTAACACTGCTTCACACCTTGGAGCACCTCATGTCCCTTTGGTCTGACTGCACCTGTCCTATGCTGTGATTTTGCTTAATTTCATGATGTTGGTTCCTTGGCCATAATATGATTTAATGCTTCATACTGTGGATAAAACATCTGTCGATTCCAGATGACTTGAGTTGTCATCATTTTTCCATAAGGAGTTTCAAGGTGTTCTGCTTCATCCACTGAGATTTTGTGCATGGCCACGTGCCTCTGTCACAGAGCAATAACCACACTGCTTGGGGAGGTTCCAGCAACTGTTTTCTCACCATGATTTTTACCTCCTCAGACCCCTTTTAGGCACAGAGGCTGGGAGCCAATAATTTCTTTCTGTGGGTCACAGCCCATTCTTCACTGGATGTTTCCAGGTCCTGCATGGAAACCCTTGAGACCTTCTAGCCTGGGACATTTCCGGTGAAGGACCAAGTGCTTACTAAGAGATAATGAAGGACTAGTGATGGCAACCTGGTGGCAATACTCTTGTGGTGGCCATAGAAAGACCCCTTCCTAAACCACTCAGCAACAACAAACAGGAATAGGGTGTAAATCTGCCAGTAAAAGGCTTGGCAATATTTGGAAATATCAATTCTGTAATATCTGAGAATGGAAAGAGGGGAGAAACAGGCACTGCTGGCTGAGAGCAAGCACCCCAGCATAGACAGTAGAGGACTCTACAGAATTCAGTGTCTCCACAGGTTTGTATAGATAATTACATTAGTTTAACTTGCAAACACAAATTACTATCTGGACAATTCTTGAGAAATTCTGAACAGCCCTACAGAGACTACAAATGGGATAAGAAAGTCTGTCTACTGTCTATCACACAGCAACTAGACCTGGGTGTGTCTTGACAGAGCAAAAGAAATTATTTGAAACTATTCTTAGATAGAAAACACCAGAATTCTAAAAAATAGAACTTCGAGAAATTATATTCTTCTAGATACCTCTACGTCCTTCCACTTCTAAAGGGCAGGGGAGAATTGCCAGAGACGACCCAGTATGAACCTCTCTGTGGTGTAAGCCATCAAATTTCACTCACTCCTTTGTGAACCAAAGGACTTGGGCAAAAACGCCAGAAAGCCAACCAATCTGGAGCTGAAGGCATCGAGGGGAGGAGAACCCATCCTGTCTCTTATGTTTTGCTTGTGGTTGATCACCTTTTACCACTTAGGAAGTCAAGTCTAAGTTTTTTAGTAGAATCCATCTTGTTTCAACTCCAGCTATCCACTTCAGCTATGTCTTTCTCTAGACAAATGTGAATTACCATTAGCAGGAAGGCACTATATGATTCATGTCTATTTTTTTGTTCTTGTTGATATTAAACAGCTAGAGACTTTTTAAGCCTTGGAATCCTTTTATACTTCTTTATGGCCTCTGCAGTTTTCGGTCTCTTTAAAAAACAGGACTCAGCAGATAAAAACTCACCTTATTTCTACTATCTACTCCACTGTGAGCACCCCCAACCAGCACTACCTCTTTTTTGTTCCATGCGTATACTAGGCACTTTTCAAGGTGTCTTGTGATTGCATCCCTTTATTCTTCTCTGAAGCCTCTGCTTTCCAGGATTCACAAGTATCTTCTAGGTACATGACTTGCATTCATTAACCCTAGCCACATAATTCTGCATTTGGACACATTAAGACACAACTTATTTAAATGGTTCAATTTATGAAGTAATCCACTCTGCGTGATGGTTCTGCATTATTGTCTTTTCCTCATCATGTACTCACTCCAACAGCTTTGTCGCAGCCACAAATAAAATCAGTGGCAATACTACTATGACTTCTAGACCACGATGGAACTGTTTGGCCATAACTGAGGTTCCAACTGTTTGGTTATTTCTGCAGTGTTAACCAATTTCTTTAGAACTGTGAGTCCATCAACTTTTAAGCCACTTAACATGATACTGAAACTAAGGGAGACTTGTGTGTGTAGTATGAAGCAACTTACCAAAGTCTGCTCCCTGTACACAGTTGTGCTGAAGCTTCTCACCTACTCAAGCAATGAAGTTTGGTGTGTTTCCCAAGATCATTTTTCCTTAAGCCACATGTACTGGTTCTAGTTATATTACTACCCTTTTATTCCTTATCCATCACCTTTTCTTTTCCATTATTTTGATTAGGACTGACTTTTAACATGATGGGCTGGCTTAGACAAATGGGACCTGGCCGATATCACCCTTTCTGAAATGGCTCAAGCCTTTTGAGATTTACATTTATTGTTGTAAATGAACCAGACACCTCCTCTGCTGACAAAGGCCAGCAGGAGTGCACTTTGAGGTGTGTACCACTCTACATTTTCCCCATAGCTTTACTTCTCACTAGGCATTTCCTACTGATTAGTGTCCAGAAACAGATTACGAGGTCTAACAGACTTTTGGTCTGACAGCACTTCCTTTGTTACACTCAATTTTAAGACTCCAGGGTTATCTGGACCTGCAGATTAAACTATCAGTAGAATGACTGCCTATCCCTCATACTTCCTTTGCTTTGGGACATATTTTTACAAGGATTTCTTTTCAGTGTAACTGTCCCAAATACATCATGCATGAAAGTCAGCAGCTACTACAGTCACGAAGTAAACACTTTCACCACTGTTAGGTAATCCTCCTTACTCCTTCCTTTTTAGTCCAATGACTGTGGGTAAACATTGGTGCATGCGCAATCCTATTAACAACTAAAAGAGAATGTTATGGAAGACATTAAATCCTTGGATAAGATGGCAGTATTTCCTTTTTATAGATGAGTTTCAAATAGAAGCTGGAAGACAGAAAAACTATTCGAGCATTTTCATGAGAATATATTAACAGGGGACTATTCTGGGAGAAATTAAACCAACTTCCCTTCACTTTCTTTCCTACCCTGACTATAATTCCCCTCCATCACTGTAGCTGCATAGGAAAAACGTGAGAAGATCGCTTCATCAGGCTCAGTATGTTTACTGCCCAGTGGAGTAGCCTTGACTCAACTCGACCCTTCATTGCCAGCTGATGGGTTCATCGAGGTTGAAAAGTGGCTACTGAAACAGGATCATGTAACTGGATGATAAAGTAACTCTATTTCATTGTAAATCAAGAAGCAAACACATCTCTACCCAAAGGCCTTCAAACCAGGCACCACAAAGCTGACAACCCTCAACTTAGCCTGTTATAACCTCAGGCTTAGCAACAGAGGAGCTTCAGCTCAAGAAATCTGGGAGTGTTAGTCGGCACACTGGTGCTTGCTACAGATGTTGCCAACACCTCAAAAAGGATCTAAATAAGACACAAGATAAATAGGAAGGAACTGTGACTGAAAATGGCTCTTTACCCATTTTTACAATTTATTCTTAAGTACGTTATCAATGAGATGGACAGATTATCAGCCACACTTACAGCTGCACCAGTTTTTCATGACTTGACAGACACACCCACTCCTTTTGCGATTACCTAGATGGAACCTGACAGCAACATTGTAATAGCCAATGGGATAACTAAGTGTCCAAGTATGAAATTATGAGCAGGTATGTCCAGAACTATGAGGGCTACATTCAAGTATAATTTAAAGAGGACACTCAGCAAAAGCCACCAACTTCATTTGCCTTTGTGAGGAAAAAGATACCTACTGCTGAATGACACCTAAACAAATTCTAGGGAAAAGTAGAAAGGAACAGTGGATCACAAGTAAAATTAAGAGTTGGAACATAATTCTGTTCAGAGGACTGTGAACAACAGAGCTATAAACTTATATACAAGCTGTATTCTGTTTCTGGTGTATCAAAACTGACACAATCCAACCACTAATCAAGGCCAGAAATCCTACTGGTTACAATTTAATTTTACCGTTTTCCTACTGAACTCTTCAGAAAGTGCAAGTTACAAAAACGTTCCTGCAAGTTAACCAGGGTTGTTGTTCCAAAGTGGTGCAAGCACACCTACTGTATCTGCAGTTTCCAATGGCATTCTGCCCTTGGACACCTCTGCTAGCTGTGGGAGCAGAAAGGGCTGTGAATATCAGCTGCAAAGACAGCTTCCTTCCTGGCAGCTGCACCCATGGGAGTCACCCTGTTTCTGATCACACCAGGGTGTCTGTGGCCTACTGGAAACCAGAGTGGCCAGGGACAACATTTAGGTGACGGCTTCATCAGGACAAAATTACTCAAATGACTCTGATGACTCAAAATCTGCTGGTATCTGGCTCCTGAGTGGTAAAGAACAAGGGGGTTAAGGTGAAACATTATACATATACAGGGTAGGTGGCCAGCCAGTCAAGAAGTTGAGATTCAGGTACTGCAAAACATCCAGCCATTTGCCTTTTAATGGCATCAGTTTCTTGGAGGTCTTTCCCTGCAATGACATGACAATTAGATATGCTGAACCTTTGACGGCAATGTATCCTGTATTCTGAACTTCCATTCCCTATGTGAATGTGAAATTGAATAAAATGTCCTTGGAACCAAACACCTTACAGGACATCCCGCTGCTCATTATAATTTTCTATGGACTTCATATTTGTTGAAAAAAACTGGCTTAAAAATCATAGAATTATTCAAGTTGGAAGGTCCTTCCGCAGATTGTCTCATCCAACCCTCCCTCTCAGAGCAGGGTCGGCTACAGCAGGTTGCTCAAGGCTGTGTTCAGTTGGGTTTTGAGTATCTCCAAAGACAGAGCCTTCACAATCTCACTTGGCAATCTGTTCCGCTGTTTTGAAGAAATTCACAGTCTTAAACGTAAGGACAAAAAAATAAATTTCCCAATTTTTTACTTTTCTGTATTATATCTATCTTGCTGTTGCTAATGTATCCACCATCATCTTTCTCTGCTTTTTCCTTTAGCCTCTTCCATCCTGACAAGAATATTTACTTACAACTATTTTACATTAGTATCACATGTATGGTCAAGCTCAGAAAATGTTTGTAAGGTAAATATTTTAAGACTCCCTCCTGCAATACAGGTCTGGGCTGATTCTACAAAAGTCTAACTCCAATCTTCATGAAACTGAATAAAATAATTTTTGAATTATTATGGTGTCTCTTCCATTCTCAGTATCATGGTGCATTGGGTTTGTGTGGCCTGGTTTTAGTAGTGGAGGGGTTACAGGGGTGGCTTCTGTGAGAAGCTGCCAGGAGCTTCCCCCATGTCCAGCAGAGCCAGCCAATGCCAGGCGGCTCCAGGACAGACCCCCTGCTGGCCAAGGTGAGCCCATCGGGAATGACAGTAACACCTCTGGGATAACATATTTAAGAAGGAAAAAAATGTTATTTCCTAGATGTAATTGCAGCCAGAGAAGAGTGAGAACATGTGAACAACTCTGCAGACACCAAGTCCGTGGAGAAGGAGCGGGAGGAGGTGCTCCAGATGCCAGAGCTGAGATTCCCCAGCAGCCTGTGGAGAAGTTCGTGGAGAACTGTCTCCCGTGGCAGGGACACCACGCTAGAGCAGGGGAAGGACTCCTCTCCCTGAGCAGTGGCAGAAACAACCTGTGATGAACAGACCGTAACTCTCATTCCCTGTCTCCCTGAGTCACTGGAGGGGGAAGAGATAGAACTTGGGAAGGAAGGAGGGGAGAGGTAGGGGGAAGATGTTTTTAAGATTTACTTCTCGTTACCCTGCTCTGATTTTATTAGTAATAAATTCAGTTAATATCTCCAATTCGAGTCTGTTTTGCCCTTAGGTATTTGGTGACTGATCTCTTCCAGTCTCCATCTCAACTCATGAACCTTTGTTGTACTTTCTCTCCCCTGTTCAGCTGAGAAGGGGAGTGACAGAGCAGCCTTGGTGGATGCCTGGCATCCAGCCAGGGTCAACCTACCTGGGTAAAGCTTGCAGGGTGCATGTTTATCAAACACTACACTAAAATAAACTACAAGCATTGCCCAAATTACGTTTTATGCCTGTGTGTTAAGATAGAGAAGTCTAGTGCGTAAAATGAAAGTGGAGTCAAAGCTGAAACGGAGGTTCATTGGCAACATAAACACCACACATTTGCTGTTCTCAGATAAGTCACATTTGCATCATTTGATAAGCGCAACAGCCAACTTCCTACCAGTTTACTTAAATGTTAAAAACACCCCTCGAGGAAGCCTCCTCGAGCCCTGACCCCAAAATTACACAAGAACACCAAGCAATTTGAAGGTACCTCCTCATCTCCATGAGGTTATTCATGGTACATAATTTCTAATGCCTCGAAAACTTTAGGATGCATCCTTCATGGATGAACAGCAACTCCTTCCTCAAAAAAAAAAAAAATTAATTTTGATTAACTTTCATGACAAGGATGAGAAAACACCTCTAGGCAGGGCTTGGGTTTCAACGCCACATTATTTCCAATTTTCTACGGCCCACAAAATGCGACCCCCCCCTGCCCTGGTACTGCTGTTATGTGAGTGCCAGCGCCGTCCTGCCACGCGTAGAGGGGCCCCGATCTGCGTGGGGACCGGGGGTCCAGCACCGCGCCCCGCTGCCCTTCTTGTTCCCAGTAATTCCCGCCGGCGGCCGCGCCCCGCGCCGGGGTGACCCGAGGCCGCGCAACCCGCGGCCCTCGGCCCGCGTCCGCCCCAGACCGGAGCCCCCGCACCCTAAAAACCTGCACCCTAAGAACCCGCTCCCCGCCG
>VZRE01000343.1:138782-181784 GCA_013396775.1 Cephalopterus ornatus
TTTTTTTTTTTTTTTACGGAATTGCAGTGAAAACAGCACTGATCCTGCCGAAACTGAGGCGGATGCATCAAGAAATAAACAGCTGAATGATCACACTGTCACATTTGTAACATCGTTTTTATCCTTCCATTTGTACACCTAATAATAACAACGGGGGTTAGTTTCAAGGCAGGAATTAGGCGCTGTAGGAGTGTAATTTTTTCGCCTTTGGTGTGCGTGCGTGTGTGTGTGTGTGTGTGCGCGCGCCCTGCGCTGCCCGCCAGTGGGTCACCTGAGGAGAGCGGAGCTGTGGCACTGCAGCAGCGGCGCGGACGGAGGCCGGAGGTGCCCGGGAGCCCCGGGTGTCTCGGGGCTCTGACCCAATTGGGACATGCCAGGCGTGCCGCAGTTTTTAATGGGATGCAGCAAGGCACGACGGGAGCGCGGTTATGGCTGTACACTAAGTCATCCCGGCGTGGGTAGGGGCCAGCACTTGCACGTGGGGAATTCTGCTGTTCGTGCCTTGATTTCTCTGAGAAGGGTCGGGGTTTTGCTTGCGGGGATATCTGGTTTGTGGCCTTACTGCAAATTAGGAGTAGGCAAAGGACTGTCTTAGGTATTTCTTTTTTATAAGGATGGCTTTTCTGAAGTTTCCCCTTTTTCTCTTTTTCCTTTTTTCCCATTTTCCTTTTTTTTTTTATTTTTCAGTGAGAGCAGAGACACTGACAGTTTCTGTGGAATATTAAAGCTCTTTCTTCCAAGGAACTCTATTTTTAAAGTTGCTCCCTCTTTAAAACCTGACAGCTTGTCTGTTTCTTTTTATTTCATCTTCAATACCATGCTAGATCTAGTGAGTCAAGGATCTGTAGTGTGGCAGGACTGTCTGCTTTTCTTGACTGATTGTTCTCATGATCATTTTTATTTTGGAAGGTTATTTTATTGCTAATGTATTAATACAATTTCTGTCATTAATATGTAATTTTCCATCTGTCCTTCCACTTGAAAATGTTGCCTTGACTTCCATAATGTCAAAACCAGCCAAGTCTCTGAGTAAACAGGTAAAAATCAGTTGGTAAAAAATAACTTTACAGACAGAATTAAGTGTATTTCAGAGTTGTATTAATTCTCGATCAATGTGAAGCTGGCATGGACCCAAGCCAAGTAAAAGATGGAGACGTTTAGTTCTTTTCAGAGGTATAAAACCTGATTCTGGGTGCTTTGGCTTTTTTTGCTGTAGTGGTAGAAGAGCATTTATGGAGTTACTGAGATTTGAAGAAAGAGACACACAGCTGAGAAGGACTAAGTGTAGGGACATGGCTGGGCATCTGCTTTTCTTTGAGAGCTTGGGTTCCCAAACTGAACTGAAAAATTGGTTCTGTCAGCTTCGGTGCCAGAAACTGCTCCTGAGGTTGTGTCAGATAGAATATTTTGAAAGAACTGAGAGGAGTTTCCATCCTTCTTGAAATCTTGCGGGAAAATGAACTGCTGGAATTGTTTCTTAGCCTTAACCACAGAGCTTAGGGTGCTTGCCAAGGAATTTGCGGATGTTCTTCGCTGTGGTGCTTGCAAGAAGCAGCACTGGTATTTATTGTGTCACAGAGGTGCAGTCGGTATTCCTTCCTTTGTGTGGATGCATCTTGTGCCCCTGTGCTCACCGTCTGGTCAGAAGAAGAGCAAGCAGGAAGAAACAGTATTTTTTCATCTCCTGGTTAGAATGCTCCAACCCTGAAGTGATTTCAGGGGGTTTTTTCTGTATTTTTTTTTTTACCTCGACCATGGACAAATTATTTGATGTCTTTTGGACTACAGATTTTGATTTGGGCACCTTTATTATTTTAGATAGTTTGGTTAATTCGTGTTTTAAGTGCCTGCATCCTCCTCTGGTTCTCTTCTCACAGCAAATTTCTGTGGATGTGGGGCCTGTGCCCTTGTGGAGCACTTTTAAAGTCTTCATGGCCCAGCACAGGGGTAAGAATTTGTGTACATTAATTTGTTGGCTGGATCTAGGTGCAAAAGTGCATTATGAGAAACATTATTTAGTGAGAGACTCATTGAATGAAAGCATTGAAGTTTTTTCTTCTTCTTTGGAAAAAGCACCAAAGCGAAAGTTTGTGGCCTTTTTAGGACTCAGACTTGAAAGTCCATGTGCCCAGGAGGCATCTTCAGTTTGTGTGGAGGCAGAGCCTTTGTTTCGAGCGCATTGTGCCACTGTAGGTGAGAAGATCTGGCTGGTACAGAAGAGTCCCCGGAGTTACAGTGTGCAGGTGAAGGGTCTGCTGTGCTGTCACTGCTGGGGAAATCGCACCATCCTGAACGCCACCAGGCAGCAGCGGGAGTAGCAGGGAAGAGGTGGTGTCAGTGGGCACATTGGGGAAGCTGCGAGGTAGTGGTGGAAGCTTCCTTGTCTCCTGGGTGAAGAGGATAGACAGAAGGACGATGAAGGAGTGCCTCTCTTACAAAGACCGTGAGGAATCTGGGGAGAGGATAGAATAGAGAAAGTACATGCGTGAATCTTAGGAAGCAGGAATTTGTGGTAGAGTGATGGTCAGATGGATGGTGAAAGCAGGAAGCAGAGAAAACGAATGCCAGTTCTTCCAGTAGTTAGTGGTGAACTGACTCTTCAGGCTGTTTGAGTTGCAGCTGATCAGAGGCTGAAGTGTGTGATAATACAGTCCTAAAAAGTACAGGCACAAAGGGCGTCTTGACCTTGCCCAAAGACTCAGACAGAAGGTTCCATCTTATGTGTGTGTTGCCTGAGGAGAGAGGCAGTTCATTTCGGCCAACCCTTAGGTCCCCTCTGCCTCCTGCAGAAAAAAATCTTTCAATTGCTGATACAATCTTGGCTACAAATTGATGAGGAGCAAAGGTTTGTGTGAATGATGGGAGGAGTGTGCTTTAGTTAGAAGCTGGTGAGATGAAATGAGCAGGTGAGCAGGTAATGAACATAATATAGAAATTGGAGAAGAAGCAACAGAAAAGAAACTAAACAGTGAAGACAACACAGGAAATGCGACAAGATGAATAGGAAGGACATTCATAGTAGACTGGCTGGGTGTATACTGAATAGATGGAAGGAAACCAGTTAGGGTATAAATCTTGCTTAAATGACTGTATGGAACCTTGTTATTCTCTTCTTGGTTCTGTGGCATGGCAGAGGTTGATTGCCATCAGTCTGGTTATTTCTTGCATTTGAGGCTGAGAAGCATTTTTCTTTTGCTCTTGATTCTGAAAAAAAGTATCCGTGTGAAGAGCAGTTCCTGTTAATAGTGGGCGCTTCTGACAGAAATGCTTGACAGAATTATTGGGAGGTGATATATGTCCAGCTGGATACTACAGTGATTTGTTAGCACAGCTGTCTTTAAAATATAGAGGCCTTCCAGCTGAGCATCACACCAATACGGGACCCCTTGGAATATTTTTAGTCTACCTCTGCTTTTACTCTAGCTCAATGTCTGGCTATATCTCTCCCTCAGCTTGTGTAAGGGACAAGGCCTGTGTGACTGCTCTAGAGTCTGGACAACACCCCAGGGGAGAGTTCCAGAGATGAAGAGTTGAGAAAAGCAGAGCTAAGAAATGGGGAAGTTTAGAAAATACTTGCTGTAGATTATGGTTTTATGTTTGTGTTTTGAACTAGTCAATTTTTTCCTTTGGATAGCAGTTTCCCTATGAAGACTTAATGAATGTAAATGTTAGTTGATGTAATTTGGAAAAGTTATGATTCTTATGGAAACCTTGTGTAGAATCTTAATGTTTGCTCTCTCTTTTGTGATAATATCACAAAAATGGGATGACTTTTGCCTGTGAAAAATGTTTGGAGGAAGGAAAATCACATCTTCCACTTGTGCAGAAACATGCAGCAACATTCTCTTGACTCTTGTCGGTTCCACACTTACAAAACTGGTTGGACTCAGTGCAAGGGACTAGCATAAGTTTATGTTAGATTGCATTTTACCAAACCGGGTTTGCCTGATCCTAATTATAATGCAGATAAGTAAGCAGCAAAATTTAGATTGCAGTTTCACATCTTAGTAAGTATTTTAACTTAATGGTCTTGTTTGGATCTTTTGTTAACAAGATTGAAGTAAGTTATAATGCACTGAAGAAGTGTTGACATTCTGTTCAAAAAGCTCGGTAGAACATGACATTTTGAAATTTTTGAGAATTGGTGATACTTTTGAATACAACTGCAAATAGCTGCTTAGTCTTTGAGCAAGAGTTTTGAAAATATTCACAGATCTGGGTTTGAAAACATATGCTCTGGAAGCAGTTTACATTGATGATTTCAATTTCTGAAGTGACATTAGAGTGAATTCCTCCCGACTGCCCAAGTGTGAATATGGCGACATCAAAACCAATGTGCATTTCAGATTATTAGCTCTCAATGTTTGACTTACCTTATTGAGTCTTATTGATTTGCCAATGCTGTATTTCCCATCATCCAACAAGGATTTGAGTGTGAACTTGTCTAGGCTTTGTCTTAATTTCTTTTTTCTTTATAAAATGATAAGGAAATCATATTTTCACATTTTGTTATGAGCTGCTTCTCTGTTTGTGAAGCTGTGGGGTTTTGAGAAATGGACACAGACTGTTGGATCTCACATTCCTTTTGTTCAGACCCTGGGTGTTTGATGTTCTAGAGTATTGCTGGAATCCCAAACAGAGGGACCCTGAGTGAAATCTGGTTCATCTCAAAGTCATGAGATGCTGTATGTTAACTTTCATGCACCCAGAATTCCAGTATTTCAATGCACAGGGAGAGGCAACTTTCTTTGCCTAGTGCAAGTTAAATAACCTTTTTTTCTTTACCTTCCACAGACACTGTGACTGATGAGAGTTAAAGGCCATGGATGAAGATGGGCTTGAATTGCAGCCACATGAGCCAAATGCATTTTTTGATCCAACAGGTCTGTCAGGAGATAATATGTAGATAAGAGTGTTCAAATTAGATGCAATTGACTGTTGTTTATTTTGTCTTTGCTTGAAAGTGCTGTGCTGCATCAATGCTTTTGTATAGTTGTTTTTATTACTTGGAGCAATCTGAATGAGCTACTGTTCTTTTAGTCAAGTAATAGCTGTTTGGGTATTGGGGGAGAGTCTAAAAATTGCAGATCTTTTCCAGGAGAGAAAACCTTGTTCGTCTTAGTTATGTTAACACCTACTTTTTACTTGCCTTATGCCATGTGTCTGCCTATCTTAATTGCTCACGTGCTGTCATGCCTGTTTTACTAAATTGCACTGTAGTGTAAAAGTTGAAGTGAAACAGAAGTAATTTCAATTATTAACCACCTCATTTGAGACAGTTTTTCAATTTAACTGCTATTTTAATTATGTTTTTCAGGAGCTGATGCAGCACATATGGATGGAGATCAGATTGTTGTGGAAGTACAGGAAACAGTATTTGTTTCAGATGTAGTCGACTCAGATATAACCGTGCATAATTTTGTTCCCGATGATCCAGACTCTGTAGTAATCCAGGATGTCATTGAGGATGTTGTTATCGAGGATGTTCAGTGTCCAGATATCATGGAGGAGCCAGATGTATCTGAAACTGTCATTATTCCTGAACAAGTGCTGGACACAGACGTAGCTGAAGAGGTTTCTTTGGCTCATTGCACTGTCCCAGATGATGTTTTAGCTTCTGACATAACAGCAGAAACCATGTCTATACCAGAACATGTGCTGACAAGTGAGTCAATGCATGTCCCTGAAGTTGGACATGTAGAACATGTAGTTCACGATAACGTTGAAGAAGCAGATATTGTCACCGATACTCTGGGAACAGATGTTGTTTCTGAGGAAGTCTTGGTGGCAGATTGTGCATCAGAGGCAGTGATCGATGCCAATGGAATCCCTGTGGAACATCAAGATGAGAAGGGCAACTGTGATGATTACCTTATGATTTCCTGTGAGTGTTTGGATAAAGCCATCAAAATTGTTGTGATACGGGCCTGGGTGGTGCTTGAGGGCTTAAGACAGTTCCCAGACCGGATATTCTGTATTTTTAATTGAAATTCAGATCTCACAAATGTACTCAGATGGGGGGATTTCTAGGAACATGTACCAGCTAAAAGTTCTGGTGAAGCTAATGGAGAGAAATACTGGCAAATACGTGTCTGATTGTAAATTATCTCTTTAGCAATTTAGAGCACATGAACAAGAGTAAGAATTCCAGTAAAATAAATGCCATATACTTAATAAGAACTGGAAGAAAATTAAAGTGACAGTATTTGAAAATGCATGTATGTGCAGGTTGCTAAGATGATTGCCAAGACATTAAGTAAACGAAATATTTCGTGGAAAAGAAAGACTAAAAACCCTGATCTTTGGAAGTCCAAACGATAATTTGTTATCCTTGTCCTGTTTTTTTGCTAAGTCCCCACTCTTCGCACCCCATTTATTGTTAGATGCAGACAGCAGTATGGTTTTCTTTGCTATTGGAATGTGTTTTCTTCTCTTGATTAAGCAATGTACAGAGGTATGCAGCTAGCAAAAAGAGTAGCTACTGCTGCTTGTAGCTCAAAAGCAACTATGAATATCTTAATCTCCCTTAGGAACAGTGGCACAATCCATTTGAATCGTATTTCAAAAGACTTAAATAGAGGGTGGAGAAAAACGGGGCATATCATCAATCCTTTTGCTACTGAGGATATCCATCTGTGTGAACTAGAGCTTACCCTGTTACTTATTATAGTGATTACTCAGTGCAGTACCTAGGAACATCAGGGTGTCACTGCTGAACGTTTACTTATTGTAGGAATAGAAGAGCCTTGTTAGGCTGGTTTGTTTAATTGCCATTTCAGGCACTTCAATTTTGTCTGGCATTAAATGATTCCATTGATGAGGTGTACTTCGTGCTCTGCTTCGGTTACCTTTTTTCTTTTTTTTCTCCTTTTTTCACCTTTTTTTTCTTCTTTACTTTTGGACATTTTTGAAATGTATAATGACTTGTTTTAATTTAATATTCTTTACTTACGGATTTTAATGTTGCTTCTCCTTACCTAGGATCACTGCATTTCTTAATTTATCATCCCTTGAGTTCCTTGAGTAACCTTGTGCAGCCATGTTTTGAGTTTATATGAGGTACAGTTAATTCTCTATTATCTGGGAAAACAATTAAATGGGATAGTGCAAAATATGGATAACATAAAATCTTGTAAAATTAGGCTGCAGAGTTGTACTGAGGTGAAATAGGTCAGTGGTGCTGCTCTCTGAAATGGTACTTATCCAAACTGATAAATGCACTCTGCCAAGTGTGGTACAGATACAACTTTCTGGTGCTGGACCCAAGTTAGATCAGATGGAAAGCAGCTCAAATGCTTCTGCACCTGCAGCATAGTTAGACAACAAACTGAATAACCCACGGATAATTGGGGCCTTACTCTGGTGGTGATTCCTACCTGTTCCTTATCCCTGACTGTAGCCCTTTAAGGTGCTGTTGCTCCTGTCTCTGCTCTCCTTTTCTGTGCAGGTTCCTCCTGCAGAACGAGGCCTCATGGGAGCACTTGGCAAACCCTATCTGTGTAAATGCAAGTGAGGGGGTGGGTGAGTGTGTGTCCTATTCATCACTGAAGGAGTGGTAGGGGCTGCATTGGATGATCCCAGCCTAACTGGGAAGTCTTAGATGTGCCAGTCGGTAACAGGTGGTGACTGGCAAGAAACACAGGAATGTAATTGTTCAGTTGTGCTGGGATACTCTCAGTTTGCAGTCATGAATTTCTGCAGTGTCCTGTTTTATTTATTATTAAATGTCTCTTGATAGTCTTGCAATGTACTTTGTTTAGATTCAGAACCTTGAATAAGCCAGCATTTAAAACAATCGTTACGCTACAAAGCATGCATCCTTTCTATTTGTGTTTAAAATTTAAAGTATGTTCTAACAGTTCATTTTAAAGGGAAGTTCCCTACTACCACCTACTGTGTTTAAAGCCTGCATAACAAGTTCTTCTGGTTGTGAAGGCAGAGTCTAGTTCTTTTACGTCAAGTAAAGGCTGTCTTGCCAAATAGTCTCTTTGTTGTATCAGAAACATGGTTTGAATTTTTTTTTTGCATCGGCAGTGGATGTGTTCATTGATCTGTTCCCTGCCTCAGTTCTTCAGCTGAACTTAATAGTAAGTGGTTTTTAAAAGGTAGTAACGTCATAGCCTGGTTTTGGATTTTTTCATCCTAACCTGTAAATTTATGTTCGATCCTGGCCAAGCTCCCTGAACTGCAGGGGCAGATGTTGGAATGTAATATTGTCTGCCATTACAGTAGTCAAATGTTGCTGCTTCCCAGATCTGTGTTTGTCGGAATGCCTTTGCCTGTCTTCTTTTAGACAGGCACTTGGAAAGCAGGGGATGACACTCTGTGTTCTTTCTGTTGTAGGTTTCTCAGTCTGTATTCTTTAGTGGAAGCTGTTGGCATAATCTTTTTGCTATCTTTTTCCTATCTTGTGGCTGTCTTTAAGCATTTCCATTTTTGTTCCTAATGAACTGAGCCTACGTATATTTTCTTAAGATAATTTGCTTAGCTTTATCCTGAAAATATCTGCTTTGAAATGACTGTATTTTTTTTAATGTTGTGTTTCTACCTTTTTTTTTGGTTTCAGACTGGTTTGTCTTTTCAAAGACTACAGTCCCTGTGGGGTTTCATTCTGTGACTTTGCCTCAATAAGCTCACAATTTTAATATTTCTTTTCCCATTTAGATTTAATTTAGCTTTGGCAGTGATATGCCTTTGCTTTTTTTAATTTCCAAGATAATGTTTCTTGGCACAGCTTTATGTCATCAGTTACCTTTTGATGTACTTTTTTTTCTTGGATACTTTGTCTTTGCACTCAAGATTAATTTTTGTTCCATGGTAGATTTGGGGCACTTAGAGCAGAGCAGAATCAGGTATTCATTCAACAAAGAATGCAAACTGCTACTAGTTAGTAGCTTGAAAAAGATTCAAGGAAGTTTGATTTTTTTTTTTTTTTTAACATGTTCAGTAACAAACCAGTTCATGACTTAGGTCAGGAAAGTATAAATTGTGCTGTGACTCACATGGGTACTAATTATTTGGTAGCTTGGAAAATTGTTTCTCCCTAAGTGAAACAGTAACTGAGATAACTAGTGTTTGTCAAAACAAACATCCTGCTTTTTCCAGCCAAGGAAAGTAGTTCCTTACACCTGGCCGTAAGATGGAAATTGAGATTTTTCTTTGTCTGATTTTATTCAGATTGGAAAAGGCAGACACATCCTCTGGCATTAACGTGTTCCATAAGACAAAAAATTGTACCCTGATACACTCATATTGGAATAAAATTAGTGAGGCACAAGGGTTTGACAAGGGGAGTCTGGAGAGAGTGAAAAGTAGGGCAGCCTCACAAAGTTTAAGCTGCAGTTTTAAGAAGTTAAATACTTGCAAATGCAGGAGCTGTGTCAGGTCCTTCCATCGATATCCTTACTTTTCTCTGAGTTGGACATGCTGCTTGTTTATTGTATGTGAATTAACACTTGGTTACAGGAGTCAGAACCCAAGGTACCTCACTGAGAGAGAATCATTGCATCTTTTCATAGGTCTGGGTGTAACCTGTCTTTTTTCATCCCAGTTGGATGTTTTAGATGAAAGCGCTGCATCTGATGAACAAAGCCATAAAGTTCATGCTTTCATTAGGGCCATCCAGTAGACTTCTAGTCAAGAAAACAAAATACTTTTTATTTGCTTTTTTAGCGTAAATAAGCACCTCCCTCGTTTTCCCTGGAGCTTCTTAAAGGTGCAGGAAATACCATTTTTCTCTCCCTGAGGTAGAACTTGCTTCCATGCTTCTGTCTGACCACTGGAATGGCACCAACAGTTGTTGCAGCTCAGGCTGCTCAGGAGGTCACGGTGAGAGGTGATGGAAGTGAGAATGGCCTTGGGCTGAGTGATGCCTCAGAGCTCAGTCTGATTTGTGTGCTGGGGAGAGCAGGACAAGGACAAGTGTTAGATCCCAGCTTGGAGCTCAGGAATCATTCCTCTGCTAGATTATTACCTAGGGGGGACCGACACAGAATATACTGCTGCTCATGTGTAATGGCAATGGATTAAAATCAAAATAGAGCAGATTCCTGTTTCCTTACAGATTAGGAAACCAGCTTTGCTGTTCAAGAAGTAAAAATAGCTTCTTCAGTGGACTAGGAATTGTCTGCTGTCAAGTGAAGTAGAAGTAAAATGTTTCTATCACAGATAACTGAAGAAAGTCAGATTAATACAGAGTGCTTTTAATCTATTTTAGAAAAGAATAGTTTGTAATGGCCTTTTTCATTAAGAATGCTTAAATAAATAGGGTTGTTTATTTTGTAAGCAGGCAAGTATCACTGATAGGCATTTTTTTAGCAGGCAGGAGAACCAGTTGGGAACATAAATGCTGACGAAATAGATGGTTCTTGTCTAATTGCTCCATTGATACATTTTTAAGATCTCTTAAACTGGTGTAGAGATACTTTGTGTTAGATTGATGGGAAGACTTGTTTCAGTGTGGTTTTCAGCAATTAGCAATGTGTACTTGAAAAAGGTGGAAGGTTTCTTTGTAGTTAAGTGAATTTTCTCTTTTACAGTCCTTTTATTTTCCTCATTAATCTCATGTAGAGGAGAAATGGTAGGAAAGAATAAATGTAAACTATTATGGAATCCATTAAAAATAAAGGCAGTTGTATTTGCATTTTTTAGTTAGGAGTAAAACACTGCAAGGTTACTGTATCTGCTGATCCATCAAACGTTTGATATAAAAAAACTAAACCCAACTTCTTGGGGAAGCATATGTGTCATGGTTAAACAAAAGATGTACCATTTAAGCAAATGCAGGATCTCAGCCTGGCATTTGTGCTTCTGTTTAGGAAAACTGACCTCAACGCGGTTTTAAATATAATTTTTATTATCAATGCGTAGGAGCTTGTTCCTGTCCCAAAAATACCACTGGGCATACTTTAGTAGAAGGGTAAAGATATGGGAGATAATTTTTCCTTGGGTGTGGAGATAAATGTTGTCATCATGATAGAACACATGCTAAACAAAGAATCTGTTGTTATTGTTGCCTGTATTTTTTATTTCTTTGCTTTATTCCTTATTCTATCTGTTGGTCTCTTTTTGTTGAGTTCCTTGCAATCTAAATGCTAACTGCACAGGCTTTAAATACACCACATCTTTCATGTTGTGTGACACCTTTCTTATCTCTTTGTGCTTTTAATAACAATTCTAGCATTATCTTTATATGGAAGCAATTACTACAACATTGGAGAAGCACATATTTATTTATTTATTTGGTTCTTGCAGCTCACAGTATGCAAAGAGCAGGCCGCTCTCATCAGTGAAGTCTGTGAAGAATGTTGGCAAACTAACCGTAGACTGCATTCTTGCAGTTCTCGTGAAATAATGTTATGTCTAGTAATTTTTCTTTTTCTTTTATTTTAACTCTGAAAACTAGCCTGAATCTACTTGTTTGCTGAAATAAAGCTACCAGCTACTAGAGGGGTAAAAATCAGACATTTGAAGTTTTTAGCGTTCAGATAATATCTATTAAAATGGAGGCACACGGTATGACAGCACTGCAGCAATGCTGGCCTGAACTTTTTTCTAGCATGTGACTTGTGATTAGTTTAGTAATGCCCAGTGGCTCTACTTGACAGGAAGCCGTCTCTTAGAAGCTTAACTAATACTTTTAAGTAACTTGGTGGCTTTTTTGGGGTAGGGGATAATATCAAAGAGGAGCAATGTGAGAGAGTATCTGCCATGCATGGTATTTGTGGGATCCCTTGATGGGCTCTGAATTTGAATGAAAAATTCAAACATCATCAGAATTCCAACTTCAAACACTGATCAGTCGTGTATTTATGAATATCATTTTCTCTGATTGAGAGACTGAGGTATGTGCAGAATGCAGAAACATGAGGAAAGTGTTATATAGAAATCAAATTTCATAAATGCTGCCAGAACATCAGTGAATCAGTATAGCTAAAGGCTTATGTAGCCATAGGACAATATGTCTTGGAAATTATACTTTCTGTAATAGATACCCATTCTCTTTCACCTTGTTTGTCTCCTCCTTTTGATTTTTATCTCTTTTCCTACCTTTTTATTTCCACCCTACTTTTCTTCCTATAACCGGTTTGCTACTATACTGCAAATATTACTACTTTTCAAGCCCTTCAGGGACTTAAGTTTTGTAAGTATTACCACCCGTCAAGTGTGGTAATTTTTTCCCACTTGTATGAGAAGAGTTGGCCTCGCACCTCCTACACATCAATTTCCTTACAGTTTAATGGCTCCGTTAAAAATACTTAAGCCTGTTGTTACATTTTTAAACACTGTTGAATATACAGGGAATTCAGGGATAAACAAACTCTAAATTGTGTAACAATTTTTTATCATGTTGTTTAAAACATTAGTTTGAATCTTGGAGAACCTATTTCAAAGCATAAATGGAGCATATTTTGCAGATTTAGAATTCTTGTGTTGTGTGAAAGTTTTATCGATGGATACTTCCATATATATATATGGAAGTAAAAAACTGTGATTTGGTCAAAAGGAACCGGCCAGTTTCACATGATGCACATAGGTTTGTTTTCTTGCTTTTTGCTTCAGCCATAATTTTCCTTCTTTGTGAATGTGTTCCAGCATCAGTTCATCTTGGTGCCAGACTTCCCTTTTGGCTTCAGCAGTGTAAAATCAGTCTCCCCTGGTTTGAAAGCCTTCCAAATACACGTGCCTGACACTGGAAACGGCCAAGTTAAAAGAGAGCAACTACATAACTGTAGTGTAGGAACAAAAGCAAAGTTTTCTTTTTGTCAGAGTTCCAGGGACATTTGATGTTTCTTGGATATGATGAACAAGTCATGGAAGTCTGTTAACAATTGAATATGTGTGCCGTGGAGCTACATTGTTAATGTGATTCAAAAGAACATCTTAAGGTTTTTACTTTTTAAATGTTTTGGGCTTTCAGCTACGAGATACTATATTGTCCCATGACATGAAGTCATTTTTTAAACACCTTACTGCTTGAAGCATTCTGTACAATGCCCATTGATCATGAACTTGGCACTAGGGTATTTAATGTTTTCTTCTGCTGCTCTTTTGGTAATGAGAGAGAAAGACTAATTTATGGTAGTGCTTTATGATTTAATGTTACTCATATTTTTTGTGAGCAATGATGGTGATTGAGAAATTGTACTTAAATACGCTTGTGTTTGATACATGAGACAGAACACATCCTAGTTTATCTAATTTAAAGGCTAATTTATTAATTTCATGGCACGAAACTAATATTAATAACATTTTGAGCTTTTTGTTAATGTATTAAAGTTGCAGTTAAGGCATGATTTATTTATGAGGGTAGTTTAATGAGTAGTAGTAAAATAAGCATACTTTATTAAATAGTTGCTACGAATGGTAGTTAAAAATTCTACAGCATTTATATGACAATTCTTAGACTTCCTTTAGTATAAATTTCATGTCTTATCGTCATGAACTGAAGTGGTGCATGACTCTGAGGGAGCCCTGTCAGGAGTGACTTTATGAACAATAGTCACAAATTAAGAAGGTATACAGTCACATTAAAAATACTTTAATAATCTTAACACTCAAAAAACTTATGGGGCTTCTGAAAACTGGGAGGTTCTCTAAAGGTCTTGAGATGCTGGAGTTGGTTTTTGTGAAGGGATATTTAGTATTTTTTTTTTCTTGAAAACCCATTCTTGGTAATGTGAGATGGGTGGTGTCTGTGCACACTCGTGCCTGTGTACAGTATGTCTCAAATCAGAGCCATGTTCCTCGTACAGCTGGCCTTTAGCCACGTTTGTGTGGGAGGCCCAGGCAAGTTACAGCAGTTCAGGCTGGAGCCTGGTGTCGGTGCCCTCCTGAAAGCAGGAGAGCAAAGTCTGAGAGTTACATGGGGCTGCAGCAGAATGTGCAAGTCCCTGTCAGCACGGGCACCGTGAACTGCTTCAGCAGCACTGCAGTGCTTTGGTGCTGCACCAGGGCAGTGCTTTGGTGCTGCTCCATCCCTCAGCTCTTGAGTGCATGACAAAAGTTTTCTCATGAGGGTTTTCTTCCTGTAGTTTCCACTCAGGTTTCCTCTCCAGGCCACTGAAGAAGCATTAGTCACATGGCTTTGCTGGGAACCAGGTCTGACAGGCAGCAGTAGCACCACTTGCAGTAGAGACAGGGTTGAGTAACAGATAATGCTTTTGAAAAGAAAAATTAATAACATATTAGTTGTGAAAGAGAAAGCAATTAAAACTGAGAATAAATGAAATTATTCCACGGAGTAAGTACTGATGTGCACTGTCTTCCTGCCATTATCTTGGTGAAGATCACAGTTTCCTTATTAGCATTGCCTGGTGTGTTGCTCGTGCTTCTAAATCACATCACTGCAGCATTCTTGCACTTCTCCCTTAACTAAAAGATAACAGCTTGAATTTATTTTTGTGTTTGCTGGCATTGTTTTCAAGGATATGAAAAAAATATTTATGGGTAGGTTCTTTATCACAACTTTTTAATTTTAAACTGCTTCCAAATTTGAGTAATAAATTGATAAAGTCTTCATATATGTCTGCATATGACTGGGTAATTGTAATAACTTGTTTTTGTAGTGGATGATGCTGGTAAGATAGAACATGAAGGTTCTGCTGAAATTACCATGGAAGCAGAGTCAGAAAGTGGCTCTTGTAAAGTGGATGGCATTTGTCCAGAAGTCATCAAGGTCTATATATTCAAAGCAGATCCTGGAGAAGACGATTTAGGTAAAATACACTTGTTTTAGAATACTCCAACCTGACATTTGAAATTTTGCATGATGAGACTGTGGTTTCTCTCAGGTCGTCTGTAAAGACCTGTAGGTCTGATATTAAAGAGTGACAAACTTTCAGTTTTTTGTGGTTTAGCATAGGTTTTGAACAAACTGTAATTAAAATATTTTGCTCTGGTCTTCCTAATTAGGGGGCACGGTAGACATTGTGGAGAGTGAGCCAGAGAATGACCACGCAGTTGGATTACTCGACCAAAACAGCAGTATTCGTATTCCAAGGGAGAAAATGGTTTACATGACTGTAAATGATTCTCAGCACGAAGACGAAGACTTAAGTAAGTAGGTGGCTTTCCTTTGGGAGCAGGGATTTTCATTTTCAGCAGTGCAGTGTTCCTATTAATTTTCTCTTGACTTTTTTTTTCCTCTTAGATGTTGCGGAAATAGCTGATGAGGTTTATATGGAAGTCATTGTAGGAGAGGAGGATGCCGCAGCGGCCCATGAACAGCAAATCGATGACACCGAAATTAAAACTTTCATGCCTATAGCTTGGGCAGCTGCTTATGGTAGGTAATACTGAAGGAATTCTTCCTGGTGACACTGTCTGTAGCAAATGTCAGGGATTGGTTTTTTGGAGGGCAGTGTAGAGTATTCGTGCTTCTGTGTTTGTTTTTGAAGTTTTAGTTTAAGAGTGGTTTCTTGGCATAATAACCATTAAAAAGAGAGAAGGAGGGAGGCTGGAAGTCAGGCTGCTTCTTGCTCCTGTTTTAACTGGCATTTTCCTTCAAGTTTTCATGATGTAAAAAGGGAAGTACATGGGCTTCCAGCTGAAAAATTGCATCTTAATTACATCTGTCCCTCATGGTTTTAGGACATAGCAAGAGCTGGCTTGGCAGTACAACTGAATATTTTTATTTTGGGGGCGGGGGAGAAGGCAAATGGAAATATTAAGTGTAACAGTTTAACGATGAAAAGCAGCACTGACCTCTAAGCTTGATTTGATTTCTAGAAGGATCAGATAAATATGTGATTTCACTAATGGAAATAATTAATTGATTAACAAAAAGAACCTGAGGGGAAACATCTTAAAATTACAGCACAATCTTGAGAGTATTTCCAGAATTCAGAACCATTTTCCTTGATTGTTGGTATCTGAGCACCAACTGGTGCACAAACCGATTTCCAAAACTTCTGTAAGCTCAAGATCAAAATTTAATCTTAAAAATGTTTCTTTATTGCCCCTTTCTCCCTTTAAACAAAACAAAAGAAATAGTGAAGTAAAGGACAAAACTTACGTGTCTGCATGATGTGGATTGGGGTGATGGTGCCAGCAGACATTTAAATGGCAGGGAAGTGCTGAGAATACAGTGGGGGCTGGAATCTTGGACATATGTCAGGAAGGACAAGATTTCATGGAGCAGCGTGTGCTCAAAGTTGTTTAGGGGATGGGTGGTAGTGCACCCAAAGCCTTGTCTTAGGCCATAAGTGAGCACAGTTTCAGTGGAGAGGAAATGTCAGATGCCAGGTTGACGGGGAATTAAAAAGGAAATTGAGTGAACTTGAAGCAACAGCTGTAGCCTGAACATTCAGTTATTTGGGAGGAGGAGGAGAAAGTTGAGCAGAGTGTATTAAGAACAGTGAAAGATGGAATTGAAAGGAGTATTTAATAATGTGGAAAACAGTTGCACACTCCGTAGTAAGTAGTACCATGCAGGGTGAGAGATGGTGGGGATGGGGAGAAATGAAGCCTGAAGGCAGGAAAATGGCAAAGGTTTGTCATCTGCACTTCTTGGAACTCTTCACCACTTACAGAGGGTTTAAGAGCTGATAGCAATGGCATCTTAAAATGCTAAATTTATTATGTTGCTTTATTGTAGCAAAGCTTGGTCTCACTGTGCTTTATATTCCAGCAACTTTTTGCAGTTTTATTCCAGTATTAGAAGTGTTTGGGGCCTGTTCTCTGTTAAATCTCAAAGGACTCTTCAGGCACCTGTTGCAAGCTGTACTTTCTACGTGTAAGATGTGAAATGGGTTTTTGCTTTCAGCGTTCTTAACGTGCCACATTTACTGCTCAACATTTGAGCTGACATATAGATCGGAACCTTCAGGCTCTGCACATGCCTGTGCCTGGCTCGGTCTCCTTACATTAATCATGAATATTAATTCTCGGCACTCTACAAAAGGAGCAGCTATTGAGCATCTCGCACTTTCTTCTATTTCAGTCTTCCTGTCTTATTTGTGTAGTTTGCTTTTGCGAGGAACTGTTGCCTTTTGTTGATTCAAGTAAATGCGTAACCACAAAATTTATTATTAGAATTTACTTATGTCCTTAAATCACCAGTGTTAAACTGATGTCCAATAAATACCTTCTCAAATATATAGGTGTATTTGCTTGTAATTTTCATGTTTGTTTTACATACAGTGTTACCATTTGTGTATTAAACACAAAGGTCTGTGAGGCAAAGATTGTTTCCTTCTTTCTGGTATGCAACACTGAGCATGCTCTTTGTTCCCACTAGAAAGAATTTGTAAGTGCTAAAGCATCAGGTGTACAGATATTAAGTAGTGTACTTTGTGTGCCACTTTGTGGGCTGTTCAGAAGGATTCTTTGATTGCAGTTCCAGTGCAGAAACTTGGTGTGTGACAAACTTCAGTCAGGTGAATTCAGACGTCCAGAAGTGAATGGGAGCTCACACACAAATGTATTTCAGGACTGACAAGAACATCAGGCACAGTAAATATTGTGACATGATATTATTTACTGATGTTAAACGTTTTGAGTATAATTAACCACCAAAGACATGTAAAAAGTGCTGCCTTTAAAGGAGAATTCTCTGTGTAATGGAAAACTATTAATTCCTGTAAATTGTGTACTCCTGTAAAATTAGGTTAACGAAGCCAATATTTCCAGGCTCATAATAGCAAACATAATTCATCAGTTATATACTGAGACATTTTGCAGCTCATGCTGTACAATATTAACGGTTTGATTAAATGTCCAGATAATAGTTTATAATTTCTGTTGTTGCCATTGTAGAGTTTGTGCTGGAATTATCTGTAGAGATGGTAGGTAACTTTTGAACTTACCTTGGTAGGTAATAATAACGATGGCATCGAAAGTCGGAATGGCACTGCAAGTGCTCTTTTGCACATAGATGAGTCATCTGGACTTGGGAGGTTGGCCAAGCAAAAACCAAAGAAAAAGAGGAGACCTGAGTCCAGGCAGTATCAGACAGGTGAGTACCTGGTGGCTGGCTGTACTCTGGGCACTTGCCCATAAACAGGTGCACTTTGCTGATGGCATGTGCAGTGTCATGTAAAAACAGTGATTTGGGCCATTACTTTGCTGACAACACTTTTACATTTTAAATGAGTGCATATTTTATTTTAAAAAATTTTAATTACAGGATTTGGATTATGGTGGGCATTTTAAAGGAAACCATCTCTGACATAGGAAAAAATCAGTATCGTATCAAAAGGTTAAAAACTTATACACTTAACTTGCCACACCAATTTTAATGTTTATTGTAACTTTTTTAGGGGTGATGTTAGAGAAATGGTGTAGTGTAATAGTGCTTTTTAAAAACCCCTTTTATCTTTATTGAAAATATATAGAACAATGCATTTCATTTTGTCAGCTCAGTAGGTAACTGGAAAGTCTGAACATTATATATTAATGTTTGGTAGTGTAACTTCTGTACCCTTTTCTGTTTTAATTATGAAGTAAATTGCCTTGATGTCCATACCTGTATTTTTCCTTGCATCTGTGAGAACAGAAGTGCTCTTTGGCATTGCTTGGTTTCTGTTGGTAATGTGTTATTGTCAGAATTATTTATTAGGTTTGATAAAGTTGAAAAAAGCACATAACTATTTTCTTTAGTAGGCTTGACTTAAATAATACTATAAGTTTCTTTCCAAACTGTGACTTAACTGTAGGAGTTCTGTTTTGTTTAGCACTGAGTCAGTGAATTGGGCAAATTAAAGTTGGCTTGTTCTATTTCCAACTACTTAGTCAGCTCTCCTTATAAAACATTTTTGGAAAAGAGAGCTTTATTGACATGCCTAGACAAATTCAGGGTAAACAAATCAGGCTGATGGATGAGTGCAAATAAGTTCCAAAGCTCTGAGGTATCTTTACGTAAAATGTGTTCTCATTGAGTCCTGCTTGGTACCTCTTCAGTTTGTAACTGTGACAGATGGCACAAGAAGGAGGTGTTAGTTTGGGGACATGTGAATTGTAGTCAGCGGTAGATGATTAAACTGCCAGATTAAACTTTTATCTACAGATTTGTGGGGAGTCAAAGAAGATCATGTGTTTTGCTCACTAGGTAATACTCAGTTTAACAAGTTGGTCACTGTTCTTTGCAACAATGTTGGTTTCTGCATATATTTAATGTGTAAACTCAGAATTCTTGAAAACAGAATTAATTGAGTTGAAGAACAGCTGGTTGATGCTTTGGTTGTCTCCATAAAAAACAGTATTTCCTTTCTCTTAGTAATAAAAATGAATGAAAGTAGTAATTCCTTCAGTTTCTTCCACCTAACCCAGTAACAAGCTTGTTTATTGCATAGTAAAGTGTTTGTGTCCAATCTCATTCAACAGTTCATTGTATTGTTAACATTGCAGTGTGACACTTAATGAAGTGTAATGTTGTTGTATAATACTGATTAAGGGTTTTTTTGTTGTTTTTCAGCAATAATCATTGGCCCTGATGGTCATCCATTGACAGTCTACCCCTGCATGATTTGTGGAAAGAAATTTAAATCTAGAGGTTTCTTGAAAAGGCACATGAAAAACCACCCGGAGCACCTTCTTACTAAGAAGAAATACAGATGCACAGACTGTGATTACACTACAAATAAAAAAATAAGTTTACATAACCACTTGGAGAGTCATAAGCTGACCAACAAAACAGAAAAGCTTATTGAATACGACGAGTGTGGGAAAACCTTCTCTCATGCAGGAACTTTATTCACTCACAAGATGGTGCACAGGGACAAAGGAGTTAATAAAATGCACAAGTGCAAATTCTGCGATTATGAGACAGCGGAGCAAGGGTTACTGAGTCACCACCTTTTAGCTGTCCACAGCAAGAACTTTCCCCACATTTGCGTGGAGTGTGGCAAAGGGTTTCGCCATCCGTCAGAGCTCAAGAAGCACATGCGGATCCACACTGGTGAGAAGCCCTACCAGTGCCAATACTGCGAGTACCGATCTGCCGACTCTTCCAACTTGAAAACCCACGTAAAGACTAAACACAGTAAGGAAACGCCACTTAAGTGCGATATTTGTTTCCAGACTTTTTCAGATACCAAAGAGCTACAGCAGCATACTCTTATGCATCCAGAAAGTAAAACACATCAGTGTTTGCATTGTGACCATAAGAGCTCAAACTCGAGTGATCTGAAACGACACATAATTTCAGTCCACACAAAAGACTATCCTCATAAGTGTGATATGTGTGATAAAGGCTTTCACAGGCCTTCAGAACTGAAAAAACACGTGGCGGCTCACAAGGGTAAAAAATTGCACCAATGCAGACATTGTGACTTTAAGATCGCAGATCCGTTCATTCTGAGTCGCCACATACTCTCAGTTCACACAAAGGATCTTCCTTTCAGGTGCAAGAGATGTAGAAAGGGCTTTAGGCAGCAAAACGAGCTGAAAAAACACATGAAAACACACAGTGGCAGGAAAGTTTATCAGTGTGAGTACTGTGAGTATAGCACTACAGACGCCTCAGGCTTCAAACGGCATGTAATTTCCATTCACACAAAAGACTACCCTCACCGGTGTGAGTATTGCAAGAAAGGTTTCCGAAGGCCTTCAGAGAAGAACCAGCACATTATGCGACATCATAAAGATGTTGGGCTGCCTTAAAGTCCCTTTCACAGACTTCATGGCTGGAATTATAAAGGAAATTTGCCCTTCAGGCAGTTAGCTTATTTTAAAGCCAATCACCTGCGATCACACCCAAAAAAAATAAAAAAAAAAACCCAACAAAAAAAAATACTGTGCATTTGATTTGTTGCTGTATAAAAATAGGATTATTGCTTCTAGTTGACTTTTATACCTTTTGTTCAATAGCGTGTTCTGAATTCTATTCAGTTTGTTTAATAAATGAAGAAAAGATGGCAACAATAAAGTTGCATTTAATAAAGTAAACCCTGTCTCTTACTGAATTTTTCAACCATAATAGTTTATTTAGCTATATTTATCTTACTGACCTCATTGATACTCACAGTGTCCATGTTAATGCAGTTTTGTCATGAATTTTAAAAATAGGAAATTTCGATAAAATTGTCGGAAGTGTGTAAAAAATGGGGAATTGTCATGTTGACAGTAAAGGCACTAGGGCCCGCCTGATTGTCTTGTTTTAACTATACAGACTTTGTGGCAGGTTAACTATTTTCTATTTGAGGAGTTACAAATCTCACTTTGTTGCAGAAAAATATTTGTGCTTTAGTTCTGGTTACAGAGAGAAAAATATTTAAAAAGTGGTTTGGGGAGGTTTTTATCTTTCTTGGGCGAACTTAAAAGTATGCTCAAATAGTACATTTATTGTTCTGTGCTTCTTTGTCTTTGAAAGGTTTTGTGTGTTACAAATGAGTTGGGTTTTTTTTTCCGCTTCTGTCTTAATGTTGGAAACGTAAAATACTCGTGTTCCATTTGCAGAGTTAATACTAGATCACAACTGTCTGTATGTGCCGGTAAATGTACCTCAAACTTTATGCTTTTATGTGTGTTGGTATTTCTTTAAAAAACAGTTTGTGGTTCAAGTCACACTTTTATTGTGAGTTGTCTTAGAATAAAATTTAAGACCGAGAGGTGCCTCGATTTTGGAAAGCAGATATTTACAGTGAGAGCTTAAGAGGGGAATGGAGCAGAGCAGACATGTTCATAAGGAGTAAAGATGTTGTAAGGTAGATATCCTTAAAAAGAAAAGTGACTTTTGATAGAAGCAGTTTTGTTACTAAATTGAATGTTTTTCCTGAGCCATTGGTAGCTGTATTCAGCTGCTGTTTATTAATTAGTACAGTATCCAGAATTAACCCAGTTCTTTTAATCTGTTTATAAACAGCTGGGAGAATATTACAATTATTATGTGCAATTTTGCCACCTGAAGACTATTATAAAGTAGCGCCATGTCATTTGGTAATTGCTGCATAAATGTACCAAGCACAAAGTCATATACCTTAACAACAACTGTGGAGCAAAAAACCCAAACTATTTAATTACATGCCAGATTTTAGGACCTGGCCCTGCTCGCCATGCTCAGATTCCCACCCCAGCCACTGTTTGATGATGAATTGCAGAATTCGGTCCCGGCTGCCTGCCAGATTAGGATAGATTTGTAACCAGCAATTCCCTAATGGAAAGGGTTCAGAGCCTGGCCCAGTGTTAATTCTTGTTTCTAGGCAGGTGAACTTCCAGTTGAAATCAAACAGGAATTTTAGTGATGACCTCAAGTTCGGGGTGATAGAGGGCAAAGGTTTCCTTTCGGATGTGCGTCCTCTAAGCATTTTGTGTTTTGTTTTGTTACCGAGCCCAGCCCCTCCTGTCTCACTGTGAGCTGAAATACTTGTCTGTAGTGTGCAGTTCAGGACAGTCGAATGCCATGTCACTATCTGTGTCGTGTGATGTTTTTTTCTTTCGATGCCTGCTCGTCAGTGTCCCCAGACTTGCCCAGTGTGCTCTTGTATAATACTGCTACTAGCGGGCCATGACCCTTTAGCGTGTAATACCTGGCCGTGCTGCACCGTGCCTTCCTTGAAATCCCCACTGAAGCCAGAGGATTTCCTACATGGCCGTAGCTGTCCATTGCCTACTGATGCCAAATCAGATGCAGTAAAACCCAGCAGAGATTTCCCATTCGCTTCTTGCAAAGTACCTGCCTGTGACTACTTTTTTCCCCTCTATGTTCAAGTATTTGCTAACTGGAAACCTGGAAAAGTGTACAAAATCTGCATAAATTCCCATAGTATTGCTGAGGATTTTAGCCATTTTAACTTTATTTTTTTAAATAAGCTGAAAGACAAAGAACACAATTTTATGCATTTTCTTTCTCTTACATAGCCTGGAATCATACACACTTTTTTTTTTTTTTTAAAGCACAATGTTGAAACTTTTTTTTAAAATAATTAAGGGTTTGGTCAAGTGGATTTTGTAAAATGTATTTGTCTGTATAAAGAGAAAATGAAATTATAGTTATTGTTAATGTACTGACATTAGTTACAGGCTAGTTTTAATTCTTAAATAATTTGCTTAGCAAATGCTATAAAATGGATGTTTCAGTTTAATGTTTAAAAAAGGTACAGATTTTTACAAGGACATAATATAAATTATTGTTCTGTAGAAAATACCCTGTTAAATATTGTATACGTCCTTCCCTCTGTACACTTTGTAAAAAAGACAAAAGAAAAAAACAAAATACATAGAACCATATAGGGATGTGTGACATTATTGTAATTGTGTACTTGATAATAACGTGAAAAAATAAAATTCAAAATATTTTCCTTTTAATAAACGTTTAGTCTATTTGATGCCAGTTCTGAGGTGGAGCCGTGTTCTGAGGGACACGGTCGTTTGCAGCTCTATTACACTTAAACTTTCTCTTCTGTTCCCTGGCCTTCAGCTCATTTTGTGTAGTGCTGGGGTGTGCGGGGCTCGGTCCCTCCTGTGGTTGAAAGGCACCTTTACCTTAAAGTCTGCAACAGCAAAAGGGAGGGCAAGTCTTCGAAATCCATTTTAATGCCTGTTTTTGTATTAAAGCATTGATGTTTTTATATGCCTTCATGTTTTTCAGCAAGGTGGTTACTGCACTGTCCCAAAACGCCCCACCAGACCTCGAGGCAAAAGGGGCACCACTGTTGTTGGAACTGAATAAATGAAATGTGTCTCCTGGTGCCTCTTCTGATGCGCGAGTCCCAGCAGGAGCCCTGCTCCCTTCCCTTCCTGCTGGGATGTGTGAGTGTGATGCAGCTCCAGCAGGGACAGTGCCTGGGCTGGGCCTCTCCCCATCCTCACTGCCCTGTCCAGCTTCTCCACGCGCTGCTCCCAGGCAGGGCTGGCACTGGCCAGCAGCAGGGATGGAGAGGGCTTATGGCTGTTTTTCCCACTGCTCTGTGAATGCTTCAGCCCAGTTAAATTAAACTGGGGACATGGGAACTGCTTTGGTAACCGTTCACTGGCACAGGCCATCCCACTTCACAGTGCGTGTGACCCAGCACCAACCCACTGCCCCACGGACCTCATGGCAGAAGTGCTATTGGGTGTCTCTGCCCTCTGTCTATACCTGAGAAGGTGGCGTGTCTGCTGGCCCAGATACCTTCAGAATATTTAGTCCAATTGGTTTACTCTCACTGGATACCTTTAGGAAAAGCTGACTCATTGCTCATCTTAGTTCATCGTACAGCCGGACTGGCGTTGGGCAACTCCTCGCAGTAACAAGCCGTCACACCGCGTAGCCAGCAATCTGCTTGTGATTTGATTTGTTTCCTTATTTTCTCCATCTATCTAACGTTCCTCAGCCACTCATCATGAAACTGTACGTTGAATAACAGAGACATTCAAGGCACTGGAGAATAAATACACCCAATTCCAGCTGCTGTGAGGAAGAGCCAGGAGCAGCTACCATCTGTAGCTCATGCAGACGAGCAAATCAGTGGGACACAGTAGCAAAGGCACCCAAAGCCTGGATGCCGACCTGAATGTTCTTTGACAGCCTATTTGCAAGCCAAAAGGCTGTGTCACTAATTAGGAAAACAAGCAGCTGGCTAACAGCTCACTGCAGTTCCCTGGCTTGTTAAAGGTAGTAATTAAATAATATATCATTAATAGAAAATACAACTGGTATATTAACAACTATGACAGGTGGAAAACTGACCAAGGAGGGGCTGACAGGAACCAGGAAGAAAGCAGAGTCAGGAGCAAGAAAATAGTTGTCAATACACATGAAAGGCAGACACACCAAAAACCTTTCATTTGTTTTTTGAGAAGTTTGAAGAGAGGGTTGGTTGATTTTGTTTCCTTGAATGCTGATGCAGAAAAGGCAACACTGGTATTTTTTTTTCTTACATAGCACAAGTATCAAATAAGGCTGGGAATGGTTTTTTCCAGACCTATGGAAATGCTATTAATTTCTATAGGCAATGAGCACTTTAAAAACTACAAACATGGGTGGTTCAGAGGCCATGTAGCACACAGACCTTTGTAATATTTACTGGAATCCCATGGAAACTCCACAAATCTGGAAAAGCTGTTATCGTTCTGTTAAAGACAAAACATTGAGGGTCATCTCAGCACAAGCCTGGGCAAAATCAGGGTAAAGAATTGCTGCTATTAGGACCAAGTAAAGAACCTGAAGGGAACAGGAAAAAGAGTTAAACACAACGAACACAACCCATGTTATATTTACAGGACTACACAACACCTTGGTAGTGCAGAGCGCCATGCTGAGCTGACCCTGGTGTGACAGCACAACTCCACACAGCCGAGCCCCACATACCACCACGGCTGCTCCGCTCACCCTTGCTCTGCCTCTGGCCTTATTTTCTGCTGTGGTTTAATCATTGTTTGAGGTTCACTTGAACCAGCCCCACCATGGAGCCGAGGGTTGGGTGTCAACAGCTTAAGACAAGTTATTCCCGTCGCGGTGGTGTCTCTCCTTGCTTCCCGGCTGAGGGATGTCTGTCCCCCCTTCTGTCCTGAGAGGCCAATGCCCCCATGCTGCCCAGGGGCTGAGGAGCCAGAGTGAGTCTGTTCTGAGGAGCCAAATGCTTGAAATCAGGTTTTTGATTGTAAAACTTACACTCCATAATCAAAGCCCAAAACAGGTCACCAGAGAACACAAGCCCTGACAAGAGCATTTCCAACAGGGATGTTCCTACCTCAGGAAACAGAAAGCCAAACACGAAGTGCTCATTTTGAGATTTTTAAACCAAAGCCTATCAGGTTGGCTAGAAGCTCATAGAACAACCTACAGGTACAGCGGAAGACAGGGTCCAAAATTCCTGCCTCGCCCTATTTAGATTTCTTGGTCCCGGGTCAGTTGCTCACATCCCGGCACCAAAAGCCACCTGTGACTATCCTGGGATTGGCAGGTGCTATGCAGGCCCTGGGGGGAACCTCCTCCTGATGGTGTGCCCAGAGTCCTTTGAAATAAGTATAGATGAAAAGACACACTGTGACATGCAAAAAAAAGGGAGTAACACACACTTCAATTTTCTCTTGCAACTGGCATGAGAAAAAATTTTTGTGAAGTTAGCTGTAAGAAAACTGGGACATATTTTGTTTGACATAGCCCAGGAAAACAAGGAATGCCAGGATTATATCCATTTGAAAGGATGAATCATAACTAACAAGCACTCACAGGTACAGGAGCTGGGATGTTACAGCTGGTCAAATGAATGGCAGAAGCAGAGTCTTAGCAGAGTGTGCTAAGAATAAATAAGCTCTTGAAACAGAAAATTAATATATGCTTTATGTATTTACTCTATTTTTAAATGTAATTATGGTATCATTACGACCATTTTGCTGATCTATCATGACCCTACTAAGGGAGCACTTTAGTTTCCTTACTTCTTCAGCTTTTAATGCAGTAGTGTTGTTAGGAACCCTCCGACAAGAAGCAGTGTGAATTCTTCCTGGGCAGTAGGAGCAGTGCCAACTCTTGCCCAGACCCATGGAGCTCCTTTGCAGCAGTAACCTAAGGCTGTCACTCCACTGGACAGTTGACTGGTATCACAACAAGCCCAACATGGCTGCAGAAAACAAGCCCTATATTGCCATGCAACAGACTTTCCTTTAGTACAACAAACCCCTTGCAAAAAGACCCCAGCGAGCCGGGGTGGTGATGCCATCTCATGGTCACTGCAGAGCAAGAGGAGCCCTGTCCTCCTCCTGTCATAGCAGTCCCAAGGCTCAGGGCTGTCACCACAAATTCAGATGCTTCACATGTGCAGGCACAGAGCCTGGGAAGCTGATTGCTGCAGAAAGACAAATAGCCTGCGCTGCAAGTGCCCTGTGCCAAGATTTCCAGGCAAGCCTAAAGAGAACCACAGAAGGAGGGCAGGATTGGCTCCTGCCTGTGGCAGGAGGGACGATGGAGCCATACCACTGAGGCCAGGCAACTCTTACCTTCAAATGCACGTCAAAACCTTCTCCAAAACATGGCTGCCAAACACCTGCTCTGGCAAGCCTGCTAAGGAAGACCCTGGTTTGGCCGCCTTCCCAGGAGTCCCAACTTGTTCTTTGTCGTGGGGCCTCCTGACAACTGAGCACACGGATGGAAGTAACACCCTCTCCTCCTCTGGCTCTGGCTGGAGGGAGGGACAGCTGCTGGGCTGGCAGAAGGGGCTGAGCAGCAACTCCTTTTCTTCGTTGGGAGCTTTTAAATGAGCTGCAGACAATGAAATGCAATCCAAGTACAAGCTTGGCCACTTCCAGGGAGTCAGTTACAGAAAGGACTGGATAAAAAGAGATTTCCTTTCTGTTGCAGAGAGACAAGGAGTCTGGGAAGGAGGCACCAGCAGTCAAGCACTAGCTGCATTGCATTTCCTGATGTAGAAGATCCATTCCCAGCAAAGCCTGTTCTTGCAGGACCATCCCTGGCTTCTCAGGGTGAGGAAGGACTTGATTTACCATCTGTGTTCAAATAATTACAAGTGGGAAAAGTGATGTCCCCCAGAACATACACCCATCTGTGAAATACATCAGTGCTTGAAAGGCAGAAATATTTGGCAAGTGATGTCTGTTCAGTATGTTACAGCTCTTAAAAGAAAACTAGACTAACTTGATATTGACTCTGAAACTTGACAGTGATTCCAGTTTACAGAGGAGCCTCCAAGAGTTGAGGTCCAAGTGCCTAAAAATAACATTTTCCCCCCTTTCTATTGATTTATTTTTAATTTTTGGAAGAGCATACAATGAGCTGTGATGCAAATGGCAGGTAACATGCAATTAGTCTCTAAGGCTCTGCCTACATTAACCAGCAGGTTGCATTGCCGTAGAGGAAGAGGATCAACGCTGAAGGCTCCATGTCCATCCTTTAGTCGTCCTGACAGGTTTTGTATGGTTTGGGTGCCCAGGATCCTTCCTGGGGTGCAATATCACCCCAGCAGTGCTGGGGACACCACCTCAACCACTGAGCCCCATGGAGAGCCCTGTGCCAGCATGCCTTGGCCGAGCATCTGCTTCCCTGCAGTTGGGGTTTTGTTCCCCATCACAGGAGGGAGTAAAGAAATACTTGTATCCAAAGCCTCATCAGATGTGCCAGTGCTTAGCTCATTAGCACTAAGAGGCTTGTGAGTCTTAAATCAGTGATCCTGTTAGTGGAACCAGTATTAGGAACCTGCAGGAGTCCTCTGTTCCCTCTTGGGGCTGCCCCGTTCAAGGGATGGAAACCACAGGGTTTCTTTTTGGTTTCTGGTTGGCCTGGCCAAGATCTAGTTAAGCCCTGCTGACTGATCAAACCATGGCCAGTTGAGGAGTGCCCGGCTTTTCCTCCTCCGTCAACGCAGAGGAGCTCCATCAGCACGTGACGCTCCCAGCTGCGAAGATGGGGTTTGAACACCAAGAGACACTTTGAGAGCTTTGGGGAGAGGTGCTGAGGGATACCTCCAAGCGAGAGGAAGCTGTGCAGCTTTACCAGCTGATGTGTACTCAGAAAGCCTGCGGTGCTCCTGACCTGCATGCAAAGCCAGCCCCACCTGTGGCAGGTCTCCCAGACTCACCGTACCCAGCCCCTCCGCGGTAGCACCGAGGTTTTCCATGGCAGAGGCCACCGGTCGGGCCCCGGTCGGCAGGTGGCCGTGCGGGATCGGTCCGGGGGCCGCCCGTTCTCCCCCGAGCCCCGCGGGCAGGGACCCCCCGAGCCCCGGGAGCTGCCCCGAGCCCCGCGGCGGGCGAGGGTGGCGCCGCGAGGGTCGGTGTTAAACCCGCTTTTCCCCCGTATCGTGGGGCACGCTGCCAGCAAAGCTGTTTCCCGGGGGTGCCAGACCCAAGGGCATCTCGGTGGGCGGAAGGGACCTCCCCGCAGAGGGAGCATGAGCGGCGGCCCCTGCAGGCATCAGCTGCCTTGGCCCCGGGAGGAGGTTAGACAAAAGGATTTGCCCTGGCAGCCAAGGGCGTGGGACCTGACCCCAAACAAAGATGCCCACCCTGTGGGCCAAGGCAGCGGGCGAGGAGACAAGGACATCATCCCATGGGAAAGCAAGCTCAAACTCGTGCCGCCGGTTCCCTCGAGAGGGGTGTTGCTTAAGGCAAAGCGAAGACGGGATTATGCATTGTCTCCATCACACAGGCAAATTCTTTTGTCGCAGCTACCGTTGTTACAGCGAATACCAGAGTAATTAATGATTCATCACTTAATTTCCTCTTCCCCTACTCTCTCCACCTTTCCTTTCCTTTAATAAACTGGTCTGGAGCCAACTGCAGCATCAAGTTAGTAATGACTTTAAGCACCATTTATGCTGCTACTGTGGCAATTTAAATTGTCACTTTCTATTAAAAGGTCTAACTCCAAATGGTTTTAGCTGAAAGCAGTGGCACTGACAGTGCAATTAAATAACGAAACTCCTTTCTCAGGATGTCAGCGCAAACACGTTTTAAATAAGGGGTTGGAAACACCTAGCTAATTTAAACTACAGTATAGTTTTCTAGGGAAGAATAATACCTGATGCAGAGTTGGTTTTTTTTTTCTTCCATGCTTTATGACGGTTTCCAACTGTGATTGTAAGACTCTTGAAGGAGTGATGTGCCAGAGGAGTCCAGCAGCCTCTGAAAGCCTCTTCACAATGAACATAGGCAGTGCTGCATAAGCAAAAGCCATCATTTCTCGGCAGATACACATGAAAAGATATTCACCACATTCCTAAAGGACTCTGATTTACAGTCTTGCTTTCCTCCAGACAGTTTGTAAGAACAAATCACTTTACCAGGCATCCATCTGATTCTTTGTCTCAAGCTATACTGCTTATCTTTCAGAAACATACTATGGATGGTGTACCTTCCATCTCACATTCCTTTTATCTGTGGTTCTGAATTAATTTATAAACCATGTTGTTCTGTGGGAAAAGACACTCCTGTGCACAAGATTTTTACAGCTCACCTGTAAAAATCACATCCAGTTCCTCAACTGGCTGCAAATAAAATAAAAAGAAAGCACTTTTTTTTTTTTGCAATCTCTGTGCAGCAGCTGCAGTGCCCATGCCAGGCTGTCCAGCCAACTCCTCCTTCCCCATCTGCTCTGCCTCAGAATCACCTCCTCTCTGGGTCTGCCCTTTCCTTCTGCACCGGGCACAGGCTAATCCTCCTTCAGCTAACACCTCTGGGCTCCTGATCTTCAACTCTACCCCACACATTAAGCTGTTTATTTTTTTTGCATCAAAAATCCTTTTGCTGCAAGAAGGAAACTGTGCTACTATTTTACATATAAAAGGTGTTTAAATCTTCACTGAATTACAAAGCATGAATATTATAAATCACAGCATCACAAAAAACATGTTTTCTCAGTTTGTGTTGGTTTTCCTTATTGCTTCAGAAGAGGCAGGCTGAAAGCATGGCCTTTTACTAGACATCGGACAGAATAACACCACTGCAATCTTCAGCATCTGTGCCTTAAACAAGAAGCTAAAAAATACCTGAACAGCTTTAGTGGTTCATATTTTATTTCAACAGCTTTAAAGCTTCTCCAGTACATGACAGTGCCCCTTATGTTATGACCACTGTGGTTTTCCTGAAGTGTATTACATCTGCTGGGAACAAATAAGTCATCACTTTTAAGCTCCCCCTGTCCCATCCTCAGTTGCTACAGTTGTTGCCTTGAAGGGCACAGAGACGTATCTCGAGACAAGTATCCCTAGGACAGCTATGGATATGATATTTATGTTTACACAATTACATTTCTAGCCACAGAGCACTCCACATTGTACCACTTCACTGCAAAATAAAAAATGCAGTGGCAGATTGATTTACGGCTGGCCCTTACAAAATAATGTGCAAGGGAATGGGATCAAAAGTCAATATCTTTACAGAATCATGGATGTTACTCGTCTTTGTTTAAGAAAGCGAGAACAAGCAGAAAAATGTACTGGTCTTATGACGAATGAAAGAAAGATACTGCTTAGTTGTTAAAAAGTTGTTAAGAGACATTAGGACTTTTCGCTTACTATTTTTGTCATCATAAAAGTCACATATTTCTTAAACTGAAAACTTTCCATGAGAAGACCCCACTTTCCAGTTTCAGTGGAGCTCATGCTTTGTGAAATGCCTGAACCCTGCCTCTCTCTAATGTTTCTCTTCTGGCTACTTTTTCTGTCTTTGTCCTTGCTGGACACTCCTGGAGCCACCAGCTCTCACTGACCCTGTCCCGAGCAGGAGAGCAGAGCAGATGATCTCTGAGGGTGCTGTCCCTCCTCAGCCTGTCTGTAATTCTGCTTAAGGAGCACAACAGCATGATGTTTCTCTAAGACAACATCCCCTGCCGTTTCCTGGGTGTCTCTGGGCAGAGAACTGGCACTGGCACACGAAAGCAGTGAGTTGCTTGGGCACAGATTTAATCTCCTGAGATGGTTACTGATTTTGTTTCCTCAGGGAAACACTCATCTCCACACAGTTTTATACAGGGCAATAACTTTCCTGTGAGATAGAAGAAGCTTCCACAAAGGCCCCCACTGGCAGTGGGAACTGGAGGCAAAGAGAAAGTAAAGGCAAAGGAGAAACCCCTTCTTCCAGAACTGCAAGAATCACGAGCACATCTGTGCATTTGGGAACCATACTGAGTATGTAAAAATGCTGTGATCTATGTCTATTTTTAAACAAAAGAGGTATTATACCCGATTTTTAAAAAGGGAACAGGTTTGTCAAGTATTACAAAAACAGCCCATTAAAATCATTAAAAACATGCTTTTGGTTTGAATAAATTTTCTTCAGTATTCTAGTTTATCGGAGTAAGCTGAAACAAGCCTCATCCAGACAATCATGAAATTTAAAGATATATATACTCTTTACTGTATTCCGATAACTTTTATGGTGGTCTTTTAGTGGGTTTCTTTTTTTAGGATATAGAACACATTTTCAGTATTTTTTTTCTGATAGAAATATCTTTAAAAATTGGACTTTTATCTTGAGCTAAAGCTGAGATTATTGCAGAAAGTAAGACTTTAAGGTCTTCACTTAAGAGTTGGACTCGATGATCCCTGTGGGTCCCTTCCAACTCAGAATATTTTAAGTTATTAAAATAATTTAATTCTTAAATACAAAGTATGATGAAGCTTCTGTTCTTTCTGGAGAGATAACCACGGGGATTTTTGCAAGCATTTCACTGAATTGGTTTTGTTGCCATGAATGTTTTCAGTCACAGTAAATTCCAAGCAATTGTTGTCAAATATTTATACAAATTACTTTCCGGACACACAAATGTTTGCACTGCAGAAATTGGTCCCTGAGTATTACCTGTCAGTCAGACAAGATAATAATTTTCTATGGTGAGACTCGAACACCTCCCTCCACCAAAATACACGGCTCAACATTTGGGTGGAACTCATTCAACTTCTTGCTTCCACTTACAAAGTCAGAATGAATTGCTGGGGAGTAAATACGGGAGGAACTGTAAACTGTCTGGGTAAAACTGTGAGACAAAGGAAAAAGAAACAAAGGGCACCAGAGAAATGCTTCTCTGAAAATTATTATGTGGGAATGACAGTCCTGAAACGGGACAGAGACCATATTATTCAGCTGTCAGCAAGGGCTGAAAGACGCTGGGGGAGCTGTGATAGTTGCTGTATGAAGGTGCTAGTCAGCTTGTCAGATGCTAGAAAATAGGAAATTGGTGGCAAGAGGAGATAATAGAAGAGGCAAGTGGAGATAAATCAGAAAGATGTTAGACTAAGGGAGAGCTAACAGATGCTGCCATGGGAACTGCCAAGCAAGAGTAGGAAAGCTTGCTTGGGTCTCAGGTAGACCACACACCCTATAACTTACACGTTAACATGAACAATTTATCTTGTAAACCAAAAATATATTCTAAGAAATTAACAAAATGGTGAGGGGAAGAGAAAAGGAGGCCATCAGGAACGGAAGAAGTATCTGAAAATATTTGAAGAATTTGTCAAGCCAAGAGAAAAATGTGTGGAAAAGGTCTCTCTATGGCCTAGCTCATAGTATGTTAAAATTCCTTCTGCCTTTTGAGCTTAGTTGCAGTTAAAAAGCTGCCTAAGGTTACAGTGTGTGAGCATGTCACTGACACACTGCTGTCTCTGACGTTTCTTCACATCTGAAAGCTTTTCTGTTTTTTTCCTCAGTTTGCTCCAGTCAGGCTAATTAAATTACCTCTTCCTACAAATTTGCCTCACTAGAATGTAAAACATCTATTTTTCTTTCTCTTTCCTATTTCTTTTTTCTTTAACAATCTCTTTCTAAGGATGTTTGTCCCCTCAGGAACTCCGGAATGTATCTATTGCATGTCCTGAGATGAGACGATGAAATGTAAGAGAAATATGTAACAGCCGTTTTGAAAATAGTTCAAGAAATAAGAAGAAAGTGGCCAGCAGTGCAGTTCCTAGTGGCTCGAAACCATCTCCTTCCTTTCTAAATCGGATGCTGATGAAATTCATCTTGATATAGAGTGTGCATTTACAGTGACAGGTTTGTCTGGGAGAGCAGTGTCCTGAGACAGGTGTGAAAAGAGGCTTTGCTGATACTAAACCAAAGTGGACATCTGGGATACGCTGCTGCGGCTACTTAGTTGTGCAGAAATGCCACAAAATTCAGCCTGCTGACTTCAGAGGAGCCTCTAGAGTCGTGGCTGGTCTTCTACTAAATCTCAACTGCTGGTTGTAGGTGAGAGTCCAAAGCACGTCCTGCACAGTCGAGGTCCCAGTCCTTACCAGAAACACCACATGGATTTCTCCTTCTCTTCAGCCACAGCCTTCCTATCCCTCTCAGGTTTGCCATGAAAGTGCCAGAGTAGCTGTTCATATACTTATAAGCACTGGGTGCTGCATTGTGTGGGAGTGACATCCTCCTCCCAGGCTACATCCTGCTGTGTCCAGCTGATGCCACATTGCTGCCACTTTGCTGCCACCAGCAGCTGGGCCAGGATGGGCTGCCAGGCCATGTCTGGGGCAGATCAGTCCACCCTTACAGGAGCTGCACCAGTGGGATGTGCAAGGCGTACCCTATCCAAAGCTGAGTCACCTCAATGCATCTCTTTTGCCCCTGTCTTCCACCAGGTCAATATGGACCTTCTGGAAATGCAGGAGAACCAAAAATCTGACATTTGGAGCAGAAATTTCTATCTTAGCTTGAAAGACACAATTAGGACTTTCCAAACTGTCTACTGAACAATACTGCTTTTGCTTCCTTATGGAAAGATGATCTCTGAGTTTCACCTGATGAAATGGGTATTGAGCCTTTGCCAAAGAAACTCCTCCTGAGTTAAGCCAGCTATGGTGTCCTGGAAGTCTTGCTCTGCAGTCTTCTGCAAACTGGAGCCCTAATTCACAATTACTCAGGAGCCTGGTGTGTGCCTACATCCCATGTGTGTCTTTACTCCAGATGGAAGAGGATGACAAATTAGCATTTCAAAGTAAATGAGGTGAATGTGAGCCAGGAGTAGAAAAAAACTGCACTCAGATAAAATTGAGGTATGTACATAGTAAATGACAATAATGAGTTGCACCTATTCCACTTCAAATTTCTTTTAATCTCTGGCAAGTCTTTGCAAATTTGCTTAAAGCACAATCTCCCATATCAATGGGTCACGAGAGCTAAGGCTCTAAGGAGTATGTCAGTGCTGCTTAGACAGAGCTGAATTAGGAGAAGGTGGCAGTTTTGTAGCACATTTGTTCAAAGCATCAGAAATTAAATCATGGCTATCAGATTCCATTCAAATGAGCGGGCAGAAGCATATAGAAAATGAAACTTCTAAGTCCAAATATATGCTCACTATACAATGCTCCTTGTTTATTTTTTAAGTCTGGTGTGAACTTATTCTTGCAATTATTGACTTTTATATTACTCCAGACTCCGTTTTGCTCTTTGGACAGTCACAAATTTCTAGCTGTACCCCCTGACAGCTGCTAAGATGATGTGACAGCTGCTGATAGGATGTGAATATTTATAGTAATTTGTGGCTCATTATGCTCAAGGAGTAAGCTGATCTGAATCTGTCTTTTGGCTAATACAAATGCCAGGTAATAGTAATGCAGTTCCTCTCTGCAAAAGAGGCCTTTAACCCTATACTTTGGAATAAATCATAACAGTTCTGAACAGCAAAGCTAAACATTTGGATTTGGTGTGTACTTCTTAAAGAATTATTGAAAGATGATACAATGCCAATTAGGAAAAGTATCAGAAGAATTCACTTGTCTACTTGTGGAGTGATCAAAAAACACATTAATATTTCTTGTCCTTCTGCATCCATCTCTGGAGGGACCCTTCTACTGCTCTGCCCTGCAGGCAAGTGCAATTCCGTCATTGCAGAGATGAAAAAGCTCAAACTCAGAAAGGTTGCTTGAGTTCTACAATAGGATGAGAGAAATTCTTGCAAAAACCAAAAAGACACGGCAGCTATTGTGAATCTCCTTCACTGTATTCACAAGACTCCTGTTTCTGCCCAAATGAAGTTAAAAAGGAAACAAAACATTTTAAGAGAGCAGTACCATAAACCCCCGGAGTGGCACAGGGTATTCATTGTCAAGGCAATATCAGCACAGTGTGAGTATTTAGCTGTTACATACTGGAAAACACAAAAATGGCCATCCCCTTGGGAAGGAGCTTATCACTTTCTTCAATGCCTTGCTTCCCCCTGGCAACCTGAGCTGGCCCTGTCTGCCTGTGAGCTGGCGGAGAGTCAGTGGAAACCCCTGGGGGCAACAGTGCAGGTGCACCAAACACACCAACTCTGGAAAGGGAAACCCCTCACGGGTTGCAACAAGTTGTCAGATGCTGCACAAACATCCAGGGATGCACAGAAGCAAGCTACAGGGTCTTTTTAAAGTTAGTTTTTCAGGGTTTTTGGTTTTTTATGGTCTGCAGAACCACAAACAATTTAACAAGGTTTTTAAGTCCAGACTCTGGACATGGGCTGCCCCTGGATTTGCAATTTTATGCCTGGGGCACGTTTCCCGAACAAACACGGATCAGAGGTACAGGCACCATTCGCACAAAGAAAGGGATGTGTGCTAGAGACAGACACACAGTGTCTCACTCTTGCTAACAGTTTCATAGTTTTCTGGGTTATTGTGACCTGTGTATTATTTCATAACATCTCAGACCATGCAGCTATTCCTGCCCAGTTTAGGTATTTGGCTGAAGCCTAATTTCAGTTTTCATCTGCAGACAGTGTATCCCTGAGGCACAAACATGTGCCTAGTGTTTATTTGAAGGGTTTTATGTTTCCTTTCCAGCCAAACTCTGCTCCAGATGCTCTTGCTTCTCTAGCAAATCAGTTCACCTCTCAATTTGGCTCCATTTGTATATGAACCACAGGACAAAAATCCATAACTGAGTTTCATTTGCAGGATGTTTGTGCTCTTCTTTCACCTTCACAGCTTGCTACAAACTCAGACACTGCCTATGGCTTTTCAATGTTTTTTAAACCATGATTTTTCCATGCATGTAGCAAGACCTATAGAAGTGAAGTAATTGTCAAACAGCACCAAACGGAAAACATCTTTTTTCCTGACTGTAACTTTTACAATGTAATTTCTATTAATTACTTACAGGGAAAAAAGCTTAGAAGCTTCAGTATTCCATAAGCTGTGTTTCTATAAAGGTAAAAAGTACAGTTTCAGGCTGTAGCACTGGTTTTGTAGGTAGATAGGGCAGGATTTTACCCGTGCCCAGGCTACTGGCATGGGCAGCCTCAGTGCCATGGTGACTAAACACACTGCCAGTGTTTTGCATTCATTCATGTATGTTCTTTTCTCCTTGCTTCCTAGCAGGAGTCTGCTTGCTACATAGAACAACACACCGCTAGTTTTGGCATGTGTTCTGTTTTGGATTTTAAATTATATTGTTATATTTTAATAACATTATAATATTACAGTTTTACTGTTGTGCGTGCATGTTCTGGTTTTCCTTTTTTTTTTTTTTTTTTTTNTTTTTTTTTTTTTTTTTTTTTTTTTTTTTTTTTTTTTCCCCCCTCAGTAAAAGCAATACAGAAGGAGCAGAAAACATTTCTGTCATGTTATGACCTGTGGGAAGAAAGGCGTGATTTGTCCTGCCCGGCACCTGACTGTTGTGAAAAAAAAGCAGGCTGAGTCATTAAGGGCAGTGTGCCTGAGATGTTTCCAGTCAGATTAATATCGGTAACTTCTGAAGAGACTCCCGTTCTCCCCTCAAGGAAACTGCTGTAAAACATGATCTCAAGCATCTTGACTCTGCGTATCCTCTTCCATTAAAAGGTCCTTAGTTTTTCTTAAAGTCTGGTCTCCCGAATTAAGGTGAAAAGCAGAAATTTCCATAAACGAATAAAGTAAGTCAATGAATTTGCGTGCAGTTCCCTCATTTTGAAACATGGCATTTTGATTTCCATTTTGATGATTTTCAAATTTTGCTTTGAACAGCAGATGCAGAACAATTCCTGTAGGAAATGTCAACATAAACAAAAGTTAAAAAATAGTTTCCTGTCAATAAATATTTTAAAAATCACCCCTCTTATCAGAAGCTTCCTTTAGGATGAACTGGCATTTTTCACACAAAACCTCAAAATTCTTGACAGCTCTCCTCTAGAAGTTGGGAGTTATCAATCATGACTGGAAAGGAAAAATCTGCAGAAATTCACCATAGGGACAGAACTTCTTAATCCTTATCTGTTCCTTTTGATGCTCAAGATCTGTGAGATTTGTCTTTGCCCATCAGTGCCCTTGGACACATATGAGGTGCTCTCAGAGTGGCATTTACTTGGTCCTTAAGGCATATTTGTCTTATTGCTCATCAACACTCCTTTTGGGAAAAACTTCTTCCATTGCTGAAAAGCTCTGCAATCAAATATGTGTACTTTATCAGAGCAATGGTAGGGGAAATGCACTCCCTGCCTCTATTCTCCCTCAGGATGCTGATTGTTAGTTGCCCCCCTTACCATCAATTTGGGGTCCTAATTTTGTAAGGTTCTTTCAGCTCTTTGTTCTACTATGAAGTACTGTGAATTTCCTTTCTGTTGTTCTACTACTATGTGCAATTGCTTGTAAGTCACTTAAAAAAAAAGGTAAGACAAGGGAAATAATTACTCATATCTGGAGGAAACTGTAACAATCTATTGCAAAAACAATAGTTTGATTCTTCCTCTTTATATTTCTCCCTGATATTGACTGCCAGGAACTGATTTGCTACTTCGGAAGTAAGATAAAATCAAACCTGTTAGCTTCTGATTTAATGAAAGCCTCTCTCTTTTCTCTTTAATTACTTCTCTACTGATAATAGTCTTTGTCTAAGCTTTCCTCTTCAGAGAACAGATGTAAAGCTTCTGGCACACCTGATATTCTTTTTCATGTAGAAATTCGTCCACCTGAATAAGCACTGAAATTACAATTTACTTTTGTTATCTTAATGTATTTCATTGTAGTCACTGTATTTCTTCATTTTTACACTTGCTGCCAGGATCCAAATAACAAGTAAATCCCATTAATCATTTCTTTTACAGTGATACAGATGTTCCTTCTCTCACATTAATGAGCCACCTTTCCTGAAGTGGGTAGTTTATTACTGGCAGCAGGTGAAAAGTCAATGGATTTATAGTGGAAAAAGCCAAGTTGCATATAAGTTTAACTGTATATTATGCTATATCTGAAAAACAGGAAATAATTTCATCATTAAACATGTACATGCCATTGAAAGCTGAATAATTTCAGCTGACTTTTCTTAGATGGTTGGGTATGAAGTGTGTGAGAAATGCCCACTATGTATGTAAATACAGTCCCCTATTGCACTGAAAATTGATGATTTATTTTTCTAATACGATTTTTTCTTGTTATCCTGAACTCTAGTGAACTTATTTCCCCCTCCCCATGTAATAGCTCAAAAAGTTGATTTTCCTTCCCTGTAATTTCACCCAGTTCTTCTGAGTTTCACTCTAGTACTTCGTGCTTTGTTTTGGCAGAGCACATAGAGGGAATCCAGACTTCTAAAGGGAACTGGAGCTACCTCTCCTCCTGAAAGAGAATAAATTAAGTCTAGGTTTTGGCATTATTTAAAATCATCAGTTCATATTATTTTCCCACTCTTCTTTCGTTTTTATTTCCTTTCTGTGAATATTCCTTTACTTTACTTTTATTTCTTTTTTTTTTTCTTTCAGTCCATTACAGGGAAAAATGAATGAAAAGCCAGTTGCTTTCATTTGTGCTGAAACATTAACACAAGTTTAAAGAGTTTATGTGTGCATTTTTGCCGACGTTTCTTGTATGAGTATAGATCACATCTTCTTCCATACAAGCATAGTTGCAAGCACTTTCGTAGTGCTGCCTGTGTCCACACTCTGCCAGCAGAGGTACTGTTGGAACTCTACCTCCTTTTCCATGAAAGCGGTGTACAAATGCAGCATTTCAAATTAGGATAATTACCCCTGCCCATTAATGAGTGTTAAGCTCTTTCTGAGATGATTCAGTTTACCACTCTGTTTGCATCAGTCTCCAGATTGTCTCAAGCAAATGCAGTGGGATGAGGTTAAACAGTTCAAATCATGTGTCTCCAACAAACTGGATGATTTATCCGTGTGATTAGCGGTTTATGACCAGAAATGCTGTGGGCAGATGTGTGAAGACAATCAGGTAGGTGTAGCAACCTTTACTTCTGGTGCCTCTGGAGTATGTTGGTCTGCAACTTGGATCCTTTACTTCCTTCAACTGAACTTGAATGTCTACCTTGTTTTTTAACTGGCATTACACTTTGCAAATGCTGCTGCTCCACATATGGGTTTCTGTTCCCGGAGTTCAAAGTTGCTGAGGCTCTTGCAGAACCAGCTGGAATGTTCTCCAACTAATGTGCATTTTCACTGACTAAAGGAATGTGTCTTGAAGTTTCTGTAGCCTGCCAGAAGGTAAGTTAACCTTGCCTTGGGACTGCAGTGTTAGGTTTGTGGGTGGGCTCCATGATCTCAAAAGTCTTTTCCAATTTAAATGATTCTGTGAAAGGGGCTGCATTTCCCATCTGTCTTTCCCATCTGCACTGATGATGCTGATGTCTGCTAGACTTCCTACAACCAAAATACAATAGTCTATCCTATGTATCCTGTGCAATGGAGCTTTGAGTCTGCCCCGTGGGGTAGCCTGCAGGATCTCCTGCTGTTCGGTTTCAGAGCCAGGGCTGACATCAGGATTTCTCTCTATAGGAGCCAGAGGGGCTGTGTCACTTTCTGAAGGCCAGTACTCCTCCTCTGGGGAGAAACCACGATGGCATCAGCTCCTCTGCACTGCACACCATGAGGCAGTGATCACAACAGGCATCCCATTCCACAGAGCTGAGAGGACACAGGTATCCCTGCAGTGAGGCAGGTGAAAATGAAAGTCATCATAAAAATGGAAGAAAGGTAAACAGCCCCAGTGCTCTATAAAGGATGGGCACACTGGTAGAAACAAAGGGGCATGTTTCTTGAGAAGAAAGAAATGAGCTCTGCTGTGTCCGGAAGGGAGCTGAACCACATAGTACTAGAAAGCCCCTGGTCACCAGAGGAAGAGAACTGCGTTCACAGGTGGGTTTTATCCTGAGGAACTGTGAAAATCTCTTGATACATCCAAATGGGTAGGTGATCCACTTATAGATATTTTCTACTGTGGAAGATTGGGGTTTTTTGGTGGGAAATATAATATATTGAACTAAAAGGTTAAACCAAAAATTGGAATAGTGAAGTTGGGAGCAAAACGTAGTTAGGCTTGGGGATTTAAAGGATTTGCTGTTGGTATAGAGACCCAGCATTTGACTTAGATGCCAGCATGGCATCCCCTGCACTGCTGAAGAGTCTGGGCTAAGAAAGCATGCACAGAGCAGCAGACCTCCAGCTGTGGTAACTGAGGGATCATGGCATGTTCTTCAGTTTGATTTATTAAATTTAAACACTGTCAGGCAAATACTGTTGCCAAGACATAGGCTAGAACGTGAGGAAGAGGTGATGCTTCCCCCAGATGTATGGCAGCTTTCAAGGAAGTGGATCCAATGTTTCAGCCAAAGATGGCAAATGGTGTTTCTAACAAAAAGGAATCACAGTAGGTCTGTGGTTTTCTTTTTAGACCCTATTCTGCGCAGAAGACTCCAGTAGAAGAAAAGAGTTGGATGGATCTCTACAACAGCAGGTGAGAATTAATCCTTAACCTCTAAACTTCATCCTGTAAATTTTCTACATGTTTGAGGCAGGAAACTCTCTGATGCCATGTCCAGTGTATGCTGCAGTATTTGTCCCAAACTTGTATTACTGAATGGCTTAAATATGACTGTCAAACTCATAACTGTTACTGTGTGGGTTCTTCAAGGAATTCTTAAGTCAAAGCAGACTCTGGGTTTCTTTGAAATACAGTAAAATAGCCATGAGTTTTATCACTCAGTGTGTGAATTTCTCTAACAAAAGCATTGCCAAACCTGCCTCATTCCAAAAAGGGATTCACAGGTCAGGGATTTTTATTTTTATCTTTCAGGGGATACAAGGAGCTTGCAACCAAAATAGCAGCAGATATGTCTGCTCAAGAAGAACCTCCAAAAGCCTTAGGTCATATTTTCATCTCAGCAATTCAAACAAGCTTTTGGTTGCATTTCGTATGATGTGATCAATTGCAAATAGTTTGATTTTAGAAAAGTCAAGTAAACTAGGTAGAAAATGTATGATCTGTTAAGGTTATTCCCTCCTCTACTGGGAACTGTTTCTCAGGATGAGTAAACAGACTTGCAAATAGAAAATAAGCTGGAATGGTGTTTCAAGAATTTTGCCTGTATCTTTCTACAGCTGGGCAGCAGCAGATGTGCTGGATGGAGGATGCTCTGGGCAGACTGTGAAAACTGGGCCGATACCACATTCTAAAAGCCAGTTACTGTCGCATCCCTCCCGACGACACTGTAAAGCTCTCCTCTTCAGCTTTCAATGCAGTGGAAACAATGACATCAATGCCAAGGAGGACTCAAAATAAATGACTTTGGTCTGCAACCAAGCTCTCTTTGGGCAGTAACAGAGCAGGCTTTCAGTAGCCTTGTCTGTCTTGCTCCCAAATCCTACCACTCTGGAAGAGATCTGTCGTCTCCCAATTGAGTACCTGCTGGTGTTACACAGTAATCAATTCAGTTTTCTTCTGTACCCCCGTGTTCTTGCTGGCAGTGTTCCAGTGTCTGGCCTGTCCTTCCCATAAAACCTTTGGGAATCCTATGAAAACTGCTAGATGGCAGCCTTTACCACAAGGGCCCATGGTGCCTAAAAATGTCCCACAGTCCCTAAATTCCCCACGTCTCCAGTTCAATTTGTTCAACTTTCTGAAATACCACCGTGGTGAAGGGAGGCCTCCATCTGTATTTTAGCTGGTTTGCATCTTCCCTTCTTTATCCACAAATTCCTCACAGTCCTTTGTCTTTTGTCCCATGCTGATTCCTCTTCTGTCATTTCTGAGGACTATCCACTGTGCTCCCAAGGTCTTTTTCCTGAGTGGCAATAGCTAGGGTTGTCCTCCTCCCCCGAACACCTCTTTGTGTTTACTGTTACAGTGTGTCTTTGTCACCCGGTGCTGTAAACACCCATCCTCTGCTGCTTCTTGCAGCCAGCTTTCCATCCAAGCAGCCAGAACAACTCGGTGGGTCACCAAACTCCATCATTTCATTACTCGCTCTCTTTTCCTGGAAACAGCCTGAAAAGCCTCAGGCTGCATAAGGGATCCTTCCAGCAGGGCAAATGTGTGAGAGTGGAGAATCCCTCGGTGTGTTCCTACCCGCACTGTGCTTTCCTTCAGCTTCTCACCTTGCTGCAGCCAAGATGATCAGGAAGTCTTTGGTGAAGGGCTCCATGGAAGGTCCTTCAAACATTTGCCCTATTGTATAGCAGCTTTCCGCCAGTGCCCCGGGGCTGGGGCGAAAGCGGCCCCGGCTCTGGGGATCCAGCCCGTCCCTCCTCGGCTGCCGGTACCCGGTTCTAGGTGCGTTGGCACCCGGGGCTGTGAGGATGGGGCCGGGGGGTGGTGGATGGATCCCGTAAGCACCTCCACTGGGGCTGGGCAGTGACGCTGGGAACAGCCGTGTCCCCTCGCAGGCGGAGCGGGAGCGGGGTGGGCGCGGTGCCCCGTCCGGGCACTGCCCGCGCCGCCGGGCGCCAGG
>VZRE01000343.1:182055-220511 GCA_013396775.1 Cephalopterus ornatus
GGCCCCTGCCCGGCCGTGCCCTCGGCACCCACCCGCGGCGGATGGCGGGGGCTGCGCCTGCTCTGCCCGTGTCCCTGCCCGTGCACCTCTCCCTGTCCATCCCCTTGTCCCTGCCTCTGTCCCTGCCCCTGTCCCACTCCCTGTCCGTGTACCCTCTCCATATCCCTGCCCCTGTCCCTGCCAGCCCCACCGCCGTTCTTCCCCGGCGAGGAAATCCCCTGGCGCAGGGAGGCTGGCAGCCGTCCGTCCCCGTCGATCCTCCGCCTTTCAGGGGGCCGAGCTGTCTCTGGCTTCAGGGTAGGGCGAGTGGACAGCACGGCCCCCAGCCCGGAGCTGCGGAGGGGTGTCAGAGAACAGGGGCCGCTGAACCGAGAGCTGAACCGGCCCGCAGAGCTGCTCTGTCCGGTGAGATCTGAGGTGTGGCCATGTCCACTGAGACGTGCACTTCTCCACCTGCAGCGAAGCCTGGAAGTGCCAGGGGGTTTGGAAGCAGATTAGGTTAAAGACGCTGGGGCAGAAGCTCTCCTTTGCCTTCACATAGGCTGCGGCCACAGGAGGAGTTAGTACCAGTGACGAGCATGAACTTCTCCTAAATTAAGCATTACTCCACCGCAATGCTTTCTTTTGTCTCTGGAAACACCTCTCTTGGGAAAAAATGCACCTCAGCCATCTGCCATGAGTAAAAGTCGATATCTGTACCCGGTGTCAATGGAGACATAAAACTCATCACGTGTGGGTAAATGTTGATATCCAAATCCAGCGTTAAGGGAGAAGTAAAAAAGATTTTGGTGAAGACATCAAGTTTTATCTCGTGCTAGATATATCGGGGGCTTTTCCTTACACTGTTGGTATGCCCTACAAATTTCCACTGAACTAATAAGTTTACCGGCCTAAGGAAGTTACATGTAACATCCCTGTTGACATAGAATGGAAGCAAAGGACTGAGTGAATACGTTTGCTTGTGGCCTGCCTGGAAAATTTCCCAGAATATGTATTTACTGTATTTGTTTGTATTGTGTATTATGTATTTATTGATATTCTGCTACGTATTTATGTTCACCTGAGGATATTTGTCCTGGAACTCCACCTTTCTGAAGCATAATGCTTTGAGAATGTGAAGGTGTATTCCTCCCATATGCTCTCTGTAGATCCTGGAAAGATTTAGTCATGAACTTAAGTGTTTGAATTGTTCTGTGGAGTCAGTGGTCTGCCTACGTAACTAAGGATGAGTGCAAGTCTTTGCAGGAACAGGGCAAAGAATCACCTCAGAGATGGTGCTGTTACCATGTTTGAAATGCTTATGAAATAAATCGGAACTGTCTGTTTTCTTTTCTCTCTCTGCAGGTCTTGACCTACCAGGGAGATTTCTCTTTGCAACCTTGACTCTGATGACACTAATTGCCATTCTGGTATTTATAGAGGAAGCAGCCTACATCTATAGGAAAATCCCCTCCTCCAAAAGATCAATCATAATTTGGATTAATGCTGCAGCTCCAGTAAGTTAGCATGGGAATGAGATAAAACTGAATGTTGAAAATAGGGTTTCCCCAAAAATCCCCATGAACCTGCTTTATCTCTGCCCTTCGTACAACCCTTCTCCCTTTCTCTGTAGGTGATCTCTACTACTTCATGCATTGGCATGTGGATTCCTCGCTCAACAATGTTTACAGATTTCACAGCAGGAGTGTGAGTATTCTGCTTGTTTCTAGATGTTGCCCTAAACCCTGAATTTCTTCCCGTTAAACATCTGCTGCCCTTGGTAACACGGTCATTTTGTAAATTTAACAATTTAGTAATTTTTTGTTTGAGTTGAAATCTCTCAGCAGTTCTTTTCTGGGTGGTGGAGAATGCTGAAACAGTTCCCAGTGTCACAGTCCCCCAGCGTGGGAATGTCAGTACGAAGGATCTGTGACTCGCATGTAATTGATCCTTCAGATTGACAGTCCCTTTGAAGCAGTACTCTGTCTTTCCTCTCTCTGCATGTCATGTGCAATGAGTGTCTGACCTATGACTTCTGCTCCTGCACTTTTACTAATGATGAGTCGTGGAGGTCTGTTATTAATGGTGGCAAGTGAACCTCCGATGAGTATATCAATGTAAAAATGTTCCACAGTTGTCCTGATAAAAGCACTTTCTGTACAAGCATGACAGCTCTGGCATGCACAGAGAAGAATGGAGGAATGTGGTCCCTGATTTCTGGATGATGGCACAGCCTTGATGGGCAGAACCAGGTCGGGGGTTGCTGTGGCCTTGAGCACTCCACATTTTGGGATGACTTTAGAACACACTGCAAGACAGTATCACAGACTTTCATGAGTTGTCTCATCCCATGTCACACTGCATTTACTAAAAGAGTAGAGTAAAAGAGGAGGGAAAACACTGTAGCAGGGAATACTGTCAGCATGCAGCAGTTAGTGCAGGTAGTGCAGCTTGCCAGAAAGCTCCAAGGATCCAGTCTTGTGGCACTTGAGGCGTGTTTGAATTCCCCCTCCCTCCTTCGCCCGATCTGCAGGCAGTGCAGCAGAAGAGGACCCTTTTATTTGGTTGGATTTCCATTAATCAGTTACTGGGAAGGGCTGAGAATGTGCAGATGGGGAAGGAGGGAGAGGTAAGGCTGAAGCAGTCGGTGCTTGGATCAGCTTTGTCTGCGAAGGAACCACACCCTGACTGGGCCAGCACATTTAATGATAGCTGTATATATGAACCTAGCCATGTGTGTTGACTGAAAGCTGGGTTTGAGGAGGAAGGGGACTTGTTCTAAAAAGTTTGGACCAGTCAGGAACAGATAATTATGGAAAAATAAAGCCATAATGACTTGGACCAGAAAAGCAAGTGCTTTAGTACTGCCACCAGCCACCAGTATGTATTGGGAAAATACACAGCTGTTCTGTGCCTCAGTTTATTCCTCTTTCAGTGAGGTTAGGGCTGTTCTGGCCCTCTAAGATGAAGGAAAGTAGGTTTCTCACAGACAGTGTCAGAATACTTGTTGATTGCAAAGTGCGAGCTGTAAAAATTAAAAACTTGGACTGACCTGCGCAGGCATACGAGAGACACACAGGCAAGTTCAAGCTGGAATTCTCTTCCTCTCCTAGATTTTTTGCCATAGTTATCCACAAGTTCCTGATGATGATGATCAAGGAGTGCGGAGGTCAAAAGCTGCTCCTCAGGCGGTTTGAAAACAGTCGCTTCACGATCAGTACCGGTCCCTGCTGCTGCTGCTGCCTTTGCCTCCCTCGTGTGCCCATCACTAGGTGAGTTGCCCTTTAAGATTTCCCAGCTTGAAAATGGCTGTGGGAATTCAGCCAATTTGGCAAAGCCAGGCTTACAGCAAAGGGCCTCCCCCGCTTCCCGAAAGTCAGTTTCAAGCCATCTCTTTTAAACAGTATTATCACTTTGGGGCTGGACACCACCACTAATTAATTTTGTTTCTATAATGCAGGGGGTTGTGGGAGGAGGAATTTCTACTCTAGAAAACCTAATAATTGAGATTTCAGTTTCTTTTCATTCCAGAAGCGAGCAAACGTCTTCAAATCGGGTATTTTTCACAAGCAGAATTGTCAGATGGAGGCTGTCTTGATAGAAAATTTCTCTCACTTTGATAAAATTGAAATGTTTCATTCTGATTTTGACTTTAAAACCACTTCAGTTTAAAATAATTTTTACAACAAAAAGTAGAAAGCTTTGATCTCAATGAAATGGCATTATCCGGTGAGGCAAAAGCATATATTTTCTTCTACTAAGTATTAAAGGATCTTTGAGAAGTGGGGTAAGGATAGAGAGCTGCACCTGCAGGAGCCCGTACAGACCTCTGTAACACAGACCTTGCCTGGTGGGGCTCCTCCTCCGGCTTGTGTCACTCGGTCATGTGCAGGCTGCTCCACAGCCTGGAAGCCTCATGGCTTTTCTACTGGCACAGAGCACGAGACTGTTTCTCTCATTATAAGCAAAATCTGAAGGACTGAATGTGCAAGACAGAGACTATTCTATGAGGGCATGGACTTTACTGTTAGAGGGACCTTGGGGACTTTACGCTCTGTTAAAGGGAAGCATCAAACAGAACACAGCATAGTGGTTTCTGATGCATTTTCAAAAATTCTTATTTTTTACTGCAATAATTCTTCCTTAAACTTCCCCATTTGGTATTAGAATTTGAACTCTCATTTCCATCATTTTATTTTAATGGAATAACACTAAATATTTACGCAGAGGGGGTACCAAGTAGTAAACCAACCAAAAAATGTATCTTTATTTTTTTTTTCTTCCTGTGCCTGTCACCCTCTGTAGAGGTTGTGGTAACTGGGAGCTTAAGAGAGGATCCTCTGCTGTGCCCTGCATGCTGTTGGTCAGTCCAATAACAGCTTATGCCTGAATATGTTAGCTAATGTGGACTCATTTTAGGAACTAGATAGTGCCTACTACTGCTGGGAGGAAGGACAGCTGTCTGTTTAAAAAAAAAGGCTTTTTCATCAGCAGAGGGCTTTTGGCCTTCTTCTCTGGTGTCTGTAGTACTGGGAAATCCATCTGCTCTCTGCTTCTAACTTCCAACCTTTTCCCATTACAAGGTAACTTTTCTTTTTCAGACATGAGCAAGCTATACCAGAGAAAACTCGATCTCATGCTCCTCCCATAGGTATCTTATGGGGAAACAGGGAGCTACTCCAAGGGAGGAATTTGTTCTTTTAAAACAACATAGGCTATCAAGCAGTCCTGGGAAAAATAACAAGGTACAGATGAGGCAAGGTAACAAGTAGTGCAATGGAGAGAGATGTGGCAGAAGAAATCTGATGGTCAACAAAGACCCACGCTGACAGGGGAAACAACTCATGGCATTGCAGTGACTGCACTGTTTGTCATATTTATTATTCTTTAAAGCCCTTTGGGAATAATAAATCTTTTAAAAAGCACACACTAAATGGCTGGCCCGTTGCAGGTCTTACCACACGTGTTTGTGCTGATCATAATCCTGTGGTTATTAGCTATATTCATCGAGAAATTCCTATAATTCCTGGTTCATGGCTGTATTCTGTAACATACAAATGGCAGCTGAACTGTTTTCTGCTGAGGCATCTCTCAAGGGCCCAAGGAGCTACAGTGAAGACAACATTGACAGTGTGGGAAATAATACACAGGAACAGACTTAAAACATGAGCCATATGTAGCAGCTGTAGCTTGTCCTGTGAAGGCTAAAGGAGATTTTAGGTCAGTCAGCTTTCATGCCCTCTGTTAGAAAGTTCATTTGCCCCTTTCCTGCTGCCCTTTAATGCTGCCTGGCCAGGTTACTTGTATGGGCTGTGTTTTGGACCGAGTTTATATTGACAGAAGTGAGGAAATCCTGAGCTGTCCTGCTGGCCTTGTGCAGTTTGCCAAGTGAAAGACAGTTCCTTTCTTCTGTTAGACTACAGTGGAGCAAAACCAGATGCTTATGTGGTACTATTCATGATGTATTGAAAAACTACCAGTCCTTTCACCTAGGTCTGTATGATTCCCTTTCTTGATCTACCGCAGGACTAGGAAGTGTCTTAACAGGAAGGCTGAATTGCCCAACTTCACCAGAGAACTGAAATAGTAATGCAACAAGGCAAGAGCAAATGGCATTATTGTTCAGAAACTGGTTATGCTGCTACTGGCTTCCTGGTTAGCTTCAGGGCAGAGAAAGACATCACGTTTTGACCAGTATGCAGTTGCTGCAGAGCAGGAAAAGTACTATTTTTGTAGAGACTTTATTAAATAAACACTGGGAAATTCTTGAAAAGATATTCTAATCTTAAAGCTGTTCCTCCCCAGATTTTAGCCACATGCTACAGGAGTGGAAAAGTTTTGCAGTTGACATTATGCAAAAAAGGCTATTAAGGTTGCTAATAAGATCTTGGTCTATCTGATTTTTTTTTTTAATTTATTTTTATTTTTTTGGCCAGGCAAACCCTCTTTTGGCTGAAGGTGGGCACCTTTCAGTTTGCTGTCTTTCGACCTGTGCTCATATTTTTATCAATAGTGCTTTGGAGTAATGGCAATTACGTCCTTTTCAATGTAAGTAAATATTTTAATCAGAGGTGGTCCACAAAATCCATAGGTTTTAGGGTTGATGTTACTGTCTTAGCCTACAACTGACCTGTGAAATCTGGGAGCACTTCCAAGTGACTCTTTACTGTGTTCTTTTTGACCCTGAAGCCTATCATTTCTGCCTTCCCCCAGACTCAATTTCCTGGCCTCTCTTGGAAAGAAACTGGGCATCAGGGTGTGTTTGGCATCAGGACATGCTCCAATACATTTCCCAGTTTGCATGGTTAGAATAGCAGGACTGCAAGTTGCCCTGTGTGATGTACCTGCCCTGTGTTTTGTAAAGGTACAGCCTTAAGAAAAACGTGCATGTAGTAGCATGTGTAAACAGGAAGCCTAATTCTATGCTTTTCTGCAAAGCATGGGGATTTTTATATCTATGCAAAGTAGAAAAGATAGTACTGTACTTCTACTTTGTCCCATGTAACCTGCAAGATGATGGAGAAGTCTGTGACTGATAATAATTTTGCACCTCTTATATAATTGAGATTAAAAGTAATTGTTTTGTTGTTGTTTCATGGTCTAAAACAAATGACCCATCTGAGATGTCACACTGAATATGCTCTCATGAGCTGCTGAGCACTGCCAGCTGCTTCTGGGGTTAGATTGAGGGGTTGTGTCAACTGGTACCTTCCCAGGCTGAACAGATTTCCATGTTGGTGCCTGCTGGGTGACAGCATGAGCCAATGCTCCAGCTGGTTCTGTGCAGTTTCCCCATGCAAAGCCCAGCAGCTGCTGCTGCTGCCACCAGCTTTCATGGAGGTAGGAGCAAGCATTTTAACATCTGGATCATCTAGTTCACAACTTCTTCCTGGAAACAGTAAAATGCAAAGTAAGGTTCTGTAAGGTACTCTTGTTTTATTTGCTTCTCAGTTATCTCCCAAAGAACCTGCGCTATGGATTAACATCTTCCTGGGTGTCCTTACCCTTATTGCTCTGTGGGCAGTTGCAATCGTGTTTCGAAAAGTTAGGACTCTCCTTACCTGTAAGAACATTATCCCAAAGTTTGCCCTTTATCAGGTGAGACGTTCAATATTTCTGGTAAGAATTTTTTTGAACTGCTAGTGCAACACTGTCTCTCTAGTTCTTGGTACCTCATTGAAAAGTTATAATATTTTCTCCCATTAAATATAGTGTGCAACGGCATATTTCTACCTTATTAAAGCTGCATTACTTTGAAGGACTCTCCTTGGCTGCTGTTCAGTTTTGTCTTGAGCCAATTTACCTGTTGTCTCTCAGGAGTGCTGAAGATGTGAAAGACACATAAAATCTGGCTATCTTTATACCACTAAAATCACAGCAGTGCCTTCTGTGGGGCTTGAAGGAAGCTTTGTAGATGTGGTATCACAAAATGCAACGTTAAAATGTTAGCGTGTCTCTAAAAATTAGGAGAGGATATATTACATTGTGTGGGTGGCTGTTGTTTGAAGTGTTTCAGCATGCCACAATATTCTGTTTTAACAGTATTTTTCTTGGCTATTCTGCACTTCAGAGTTAGATAATAATGAAATTTATTAATGTCTGGGAATCGTGAAATAGTAAGGAATAGAACCAGATATGTTAGATTGAACAAGCGCAGGGACAAGGCCACGCTCTTCCTCATAACCCTGAAAAAGAGTGCAGCAGAATCCTTGGATATGCAAATTTCTTGAGCAGGATATACAGAAAGGCATTAAGGTGTCTGTTAAGTAAATTATTAGGTGAATTAGGGTGAATTCAGGCTTAGGATGGCAAACTCTGGTAATGTGAGGGTTTATACTCAGGCAGCTACAGAGATACTTCGGTATCTCCACGGTGGCAAAGGCCTTGCTCAGAGAATAGCAGGTAATATGATGTACAAGTGATTGTTGCTGGATTCAAGCGGCAAAGAGTCCTTCCTACCTTCTGGAAAGAAGCCAGTCCCATATAACTTGCGGACTAGGATGTCTCCCTGCTGTGGCAAAAAGAGGAGACAACAGAAAAAAGCATTCTTTGAGTCCTTCCTCCATTAAGGAAGAACATAAGCTCATAGATCAAATTAACAGGCAGTTTTTAAAATCTTGTTACCTGTTATTCAGAGCTCAGCATTATTTAAAATCCCAGCTGGGAAGTTTGTGTATATTATACCTCCCAAATGAAGGGCTGAGAAGAAGCACTTTTCAAGTCAAGGTTTAATTTAATACTCATCTTGAGAGCAATATCATCCTGACCTTCAGATGAATTCTGCAGAATGGCAGCCAACCTGCTGGTAGATGGGAGGAGAGGGAGGGCAAGAAATGAGGAATGAGGCAAAAGAGGTTCTGTTATGAAAGCAGAATTGTTGTGTGAACTATAAACCCTTTTCTGGTAGCTAAGGTGTTTGTTTTCTCTTTCTGGTGCAGTTTATTGTCATTCTGAACCACCTGCAGACCACTATTATCCACATGTTGGCCACACAAAGAATCATTCCCTGTGCTCCACCACTCTCCTCTAGAGCAAGAGGATCATGTAAGTTTCTTTGGGAAGAATGTTCTTCATTTACTTATAAAGGTGCCAGTTCAGTGTTGCTAACTGCAATATTTGGTGTTTTCCCAAAGTACTATTTTCCTGGGATCATTAGCTTTTGGAGAATCTCAGTTTTTACTTAAAAAACAAGAACAGAAGTTTTATAGCTGTGACAGTCATAGAGGAAAACTTGTTAATGAGAAGGGCTGGAATCAGAAATGAGAGGAAAAAATCAAAATGCATCATTGCTGTTAATTCTCTCATGTTTTGCATACATAATTTATTGCATGCTTATTGATGGGCAATACTGGAATTCTGTAGCTGATGTTATTGCTGAGTGTGAGACACTGTTACAGGGACTGAAAGGTAAAGTTTGCTCCCTCTGTACAGGTGAAAATTAATGAATTAATGAGCTGGGTATTCATTTTGCATCTGATAGTAATCTCCCCCTTTTGGGGGCTTTTCTTTGCCTCCTTTTTTTTTTTTTTTTTTTTTGGCAGATATAGCCCAGCAGCTCCTCATCATGGAAATGTTTCTGATAACTGTAATCTCAAGAGTTGTCTATCGGAGAAAATACCATGACCTGGAGCCTCTGGAGTGCACAGATGAAGAAGATGGGGACAAGAAGCAGACTCCTAAGATTATCCTGAATGGCACAGTTGTTGAAGATGAATTGCCAAAGTTTTGTGAGCCCTCCTATTCTGCAGTAGCTGGAAGCTCAGCTCAGGAATTTGTAAATTCTCACATCACAGATAGTCACTGTCCATGTCAGAACAACTTGTGACATAAATGCCTGTGAGCTGTAGCACTGAAAGGAGCAGTAGTGGAAAGATAACCCTGTTGATTCTCCAGAGGTGTAAACATGGTGTGAGTGTTTTCATACCATGTAACTTAGTAAGATTTTATACCATGTACTTTTGCTGTTACTGAGCACTTGAGGGTGCCAAACTGTCTCACCAGGTGATTTTATTTTTCATCTCTTTTAACTTTTTAAAATCTATTTTTACCCTGGATTGCTGTCATATGTCCAAAACAGCATTTTCTCATCCTTTCTCCATTACAATAGATCATTTCTTACTCCATGACATGAGCTCACTATAGCTAATTCTGATCAGTAAATACAGTTGCATATATTTGTTCTGAAATCCCCAAACCTGTGTGGGTCCTCCACCTACAGAAATTATGATCTTTTTAGGGCAAGACTTTTTACATTCCTTGGCAATGCAGCTCCTAAGTAGATAAATATACAATTACTGTTTGTAAATACGTTACTGACAGATGTTCTTCCTAGGGATGGCAGGTTCTCTGTCACTGTCCTGGAAAAAGAAAACAGGAGTTAGAGTCTGGGATGTCTTCCGCCACTGGTCTGTGATGTTACATGGTGCTTTGGTTCTCTGCTTGGAGAGTGGGAATGATATTTAAGATCTTTGCACTAACAGTGTCTGTGGGGATGAGAGCAATTGAAAGGAATATTGGGGGTGCTGTTTGACAGCTGTCTGAATGTGAGCCAGCAGTGTGCCCAGGTGGCCAAGAAGGCCAATGGCATCCTGGCTTGTATCAGAAAAAGTGTAGCCAGCAGTGACTGTCCCTCTGTACTCAGCACCATGAGGCCACAGCTCGAATCCTGTGTTCAGTTTTGGGCCCCTCACTACAAGAAGGACGTTGAGGTGCTGGAGTGTGTCCAGAGAAGGGCAACAGAGCTGGTGAAGGGTCTGCAGCACAAGTTGGGTGAGGAGCAGCTGTGGGAGCTGGGGATGTTTAGCCTGGAGAAAAGGAGGCTCAGGGGAGACCTCATCACTCTCTACAACTACCTGAAAGGGGGTTGTAACAAAGTGGGGCTTAGTCTCTCCTCCCAAGAAACAAGGGATAGGATGAGATGAGAGGAAATGACATCAAATTTTGTCACAGGGGAGGTTTAGATTGAATATTAGGAAAAATTTCTTCACCAAAATGGTTGACAAGCATAGGAACAGGCTGCACAGGGAAGTGGAGTCACCATCCCGGGAGGTATTTAAAAGGCACAGATGTGGCGTTTGGGGACATGGTTTAGTGGTAGACTGGCAATGCTGGGTTAACTGTTAGACTCCATGATCTTCAACCTGACCTTCAATGTTTCCAGGGATGGGGCATCTACCACTTCTCTGTGCCACCTGTTCTGGTGTTTTACCACTCTCATTGTAAAAGATTTCTTTCTTATATCTATCGTGAATCTAACCTCTTATAGTTTAAAACCATTACCCCCTTGTCCTATTGCAACAGGGCCTGCTCAAAAGTCTGCCCCAATCTTTCTTGTAGTTCCCTTTAGGTAGTGGAAGACCACAATATGATCTCCCCAAAGCCTTCTCTTCTCCAGGCTGAACAGTCCCATTTCCCTCAGCCTGTCTTCACAGGGTGAAGGGCTCCAGCCCTCTGATCATTTTTGTGTCCCTCCTCTGGACCCACTCCAACAGATAGGAGAGCTTTATTTTTAGCTTATATTGAATTAAAATATGGCTTTCAGTATGGGGAGTGCCGGGAAATGAAATATTCTGAAAACAACTAGTGAGTCATCTGACAGTAGAAAGTGGGGCCCAATTAAACAAAATGTTTTCTTCTTTCTGACAGAGGTCAGAAATAATATTTTCTTTAACAAGTGAAGGATTCCATTATAGTAGAAAACTTGAATTATTTTTGTTTGGAAGTAGTTAAGCAATTTTTTTATTTAATCTCTTCTTCTAAGCAAGCAGTTTGCGAAATTAATACAGATTTTTGAACGGCAATAATATGAGAGAATCTGCACACTTTTCCCTTGAAATACAATTTACATGAAAAATTTCACTCTGCCTTAGAGTGTGTGCATTCGAATTAACTGGGATCAGCTAACATATTCTAGACACAAGAAATCTTCTTAATGTATTTTAACATTATGGCTATTGGAATATTCTAATGTTGCCTTATACCAGTGTAGTCAAGGCCACAGTTACATACGTAGGCTTGCAGAGCAATACTGAATTTGATAGAGGCATTGGGAATGGTTGGCTGTGAGTTCAATCAGCTTCAAAACTGGAAAATAAAATATTTTGACTTGGTAAAGCATCTCCGTGTTTTCTGTATTGGTTCTGCAAGAGGCATTGCCTGGCTTTGTGGCATGGAAAGCAGATCCATGTGCCATAGCATGGAGAGTGCATTCGAAAACGGATGGAGCATATGGAGAAGTGGTGTCTGTGCTGGTCCAGAGAAGGCAGCTGCTGAGGCACAGCAAGAGTCTTCACTCATCACTGGTGGCCTGGTATCTGTTGTGTCTCTGGAGTGCCTGTTAAAGATATCTTGTGAACATCAGTGTGGGCCTGATTTAGCCACAGGTATCACTAGCTGTTATGGTTTGGGATAGATACTTAATACTTGTTGTGACCTTCATCTGACATATTTCAGCAAAAAAGACTTCAAGAAGACTTCAGATTTGGCAGTAAATCTTCTTACTCTGTACAGTCATGGACATCTCATTCCAAACCTCACTTACTTACACAAAAGTCTTTTCAGAGCAAAATTAGACATACAATTTCTTAAATATATGGCTAAGAGCTTTCCTGATTTACAGGTTATGTGAGTGCAGCAGAATATATGTGAATGTGTGGGTCTTATTGCTACAAATTTCTTTTTCTTTTCTTTTTTTTTCTTTTTTTTTTTTTTTGTTTTTTTCAATTAAGAATTTCTTGCCCTCCTCTGGCTCAGACCAGTAACTGTATCCTGCCTGATCAAGGTGGGTCTCTAGGTTAGGTGCCAGGGGCAGCAGGTGGCCTCGGTTGCAGTGCCTTCATTCAGGCACTCTTGAAATGAAAAAATTGCAAATCACCACCTCCAAGCTGGACCTTAGTCTGAGTATGGAAAAACAAAACAGAAAGCCGGAAGTGCCTCCAGTCTCAGTTCTGATAAGGATCCCTTTCAGGTCAGTGAAAAAATTCACTTTAAATTACGTGTTTATGACTGAAGAATTTGAAAACAGTTACCAAGAGCTAGAACATAAATTTCACAAGTCATTTGATACAGCTGTTTTAAAGCAATGAGTGTTGAGTGTGTAACCTTTATGCCATATTTACTTGGGATTATCATGTGAGGAAGGGTAAAGGTAACTTTATCGGTGTCTTTTGTGATTAATACCATTAAACGGAAAGATAAGCACGCAGAGGGGTGTGACTGATGTTTAAGAGACCTCAGACATTTGGAAACAATTCATGAGAACATGGGAAAAGACAAGTCACATGTTTTGGGTGTCCAGGCGCTAAAGATGCAGGCAGGAGGGTGAACACTGTCCATGAAGTCTCCTGGAGTGTCATGTAGGGGAATGTAGTGTGAACAATCCACACAGAGGTGAGAGAATGAACTCTAGCACCTTGTAATGTTGCAGGAGCAGGCTGGCAAACAAAAGCTGCTCAGTGCTCTTCTTTTCCATCAGTCCTTCAAGCTATTATTTTTAAGGCAACGCTAACTGAATCCCTCCTATTCCAGAAGACCGTGGTGTGGACTCTGTTGTCTGCAGCAGGGGCAGTGCTGGAACCTTGAAGATGTTCCCCCAGCAGACCTCTTTTCAGTGACAAGCTTGTCACGTCTTTGTGTTTCTCATGTGTCAGCAGCAAAGGCCACATGACTTAATACCCAAAGGATGTGTTTCAGGTGCTGGTTGTAGACCTTTCTATCCCTACATCCAATTGTCCTGTCTGCTCCTGCACCCTCACACTTGTCCTTGCCTCATTCTCCCTGCTCAAGAGAGAAAAAAACACCTGAGTACTCCTCAGGGAGGAGGTACAAGGGTGTAGGCTCATGCCTGCAGACACAGGACAGGTAGAGCCTGCTTTCTAGTAGAGGCCAAGTTAAAAAAAATCATACCACCAGTTGTGATCCCATGGTTCTCAGAGCTGGAGTAGGGGAAGAAGTTAGGTAACAGTATTAGAATACAAACAGTGGTAAATAGGGCAAGTTAGGGAATAAGTAGATTTAGTGTAAGCAAGAGAGAGGCCCAGAAGAAGACTCATGGATAAAAGAGAAGAAGACAGCAGCCATTTGCTACACAGCTAGAATAGGTCTGTTTCAACAACTCCACCTATTCAATGCATTGCACTTGGCTTCATTACCCTGCTTTGGCTGACAGCCGTTCAGGTATTCCTGCGGGACAGGAGTCTGCTTGCACCTCCTGAGCTCCCAGATAAAATGGATGACTATTTTTAAGACACAGTGCGTGGGGGGAAAGGAATAGATAATATACTGATTTTTATACTGCTTTAGATCCCTTTAAAAGTGTTAACTAGGTGATTCTAACAGTTGTCTGAATTAGCATGATCATCTTTGTTTTAGTAAAAGGCAGGGAAATCTAGAGAACTATGTCTATACATTGAGCTGCTTGACAACATGAAGGCCATCAAAGCAACACATTGGAAAAGCTCAGAACCTGTTTTTGCAAAATATTCTCTTTCTTTTATTCCCCCTATTTCTCAATTTCTCCATTTCTTTACATTCAAAAGACATTTGTTACACCTATATTGATGCCACTTACAAATAAACAAGCAGTTGGCATGCTGCTAAGGCAGCTTGAAGTCACAGAATATTTTTGTTGTTCTTCAAACAAGGTAAAGAAAACCCCACTGCAGAAAGTGCACTGAAAAATAGGAAGAAGATTTTATTGAATAACTTTTACAGTTTTGTAAAGTTTTGTGGGGGAAATCAGACAAATTTTGGCAATGTTTTGGACAGTTTTGGTCAGTTCTAGGGAGAGAGCACCCCTTTCATTTGTGGATGTCTCTTCTCTTCACAGCTCCAAATAGACCACATTCTTTAAGACCTGTCTGCCCAGCATCTATTATGTGGGTAGGGTCACAGCATGTGAAAACTAACGGTAGGATAGAATTACTTTTGTTTCCTTTAATGCAATTCAGCAGCTGAAAAGTGTCAGTTTCCCACTTTAGAGACTCAGGCATCATACCACAGATGCCATCTGGGAATTAAGAAATAGTTTTGTTACAAGCTGAAATTGGTTCAGACATCTTGGAGAACTGCTAAGCTGTGTGGAAGCACTGAGAGATGTTCTGCAGAGCAGAGCCATAAAGGAGAAAGGTAAGATTCCTGGTAAAGGGCAGAGTGATGACACAGGGATAATTAGCAGCTCAAGGATTCTCAAAAAGAAAAAACAATATGAAAAGCATGTGAAATCCTACAGAAACAAAACCAATTAGCCTAAGAAAGGCAGTTGAGCAATGTCAACAATCAGCCCTTTCCAAATGGCCACAAAAGCCAACTCTCCTCTAGAATTGAAGGCAGCCCAGCCAGCCAGGGCTCCTCGGGTGCCTTATCAGGTGTGGTGAGTACTTTAGCGCGTTAGCTCTGCCTACACGCTTTGTATGTTGACCAATAAATCATAAGTTGAACTCTTTTAAGATGTGAAATCCATTTTGCAGAGGCTTGGTAAGTAACAAAAGGCACCCAAAGGAACTGATCTAGAGCAGGAAGGCTAGAAAACAAGGGAGAACTATTCAGTATGGGCAGCACCTCCTCCTCTGTCACCCTTCGAAAGTCACTGCCTTAAGAACCAAAGGAGGAACCAGAAGTAGCATGGAAACAGCTTCTGAATTTATAATAATTCTTTATTGCAAATTACTGAAAAAGGTGACACTTGAGTTTCTGTGTCTCCTTGTAGCCTTGCCATACCCAGTCAGCAAAGGGTGTGAGCTAATTGTTAAATTCAGTTCAACAAGTTCCTCATTAGGGGGAAATTACCTGAATTTGAAATCTGCTAATTTTCCAATCAGGGTGAGTGTTTGCACTTGTGATTTGGAAATAATTAACACATGGTATAACATCAAAACCTATGTAAAGGCTAATGGTAGAAGTGCTAATTTCCTTGGCGTGAAGGTGGCGTGCTTGGTTTCCCCAGAGGTCTATTACTATCCTTTCAGTACTGGTATCTGCTGTGTAGGGCATTCTAGTGTTTTTTAGATTGATTCTCTGCAGAGTTGTACTTTTAAATGTTAGTTTTGAAAAACTGAACCATTATTTTCCAGGACTGTGAAGAATTTTTTTTTATTTTGAATGTGCTGCATTTTTTTCTTCTTCTTCCTATCGGTGTAGACTTTCCCAGAATTACTGGTTTCTATTATCCATAAAAGGAGGCCATAAATAGATTAGAGCTTTAGCCTGAGTTCTGAAAGCTTTAAAATGCATGTTCCTGGGAGAGCCATGTTCTGATCCTTCAGGGCATTCCTAGGAATGTGAATGCCTGTAGTATTTAGAAAGAAAGGATGTCCAGGTAGGGCAATTGATTAGGAAACCAGATGTGTACATGGGAGAAACAAATGCAGTTGGAAAACACAAAAGAATTTTCTACTTTAGTTTCAGCTATTGATATAAACCTGATCATCACCACTGTTATGTGGTATTGGATAACATTAGCTGGTCTAAAACAGGTGGGTTTTTTCTGGTAAATTATGCTGCCCTCATAGTTTAGAGCATGGCAGTAGTACAACTCAGTGCATTAGTGCCCTGTCACCATGAAGCTTGTGAGGGAGAGGATCAGAATTAACCTCTGGTAGACTCCACCCAAGGGTGTCACTAGTCCTGCCGGTGTCGGTGTGCTGTGGCTATTGACAAGAAGGGTGTGACTTGACAGCTCCAGACAAGGAGAAGAGCCCTCTCCACGTGAGCAGGCAGCCTGGGAGCAGTCCAGTTTCTGCCACGGGAGCAGTGACACAGAGTGCAGGATGTAAACTCAGCTTGCCCACGACTGGCACATGGGGCTTTTCTTTGCCTTTTGTCACAGCATTGCCTTCAAACTCCTGAGACCTCCAGGCAGAGCCTCCCACAAAAAAGCAAGCCAGCCAGGGGAGGGAAGCTTTAAATGGCACCTCATCTACCAAAGCTTTCTCAAGCAGCATCCTTCGGGCAGAAAGGCTGCCTCGTGAAACCGTAGGACAGAAATGTGGTTCTTCCTGAACAGCTCTGTCTTCTCACATGTCCGCGGATATCTATGGCAACTGTGTGCGCTGAGATAGGAATTGTGTTTCAGGAACATGTGAGTCAGCACTCGGGAATTCTCTTACTGGATTAATATCTCTGACTTAGGCAACCTGTTTTGAATGCTTCCAGTACCATAATTATTTGGAGCTTTCTTATCTCAATGCATTTTTGGATGAACCCAAATAGAGCTTGCTCTTCTCCCTTCACAGAGGAAGCATTTGTGATTTGTGTCTGTGCCCATAAAGTAGCATTCACGCTGCCAGAAATGCTACACAGAGGTGGTAGAGATGTGCATTTTCATTCAAGCTGATGATGACTCCCTTTCTTGGTCAGTTTTGCTTTTTATAGCTCATTGCTTATGAACTACTGCTGCTTGTGAAATTCCGGGCTGTGAGTCTACTATCTCTTTTTCTATTGCTCTGTTTCTGTTTACCTGCCTACTTTTGTTCATGATATCAGCTGTTGCAGCTTCTGTGCTTCAGAAGAAATTGTTCATGTCTTAACTGGTTGCTTTGGTTAGAGACAGTGTCTCTTAAGCCAAATCCCCAAAGATGTGAGAGCATCTTCTTTTCCCTCTCCTATATCCCCTTGCTGCTCATATGCAAAATGAAAAAAAGAGCACGAGCAAGGGAGAGGGGCTAGCACATTAAAATTCATGATTTTGATTGGAGATGGTTGCTTACTTTTGAGCAGCTATTTATTTTCCCTATGTACCTTATCTTCCAAAAAATGTCGAATTTCAAGCTCTAGTCAAGTAACCCTTATTTCACAAGAAATACACTGGCCATTTCCCTCTGGTTCTTACTGAGCAGCTGTTGTGTTACAAAAAGACACACCTGGCAACCCAGGGGTTATTTTTTCTGCAGTGCCAGCTGCCTTGGGAGTTGCTGAAGAACACACACTGCATAAGCAAAGAAGATCAAAGCTGTTGGGTCATCTGCTAGACCAAGTCCTGCCTATTGCCTGTTTGTGGATAACTTTAAGGAGATGAAGCTCAACCAAGAGTTTCTTTCTTCTTCTCTTATCCTTTAGGTTACATGCTGCTTTCTACTGGGCAACCTCTTCTTTCGTGCTTCTTCTTCCCTTTGAAATTCTCTTATTGGAGGCCCCAAAGTCACAGTCTCCTTTGCATAGATTGCCTGATACCACCAAAACAGGGGATGTCTGACAAAGTCCCCCTGTGAGATGCTAGTTTGGCTGCCTTCTGGGCACCCAAGGCAGCTCTTAGCCCTCAGGTAAGTAGCTGTGATGTCACAACAGTCTTTGCTCTCAGTATAATTATGTGTCAGAAAATCAGCCAGCTTCTGGAAGCTAATAGTGGTCTCTGAAAAATAGTAATGAGTTAAATGTTACTGGCCTCTTACCTGCAAATTGTGGATGTCAAATGTAAATGACTTTGCTACCCAGCAGTACTGGAAAAAAGTAATTTAAAAATTACTAATTCCTGGCGATTCTCCCAGTATGCACATAAAAAAAATATCTCATATTATTTATCTCTTTTTAACCACTTGCACAGATTTAACTGAGTTACATATAAAGCTGGTGTTAAAGTCATACGAAGTAAGATATGCAGAGTAAGTTAAGCATGTCAAATGAAAGTTTTGGGGAGTTATGTCTGATCCAACACAAAAATTATTTGACTAGAATTTTTACACTGATATTCCAAATCACCGTCAGGGTTATCAAGCCATTCTCTGCTTTTCATACAAATTGCCCTGTTCTTAAGCGTTGGCCCAGCAGACGAAATCCCTCAGAAGGGAACAGGCAGGTGTAACGGTTTGGATCCGGCTTTCCCGCCGAATGCTCAAACCTTACAGTCTCCAGCCTCTCCTCTCCCCACCCCCTCTGTGAACACAAGGGAAAGGGAGAAGGGAAAAGCTACTGAAACACCGAAATGACCAAACCAAAGCTGTATAAAAAAATATATGCTTGTATTTACACTTATATACAATTAGAATACTATGTACACAGAAGAAGGGACTCCGAACACCTACCCCCACCCTGAAGGGAAAAGGGAAAGGAAAAAAAAACCAAAACAGATATGCACAATCAAAACCCAGGAGCAACTAATAAAGAATTAACAAAAGAAAATTTTACTATTTTCCTTGAGATAGCAGAATTGCACCAAGCGACCGCCGGCACTCTCCGCTTCCCAAGGTCCACAAGGCCTCACTGGGCCTCACTCCCCAACACGAGCAGAGCCGACAGCAGAGAACCTGCTCCTGGACCCACTGGAAAGGAAAGAGGGAGCAGAAACTTTTCCTCCTTCTTATTTATACCCTGGTTTACGCAAAAAATTGTATGGAATACTGGGAACATGACCACTTCCTCGGTTACAGCCTGGTTACTAAGGAAGGTCTAGAATCAAAACCACTACAGCAGGTCAGGTGCATGTTTCGTTCGGATCCTCCAACTCCTGAACAACCGATAGTCACATTACGAGGCAGCAGCCAGGTGGCATAAGAAACCATCTCTCAGGTGAGCCTTGCTTCTACCCCACGGTGCCCTTAGCTACAGCTTCTTAAATAAAACTCCATTCACAAATCCCTTGCAAATTAAATTTTTTCTTGTAGTGATTGCAATCAGATTTTGAACTGCTTTTGTAAAGTTCAAGAAGAGACAACGCTAGTTTTGTGCCACCACCCCATCATCATTTTTAGCCTGTCTCTCACTGAAGGAAAATAATGTTGATAAATGGAGAGATATTAAAAGGATTTGATTTGGATTTATCATTCTTAATTTTCTAGACTGAAACCCACCCTTTGAAAGGCTTCCTTTGAGGAAGAGATCACAATCCTTTATTAGTTTAATAGGATTTGTCTAATATTAATGACCTTATCCCATGCTCAAGCTGGATTTCCACCAACAGTCTAAACAGATTTCCCTGAGGCTAAGGCAAATCCTCTCTGTAAACTTTTGTAGCTGAGAGGAGACTTGCTACTGCTGCTTTCCCTCCACATGAGCAAGCAATCTCTGTTGAAACCCTCTCGTAAGGAGAGGTGAGACAAGTGTGACTAAGTGTTTGGGTTTTCATTAAAATCATGTGATTAATTACTTTCAAGTTTTCTTATCTTCTGACTGCATTCTCTGCCACCTGAAGCTGGTGAAGAACCCCTGCAATCATGTAACACTAAAAAACTTGCTATGAGAGATGATCAGTAAAATTTGGCCTACTATCTTCCCCCGTCTGTCCTGTTGTCCTGGGAAGCTGCAAGCTGACTTTTTGGTGATGTCCCTGAGCCACTTGCAGGGTTTTTTCTCTTTTCCAGTTATTGGTAATGGTTGAAAATGGCAAATATGTGCAATGTGGTGTTTCCCCCGACTCTTGTGCCTCCTTCTGTTTTTCCTATACTGCAGGTAGAAGAACACTTGAGTCTGTGTTCTATGCTGTCCTGTCTTTCAAATAATACTTTTCTTCAGAGAATCAATGCCCATCTTGCTTTTCTACAGCACAACAAAAGTCATATTATGACAGATGTGAATTCTTTTAGTTGTGAAAATAATTATCAGAAAAAATATTTCTCATGGAAAAGATGCTAAGCATTGCCTGTGGTGCTCTCAATGAGCAAAATGCCTTTTTTTTTTTTTTTCCTTATGTGTAAAATCTGCGTTGGGCATGTCCCCAAGAAAAGTTTGTTTGGTCCACTGTGCGGTAGTTCTATACACAAGCAAGAGCTAAATCAACTTGATTATTTTTTTGCAGCTAACATGTTTAGATTTTTAACTTGCCTGTGCAGAAGGTACCAACAGAGCAAGCGAAGGGGAGTTACCAGAGAAGTGTCAGAGAAGGAGTGCCAGTCACCAAGGATTGCAGCTGGAATTCCCCAGCAGCCTCAGCGGTTTCAGCACAACCTCACTGGGACGGCACAAACACAAACTTCAGTCTCTTTTGTTATGATGGGAAATACAGTTCATACCCATTTAATTTCTTTTTGTTCTACAGTTTCTCCAGGGTCTTTAGTATTATATCTTGAGAAGGAACTTCATGCTGCTCATGAAGTCAAAATCACCATACTTGAGATAATTCCCCACTCTCGTTAAAAAGGAACCGAAGGAAAAGGAATATGACAAAATAATTGTGTGTCACACCTCCACAGCCTCTCCCTCCCGTTTCCACATTTCTTCACAAATGCGGAATTGGCTGTGGCACCCACAGGGTGGGGCAGTTGTTTCGCAGATTACAGATTATCACTGTTGAATGCTCAGTGACTCCACCTGAGAATAAGTTGTCTCTAGAGGCTGAACCAACTCTCTCTTTCCTTCTCCAGTAAGCAGATTACCAGCAACTGCAGTAACACACAGATGTTCTGAAGCAGAGAAACGCGAGGAATTCTTACATGAAGGCTCCGTAAGTTGTGCCTTGCCCATGGGCGGTCCTCAGTCACTAGATGGCACACTTCAACAACTCACCGCGCTCCTGACCCCGCTCCTCAGGTGCTGCGGTGTAGCAGAGAGCTTTTCCCACGGGAGACAGGGAATCCTTTGACATGCAGTCTCGTTTTGTGTGTATTGTATTTTTATTGCAGTCTCCTGCCTTCACTGGTATGCTTACAACCCATTATTAGCACGCAATGCTCGATTTCTTTGCCTTTGGTTATAGTTAATAAATTAATCTTGCCATCTTTAACTTTGGAGTACGTCTCGTTTCAGCTGCTTTGAGGAATATCTGTGAACAGTGATACGATCCTGGTTGCCACTCCATCAGCAGTCACACAGCTGGAAGGTTAGGGGATCTCTGATTTATATGGGCAGAAATAATGCATGGTGCATCCCTTCTGGGGTATTGATCTGAAAGAATAATTTTTACAGAATGTCTGTATCCCTTCCATCATTTTACTTGTTGCCGCAAAAATATTTAGTAGGGTTTAGTGTTATATCACCAATACCAATAGCATAAGCACTAAGAATCAAAACTAGTTTACCTTCTAAACATCCCTATAGAGGCAAAATGTGAATCAAACCAGCTGATGTGCAGAAGTTTCAGTTCTTGTTCAGATCCTACTGTATTAGTCCTGCCAGGTGAGACTCCATGTCCTTTACTGTACAGTACACCTGTGTGTTGCAATAATCACAAATTCAGTGAGATTACTTCTTTATCACCTTTTGCTCTGACTTTCAGCCCTGACATCACAGGACAGTTAATGGCACGTGAAGCTGTCTATATACACATGCAGTTCTTGAACCCTGCCCTCCACGTGGAAACACAGTGCCCAGACCTGGGGCTGGTTCTTCGCCTTGTGTTGAAGTCCATCGCCTGCCAGGCACAAAGCAGACAACTCTTCAGGGATGCATTTTCACAGCTTGTCAGTCTGGGTGTGTGTACAGTAACGCTTTAAATTGGATTAGAGTGTGTGAAACAAATCTCCTAATCGTGTTTCTAATGATGCCTTGGGCTGCCCAGGAGACTGATCTCTGAGCACTCCAGTGGGATGTCTACTGTGGGAAGCCAGCCTAGAGCTAGTCCAAAATGTGAACAAAGGAGATATCAAGTCCTCAAAGCAAATACCTGCATGGTACAGACATAGCCCAATGGTGCAACTATACCGGCCAAATGTAGGTGGAAATACTGTTCCTGACGTTTATTGTGAAATTTCCCCCAGTCTTCATGTAGGAGCAGTCCTTGAATTTGTCCATCAGGTATCTCTATATACTCTGTGTTGTTTCCTTTAAATTAAAGCTTTTCAAGAATTTTGCCATCGATTAGTGAGAACTAATCGTGCCTTCTGTGGGCTATTTTTCTCTCCTTTCTCCTTGCCCTTGTATGAAGTACCGGCCATGACTGTCCCAGGGATTTGTTTTTCTGCAGTATTGATGGATGTGGTACCAGACACAGGAAAAATTCTATTTCATACAGAGAAGTAACATACACCCCTGCCCTATCCCACAGTCTATGATGCCTAGGCGTTGGTTGAAGTATTTCAAAGGCACACTGCAATTCGTCATCTAGGAGAATTCAGTCATACAGGGTAGCTGTTTTCAATCTTGCTGTTTTTCACCTTATCATTCTGGTTTGAAACAGCATGTATAAAATCCAAGCTCAATGTCCCCTCTAGTGAGAGCCTATTTCTTTCTTCTTCTGGTAAATGAAGCACTGTCTGAATTTGATGTCCTAGCTTAGTCTCTCTTAAAATATGGTTAGAGAGAGCCTGCTGATACCACTTACTCATGGAAAAACATTCTTCACATTGCAGCAACACCTTCTGTTAGACAGCAATACCATCTAGTGATGAATGTTATCCATCTCCATTATAGCTGGTGGTACCTGGTGACTTCATGCCTTGAAGTCTGACTGTGTAGGAAGAAGAAACGAGAGGGAGAGAGCCAGGACCAGTGCTTACACCTGCAACCTTTTCTCAATGGATCATTTTTCCTTGGGCACCTTGTACTATGCCAAAAGACCACAAGGGTTAAAACCTCACAGCAGCTACATCACACATACATTACACAGGTACAACTAACAGGCTACTCAGCTAAGTATTATTGAAGTGTTAACTGTGACTTAAGTTCTTAAATACAGGCTACTTCAGCTATTACTGGGCAGGCAGGCAGCTGTTGGTCAGGAGGGAATTTTTCACTTCTATGCCCCTTTGGAAGGGGCCATGATCCCTCATCTGGCCACAGTGCAGTCTGCTGAGTCTCTGCCTACTTTCTGAGGTGCTGCAACTTTCGCCCTTCCTCAGTATTTTCCAGCTAACCATTACTGCCTCTACAATTTCACTTCTGCCTCTGAACTTACTTTAACATGGTTTACACTCTTTTGTGCATCTGGACAACAGCTTTCTAAGCAAAACTCAGCCATGGCATTACAGCTGTGCCACCAGAAAAACAAGCCTTGGGTAACCAGCAGCTGAACATCTGGGCTGTTGTTTGGCGTTTGAAAATCAGCTACCCATTCCCACTAGAACAAAGGTAAAAGCATAATATTGCTCTTAGTTGTGACACCTAGGGTGGTGTCATAGTGATAATTAACACTAGGGGGTTTAAATTATGATTAGGGCAGGTTAGGCTACTGGCTCTGGATATTTTGGTACCATCATGAAGTTTAGGCTAGATAGCTCGTCATAACACCAGCAACAGAGTCCTTGAACTAACCACTGATTATACCACAGATAATCTATCAGATAAACACACTAGTTTTGATTTCTGGAAAAAATCTTCTAGTAACAGAAAATGTGCCACAGGCTCAGACAGATTGTCCTGGGGATTGCATGAACACATTAAGAAGGACCAAATTGACCAGAATTCTTTCAGCAAGACTGTTGGTTTTGAAATAGGCTGTAAAAGATCTGAGCAACAAATTTTGTGGTGAAGTCTTTTGAGAAGAACAAAGAGAATATTAGAATCCAGCTTTTGAAAGTTCAGACAGACAGGAAGAAGACCAGGCTTTTTGAATAGCAGAGCAGAAAAGCCTCCAGGTATCAAATAAATTAAAGAAGCACTTACCTACCAGAAGTTGTACTTGCAGAGAATGAAGAATGTGATCTTGGTGGAGCAGGTGGAAAAAAAAGTCTTTGATTTGCTGGTTAATCAGAATGTAATGCAGAGAAATCAATATAAGGATAATCTCGTTTGCTATTTATTTCTGGCTTGGATATATGCATTTCATCAGTCATCTACTCTGCAGAGGAATGGCATGAATTTCAACACTTCTGCTATTTTTGCCTGCAAAATATTCAAAATTGTTTCTGCAGAAGCTATGGGCAGCAGTGGGGGACATTTATTTAAAGAAATTTGGAACAATGGATCACTAGCGATTAAAATAAAAATGGAAATTACATTCTAGATGCAGGAGGCAAATGAGGATTGCGTTTACAATACTCTGGCATTTAGAATGTATGAACCATCGCCGAGTAGTTGCATTTTAGAAATTTTGAAATCTAGTTGTCTTTTGAAAATGCAGATTCAAGCTTCTCATTTTATGCTAATGTGAAGAGGTGAAGGAGAATATCAGTTTGTTGAAACAAGTGAATTAGCATGTGAATGGGGAGTATTGGACTTCTCCCTCTTGAAACAGCGGCTTTCAAAGTCAAAACTAGGATTTAAATCTCACACTGTGATTTTTCTCTTTTCATATCCCTAGATCATGTTACTTGTAGTGCATTAATAGGCTTTGAGCCTGTACCCTATCGACTAAAGGTGCTGTGATTTTTACTAATAGCCATAATCTACAAATCTAACAATCAATGAAACAACCTGTTTTCCCTCCCCCTTGCTAATTCTTCTTTTAGATCTCACTTTCAGTTTTCAGGACGGACTGTTATGAAACCTGGGAGACCAGTCTGGACTCCCTCCTTCCTCATGAAATCCTTTGGTTTTTAGAGGACCACACTGTCAGCTTTCCCAGTGAGGTTTGCCTTCGGTGCTGACAAACTCCTTGCAAATAAAACAAACTTGCAGCAGTGTACTGCTGAGTCAGCTACACTGCAGCGATACAGGAGAATTAGTGCCTACAGAAAAAAAGACACTTGAAGAGGTAGTCTCAGGAATTTTTCCAGCACAACTGCGTCTAAAACCTCACAGCTCAAGCAACCTCATCCCATACTGCAACACGTCAAGCCACCTTCTGCAGAGACAACGATATTTTTTGCTCACGTGAAGTAAAAACGCAGGAATCTCTGCTGTAATGCAATCCCCCAATGAAAGCAAATTTTTGCTTTCCAAGTTCCTTTCCTCTCTCTCCCCACCTCCATTCCCCCAAAATGGCCATGGTAACCTGGCCCGCATTTCAAATACCTGCTTGTATTTGTGCGATGGTGGGCGCATTTTCTTTCCCTCATTACATTTTATTTGCCTTTGATTAATGATTAAAGCAAAGCAAAACCATTGTAGCTGGTTTTAAGCATCTCCTTTAACAAAGAATGGAGCTTGCAGTAAGTCTGCTCTGATGGCATGACACCAGAGCTGGACCACTCCAGGCTATTGCCAAGCCAAGTCCTGCAAATACGACTTGATAAGATGCTCCATGCCCCACCTAATCTGCTTTTATCTGCCCTTACATTCACATGATTTTTAAAACAACATTGTATTTGATAATATCATGGAGATTTTTCAGTTTTAGTTCTCATATTTGTTTGGGGTAATCACTGTAGTCTTATGAAGTAACACTAGTCTGAGCTCTGTAGCAACTGGATGTTCCCATTGCAATATCAGAGAGCAGTGGCTAAAATCCACTTGTGTTACACTACCAGTCGGAAACGTAGCAGGAGGTGCAGTTATATTATGCTGCTTTAAAGGCTATAAAGCTCTTCTTTCTCCTGGCAATGCCAGTGTTTGCCTTTCTGACTAAATGACTGACTCTTTGATGTAATAGCCGCTTTGCACCATAGTGGAAATGTAAGTCACTCAGTAAGTGTTTATAGTCATAAGATTACGAAGGTTGTTCGGTTTTGTTTGTTTTTAAAATGGATGTATACTTGTCTTGATTGCCCTACCGGGCAATAAAGGTTTTCAAATCAGTTCAGTGAAAATCCTGATTGATGCAGGACTGGTGTTGGTGCTACCTTATAATGAGATGTAGTGTCTTCTAAAAGGATTTAATATAAGACACCTGCAATCTTCTCACGGGAAAGCAACTTAGGTGGCAGCTGGTGGAAGAGATCACACCATTTTTCAGTTGAAGTCACCCTGGCTGTCCTTTGAAAGCAGTAACTGGTGTCACACTCCTAAATCTGCTTTACAGTTTGCTGATTTCAATAAACTCCCACCTGATGCCTGCATTGGAGAGTCAGAGAATTACTGCTATAGTTAGAGTAGATGAGATTCTATAACATGGCTGAACAAATCTCACACTGAATGCAGTGACTCTACTATCCCTCTGGTTCCTTTGCAGCTCTGGAGAGGATCTGGAACTTCTCTTCATTGTTCTAATGAGGAGTGGGGACGTAGAAGCACTTCTCTGCTTCTGCAGATTAACTCCCTAAGCTGGCACAGGCTGAGGTTGGGTTTGTGCCCTCAGCAGGGCAAGGAGACACCTGGGAAAGGGAGGAGTGGAGGTTGGATAGCCTCTCACTGCAATTGAAGTGCTTGTGGCAAGGTGTGAGCCTGATACAGCCACCAGATGTACTTTTTGCTTGTTGGACCTGAGGTTTGAAATTAGGTGGTATTGCAAAGTCCAGCCATTGCAAACAGCACACCATGACAACTCAGGACTGGCTTGTCTAGAGCCAATAACTGCTGGGTGCCCTTTGATTCTTAATCCTAAGCATTATCAAGACAGCTGAGTGACTTTCAGCTGGGGCCAGGTTGCAGATTCTTCCTCAGAGCTGTCTCAGCTTTCTACCTTCCTTCAAATTGTTTACTAAGAGATGTCTTCAGCTGTTTTTATATATTATGAATACTGTTTTTAGGAGCAACTTTTGATTAGCTCAGTGTGGCAAGGCAAATACTGTGCTCTATTGAGCCAAACAATTTAAGTACACTATTCTCCCACATACTCCAAGCACACATGCTTATACATGTGTGCCTCACATTTGTCTTTGTCTCTATGTGAACCATACATCAAATCGTAAAGATTGAGTGGAATGCCTAAATTTTAACAAAAGAAAAAAGCCTCTGTGATATCAGTATATATGGCTGGTGTATTGGGGTTGTGTGGCAAGGTTTTGGTTTTGCTAGTGGCACGGGGGCTACAGGAGTGGCTTCTGTGAGAAGCTGCTGGAAGCTTCCCCATGTCCAACAGAGCCAATGCCAGCTGGTTCCGGGACGGACCTGCCGCTGGCCAAGGTGAGCCCATCAGTGACAGTGGCAGTGATGCTGTGGTAACAAATTTAAGAACAGGGGCAAAAACTGCAGTGGAAAGAGCAGCAATTTGCAGCCAGAGGAAGGAGTGAGAATATGTGAGAGAAACAGTCCTGCAAACACCAAGGTCAATGAAGGAAGGAGGTGCTCCAATCACTGGTGCAGAGGTTCCTCTGCAAGACCACAGTGAAGACCATGGTGAGGTAACGGTGCCTCTGCAGCCCATGGAGCTCCATGATGAAGCAGATATCCACCCGCAGCCCCTGGAGGACCCCATGCCAGAGCGGGTCCGGGATGCTCAAAGGGGACCGTGACCCTTGTTGGAAGCCAGTGCCGGAGCAGGCTTATGGCAGCACCTGTGGACATGCGGAGAGAGGAGCCCACACTGGAGCAGCTTTGTTGGCAGGACTTGTGACCCCATGGGGGATTCAGGCTGGAGCAGCCTGTTCCTGAAGGACTGCATCCCATGGACCCCATGGAAGTGACCCAAGCTGGAGCATTTTGTGAGGAACCGCAGCCCATGGGAAAGACTCAGGTTGGAGAAATTCATGGAGGACTGTCTCCTGTGGGAGAGACCCCAGGCTGGAGCATGGGAAGAGTGTGAGGAGGAAGGAGTGGCAGAAGCAACAGGGGACAAACAGACCACAGTCCCCATTCCCCATCTCCCTACACACTGTGGAGGAGGAAGCAGAGAATTTAGGAGTGAAGATGATATTGGGAAGAAGGGAGAGTTGGGGGGAAGGTGTTTTTAAGATTTGGTTTTATTTCTTATCACCCTACTCTGATTTGATTGGTAATAAATTCAGCTAATTTCCCTAAATCTGTTTTGCCCGTGACAGTAACTGGTGAGTGACCTCTCCCTGTCCTCATCCTGATCCATGAGCCTTTTGTTATGTCTTCTCCAGCTGAGGATGGAAGTGATAGAGTGGCTTTGCTGAACACCAGGTGTCCAGCCCAGCTCAACCCACCTCTGGTCTCACCAGTGCTGAGTAGAGGGGAAGGATCACCTCCCTTGACCTGCTGGCAATGCTGGCAATAACCAGAACAACTGAAATATTTAGTTTATTTTTGCAAATGAAATTATTTATAAGGATGATATGAAAATATTTTGTAGAAGAAAAACATATTACGTTTAGGTTTTCTGATAACTTTGTGAACTCAAGCCTGTAAGATCAGAATTGTAACTATGATACACATGAATATGTGAGATCTGATTTGGAAGGGAAATGTAGTCTGACTAAAAAGGACAGGAAAATATCTTACAAATGGTGGTGTGCATCACCAAAAGTTTTGACAGTCAGACTATAATACCCTCTGACCATCACTGCAGCACATCTAAAACATTTCACACACCTAGTAATCACATAATCAGTGTGTGTCACTTACAACACGTGTAAAAGAAGGAAAGGGACTCAGTTGCACAGAAGGGCATTTATTTGGGAGAAAAATATTTAAGATCCTTATGGCATTAATTTCTCAGCTCTTACTGAATAGCAATGAAAACATTTTTCATGTAAAAATGAAAAGTACAATAAAATATAATCTGATCTTTAAAGGTGAAAAATTATACAATAGGTCTAAGTGTGACAAACAAGATGGTAAATACCATTCTGTTGTAACCAGTGAGTCAGGAGACAAACACAAAACACCTGAAAATGCAGCCTTACACCTACCTAGTAAGGTTATCCTTCCCTTCACTGTGCCTGGCTCAGAAAGGTTATTTTCATGTAAACAAAACTGGATTCCAGTTTCACTTAGATACACTAAAAAACAATAGTGTGGAGTGATGCCCCCATCCATCCTCAGAATCCTGTAAAAGTATCAAGTCATGAAAAATTTCAGAGAGCAACTCCCTTGAGCATTGATTTATGTCAGCACTGCTCATCTCCTGAGTGCCTGGACACTCGGTGTAGAGAAATCCAGCTCATGTTTGACACTGTATCTTATCTGGAAGCATGAGATTCAATAGTTGTGCTCCTCCAAGGGTAACAGCTGTAATCCCTTTGAGGTACGGGGTATAGATATCTAGGCCTGATTATGATGTTGCTTCAGCCATGATTGCAACTGGTGGACCCTTTTTTCCTTTCCTCTCCCTTAGAAAAGTCATCTTGTATTTGATTCCTATTCATTATGCATTTATAACATTAAACTGCCAGAAGTCAATGCTGGTCAGGTGGTTAAGAGCTGGTGCACGTCTGATGAACACAACTGAAAATGGCTTCTAAAGGCAAGCATTCAGCAGCCTTAATAAGAAAAATTATCTGTGCTCTTCATTCTACTTTTCAATGTGTCCATCACACACCACTCCCAGCTTCAGCTGAGAAGAAAGGCATCAAATTACATTAATGTGGAAATGTTACTCCTTCAAGTGTGACAACCTCATGTTTAGCATTGAGCTGCTTAATGAAGAGTAAAGATGACTTTGGACCATCAGTAATTCCATTCTTATCCGTGTCCACATCCATATCCATATCTAATCTTTCAAAGCTAATCCATCCTCCAACAAACGCATAGGCCTGAGTGATGTTGCAATGTGGAGAAAGTAAAACTTTCAGGTTGTCAGGTCTCTGCACAGAATCCATTTTTCACCTAAGAGGGACATTTTATTACTCCTGTTATCACAAAGCACTCATCCACAAGCAAATACCAGAGAAAAAGTTTTCTTCCCATCCATGAATATGTTTCCCGCAGATCATCAGAATAGTTTGCAAAACAAGCTGCATATTATGTTTTGTAGGTAGAACAGTTGAAGAAGTATTTGTTTGTTTATCTTGCTAAATTATAGTATTTTCTAGTCCTCATCTTTGAGGAGGCTCTGTACAGAGACCCAGGATATTTTGCCAAGGGTGCTCCTGGAGAAGCCACCAGCTATTGGAAGCAGGTCTTCAAGCCTGAATTGAACCCCACCATATTTACCAGGACCACGTGCATGGATATGCCAAATAAACATAGTGCATTTACTTCTCTCTTGGACTGTGTACATAAAGACAAATTAAAATGGATTCTTGATTGGCATCGGTCTTGAGCCCCACTAAAGGCACAGATCTTAGCTACCACACTTGCACCCTGATGTGCCTCCCCACTGTTAAGAAGAACTGAAAACCAGAGTCATGATGCAAGAATGTCTTTACAATACCTACCAGGAAAGTTTATCTCTAACCAAAAACTAGTGCTACTATAACCCTGACAAGGTTTTCCTGTTTCAGAGAGGAGACACAATCTTTCCTTAATTGTTCTTTTCTTTCTCCTTGCAGAACTTCATCTGCTAGAAGTTATGCTTAGGGCTAATTTGCTATGTCAGTGCACATAGACATAATCACTGTGTTTTCCTATTTTCTCATCTAGACCAGTCTACAAGCTACAAGGTGCAAGCTATTACCTCATCATGGCTAGGCTTTGTGAATGAAGATTTGTGAAGGACTCTACCCACGCTTGCTACAAGCGCGCTGATGGCTAAAAAGGCCAATGCGAGATAGACACGTCCGGTTGCAAAAGGCACAGCAGAATGACTCCCCAGGTGGTACCGACAGGACACGGTTCTTTCTGCATTGCCTTTTCTCCTCGAGAGTGATCCTGCGTGTATTTTCAAAAGAAGCAGCAGGGTTGTGGATAGTGTGTCTCCAGGCCTCCCGATTGGAGGCCAGAGCAGACCAGTGATGGTGATCAATATGGCCAAGGCTGAGATGTTGTTTCAGGGAGTCCTTATATCTCCTCTTCGGGGCTCCTCTCTTGCGGCAGCCAGTGGCAAGTTCACCATAGAGCACAATCTTAGGGAGGCAGTAGTCCTCCATCCTGGAGACGTGCCCTGCCCAACGCAGCTGCATTCGCAGCAACATGGCCTCAATACTCATAACCCCTGCCTGTTCAAGAACAGACGTATTGGTCATGTAATCTGTCCAGTGGATGTTTAGAATTGTACGGAGGCAGCGTTGATGGAAGCGTTCTAAGACTTGTAAATGGTGGCAGTAAATGACCCATGATTTCAGAGCCATATAAAAGAGTGGACAGTACAACGGCTCTATAAACGCTGATCTTTGTACTTTCGGTAAGCTATTACATAAAATCAAGCAAAATCTGTATTGGTGTTTATTCTACGGGGAAGAGAAACTCCAGAATCTAGCAAAAAGCAGAATCAGCAAAAGGCATATATTTGAAGGACAGGATGTCACAAAAATGTTAAATATGATGTTTAACTTGTGCTACATAAACCAATTCAATTTCTTCACTGTGCACTTTCAGATCAGTACTAAATAAAAGGAATATGCAAATGGGGATAACAAAAGCTTATTGATTGAATAAATGCAGTGAAGTCTTTTCAACAGAAAAATTGGAGAAACTACAAACATCCATTTAAACTTTCCATGGGTTCAAATCAAGACTAAAAAATCCACCAATTCATGTGTAAATCTATAGAGTGAAAAAGCCCAATGAACAGTAAGAACCATAGGTTAGTAAAATATCAGGTCAGACAAACCTGATACCCAAACCCACTGTAATTGCATGTGTGTTAAACAAAGGCATTCTAGTGCATCTAATGCTTATTGATTTCAGAAAAGCACTTGATATGATACTGAATTATAAAACTTCTAGCATTTGGTGCATGAGATACAAGGAAATATCATAATGAGGTGAAAAGGAGACTGATCGATAAGGAGGAACAAAGTGATGTATCACTGTTCTCTAAGGGCAGAGCTGCTGTTGGAACAGAGACTCTTCTCAGCCCATTTTCTACTGCCAAGATCTGGGAGAGAAGGCAATTAGAAAATGCACTTGTGCTTCCCTAACATGGTTGGTTGGTTGGTTGGTTGGTTGGTTGGTTGGTTGGTTTGTTTGAAAGGAAAATTACAAAATGTGTATTCGGACTCAGATTTGTTTTATTTATTAATTTGTTTGTCTCTTGGCACACAGATACCTCTGGAAAGTGCAGCTTGGGAGCAAGAATTACTCTCTGAAAGATTTTTAACATTCAGAAAGCTCCACAGCGATACACGAAAGCTCTTCTTCTCAGTTGTTTCTGGAGCTGAACTTTTATGCTGTTTTATTTAAGGAATCCCACGAAATAGGAGGATTCTCAAAGAAGAATGTTTTAAAGTTTCTATAAACACTATGTTGGTTCCTGGAATCTTTAGTTCTCACCTCAGGGGTTGCAGTGAAACCAAAAAACTCCTGTTTCAGGACAGTCCATACAGCAGAGCCATGGAGGCTGGGGCATGAAAGTTCTGGGAAACAGCCTCCCAGCCTGCTAGATAGGGTGACAAGTACCAGCATAGATGGGAACAAATTCCTGTGAGATTATGGTGTTTTTTAGACAAAACTGACAGTTTCTTCTGGAAGATGTGAGTGCATAGAAAATAAATCTTCGATGCAAAATGAACAAAAAGTGCATTTCTCTCCAGCTGAGAATTTTCAGAGCCAAGATGACTCAAATCTGCCCCCCCAAATGGCAGATTTTATTCCATTTATCTGAGGATACAAGAACTTGCATTTCCTGTACATGGTAAATTTAATGTAGCAAGATCTAGCTCCTCTTCAGCTTTTTCCTCATACAGCCCCTGCAGACTTCAATTTCCGCAGACGAAAAGGTGGTGATATCCCTCAAAGATAAAGGTATGCCAGGCTGTGGTTACAGCAACTCCATTTGAAATAAAGTTTTGAGTTTTCCCCTAGGAGACTCCCTAGCAAGGGAAGAAAAGCAAACAAACAAACAAACAAACAAAATAAAAGACGAAAACAAAAAAGAGAGAGAGAGAATTTCTTTAAGGGATGCTCCCCTCCTACTAACACCGAACTTGTACTGTCCCCCTCCTCAAAGTAGGTTGTCAATCCCATTTTAAAGGATCTAGTACAAACTCCAAAGATGTAATTCTTACGTGCCAGTGGCTCTTCCTCAGTTGATGTTCTTTCAAGCTCTTTCTGGGAAAGAAGATTAAATGTAAATCCTTGGCATAATTGTACTGACTGCTAATTAGATTCAGTTTTGCATAAAAAATGTGAGTTAGGACCTGGCTGTGGGAGTTTTTTGTACATTTTAATGGTAAAAGGAGCACTAAAACACGGTCTTATGGGAAGGGGTTTTTCTGCTGTGGTTTTGTGCCACTCAGTCATAGCTCTACCTCACTGGTTCCAATGGTCCCCTTTTATGGCACAGGCAGGACAAAATACCATAGCAGTAAAGATTATTCCTTTACTCTGCATTTACTCCGTTATCTCAGCGGCAAGGATTTTCTCTCCCCTGTACCTTAAAAATTCCTAAAGAAAATCACATATTTGTTTTCTTTGTAGATGAAATGTTTTTGGGCTATTAAAGAATAATGTAGTTCTGTCCATTAGTAGCGGACACACAGATGGTGTCATCACCTGCATGGTGGTACCAGCTCTACTTACTGTAAAGAAAATTCCTGAGGATAGCTCTGTAATTGAAGGAGTTGTGGAGCATATAATCTAAAAAACCCTAACACATCTGAGCCAGCTAATTATAAACATTTTGGCAAGCCATGGTATTTTTATTTAAAAAGACAGTCAAGACTTTATTTAACTTTCCAGCTCTTGGATAGGCTGAACATATTTTTTGATAGTCTTAGATGGTTCCTTTAGAAAGACTGGCAAACTTTGCTGGTCAACTAACTAGGATGAGGAACACTAAGTGCAATGAGTACTAGCTTTTGCTGGCAAAAAAAACGAGTAAAAAAACTCTGTTTTCTTGGGTAATAAACAAGAATGGCTGAAAATGGACTATGATAGGAACAAAATTTAATACTACACATGCATTACCAAACGCAATAACTATCAATCTTCTGATCATTATGGGTAACAGTCCTTCAAAACTTATCCATCCGAGTGCACAATTACTAGGAAGCAATAAATTATTAAAAATAAAACCAGATTCTTTTTGAAGTTTAGGAAAGCTTCAGTAAGAAACCTTACCCCTTTCTCATTCCATGTATTCCCAATGTGGCTTTGTTCCACTATCTCAATCTATCCTTGAAAGCATATAATGGCAGGTGGGAAAATACAGCAGTGTTATTGAGAAAAATTATTACTATGAAGAGGAGGAATTTGTATGGAACATCGCACTACCCTCTACTAGTTTTGCCTGTTCTGTGCTGATTTTTCTGTCATCTTGTAAAAGGCACTTCGGGACTACAATTTTCTGTGTGAATTTTACGCAAATAACTGTTATTGGTTACGGCTATTGTTAGTCTTTCAATTGTATTATACTCATTCTCAACAAGTGCTTCTGAAGTTGGGAAAAAAGGGGCTACATTAACTTCAATATAGGATTTTTTGGTTGTTGTTAAAAAAATTACTATGAATTCCTCAGTGTCAATGTGTCTAGAAAACACTAATAACCGTGTTTTCTTGGTTTACAGTTTAACATTCCTTTTCCCTTCCTCTGACATCCGTACAAAGAAGTTCATTATGCTGAATCCCCTGCAGCTAGTTCATAGACCTACCGTGTATTCTGCGGTCAAATAAAACAAGCTTTGTTAAGGAGATTATGGCTCTGGTGTTTAACGATCTGAAATTTTTGCTGTGAATAAATGTCAAGTGGATGAAGTACTACATGCAAAAAGCTTTGATCCCTGAAAACAGAAGTGCACGTAATATAAAGGGCTGGAAAGAACAAGATCTAAAAATGTAACAAAAATGCATCTTTTGAAATCTCCAGATCAAGTTCTGCTACACATTTGTAAAGGAGTGAATCTCTAATTTGTAAATGGTTAAAAACCTCAAACTTAGGGAAAACTTTCTTTTCCAGTAACTTAATTTTCTGGTTACTAGTCATAGAAGTGTTCCTTACTTATCCTTCTGGCTCCACTGAATTAACATGTAAAAACCAGTCCTATACATGGAGCAGCAAGGGCTCTTCCCTGTACACTCTGTCATTAGGGTACACAGCCCCACCCTCCCATCACAGCTAAAACACAGAACTAGGGCAGGCCAGTTTTTAAAGACTGGCACTGAATTCAGCAGAAGGAAACACCAAAAATCTTTTGCTTTTGCAAACATATTCTACATCAGATACCCTGTTTTAGGGGATCAGTCTACAGCAAAATCTGATATTACTGCTTTTCCTTCTCAGAGTTTCTGTGATTTGTGAGTCAGAAGCATTGGTTTTACACCAACTCCAATAGAGAAAACCAAGAAACATAATAAAGGCAAGATTGGCTACTCAGGTTTAGTTATCCATCTCATTTGTCACAGTGATGACCCAACAAAAACTGATTTTGTGATGTGTCAGGGGCTCCCTGGGAGAATTCAGGGTCAGTGGGGCTGGATGGTGCTCTCTGGACCAGGACACCACAGCCTTCTTGTCCTCAGTGCAGGGTTCTGGCAAGTGTCCATAATCCTAATTCCCTTACATGTGCTGAGGTTTCCAGTTGCCTGCATCCTCAACATTTTTTAACTGAACAGGGACTAAGATGTTCTGGCTATTGAATGGCCATGTGAAAGTGGGTCATCTTTGACCCCTTGGCTAATTCTAGTTGTTCCAGATTTGAATTTACTTGGAAAATATGAAAATAATACCCCTGATAAAAGGGAGATGCTAAGCACCCAAGAAATTCAGCAGTGTTAGCTGTGTTATCAGTGTTAAAATTAACTTTTCCTAAGGGCCTGACATTTTCTTTGCTGTACATGTGTGGAGGCTTTTTATCATATAAACAAATATTCAGGGAGGCTTTCAGAGAATGAGCTGCAAGAAGCTTTTCTGCACCACATACATGCTGAAATACACAAAGAAGGCAGATATAAGGTATGAGAAATCCAAGTGGTCCAAGAAGCCTGCTCTTAGCAAAACTCAGCTTATAATTTAAGTCGGTTGATCCCAGAGACATTTTCGGTTACGCATGGTTTATGCCACTAACTTCTCTTTATTTGGGCAAATTGTTTAAGAACTAGCTTTACATGTATACTTGTTGCTGTCTTGCCTTGGTAAAACCACAGATTTACCTCCGTGCATTTTATGTTCTCTCAAGCAAGTCTTGCAGTCTTCTTACGCACAAGGCCTTGCAGAGCTGTTGGGCGAGTCTGGGATTTGAATTTGTCCTAAAAGCGTGTGTCTGAACAGTTTTCAGAGAATTCATTCTATTGGTTGTGTCATCAGTTTCTCCAGTGTTGAGAGAAGCTGCCCACTTGATAACAGGAATACACCTCCATTTTCCAGTGACTTTGTGTGTGTTTTCTTTATGGCGTTAGCCTGTATCATCATAGACAAAAACAATTCCAATTTTCACATGAGTTGGTTAATATAGGTTTAAGATATTCCTGAAAAAAGATGCTGTGACACTGTTTATGTTGCAAAAGAGGTTTTGTGTTTAGAAAGACAACTCAATAGTTAACTGTTGTATTGCTAATTTTTGAAGTTGAAATCATACTAGGATTACTTAAAAATGTGAAAGATACATAAAATCAAGTGGCTTAAATTTTTACAATGTAGCATCCTTTGAAGTTGCTAATTTCATCTTAACCTGGGAAACAGTGTTTTACCTTTGACAAAAAAAGATATTATTTTCTGCCAGATAATTCCACAGCTCATTTCAGAGTTATGCTATAAATAAATCATGATCAAATCTGGATGAATATATAACAAAAGTTTTAAAACACTTTTCCTCATCTGCCAAAAGAGCTTCAGAATGACAGGAGACGTTTCATTTTGTCAGCCTTGATTACATGCCATGCCTCTTCAAACCAGTCATTCCTATGACGTGCAGTTGAAGGGACTTTAAAACGCTTTCCAGTTATTTTGTACATTAGGTCAGGATTTCTCAGTCTCAAATTCTATGAGGACAATAACGATAGGAAAGATGGAGAGAGACTTTCAATAACCGGTTTCTTCTGTGAGTCAGTTATTAAATTAAAGTAATATTATTTTGTACCTGCTAAAGTTTACATTGAAATCACTGCAGGAAAAAAAAAAGGATTTTGTGACCAGTTATTTGTCTTAAATGTACCTAAACTACATAATAGCAAAAACCAGTGACTGCATTCTGTGGTACACTTTGGATGTCAAATACCTGGCTTCACTTCTGATTCTAGCCATCAAAATTAATTTTAATTGTATTCAGATGCTTTCTCAGATAAAAAATGGACTTTTCAGGAAGTTTTAAGTATTAAGACTTGACAGACACTGGACCTGAACTGTCCTCATAGGACGACGACAGGACTTGGTCTCAAGCTGCACCTGCGAGGGTTAGGTTGGACATTAGGAGGAATTTCTTCAAAGAAAGGGTGATTAGGCATTGGAATGGACTGCCCAGGTGCTGCAAAATGTGCAATATGTAAAATTTTCTGAAGAAAGGATGTTCTTTGATGTTTCATCTTTATATACTTTCAAGCCTAATCAAGAAGAAAGGAGATTTAATCCACGAAATAGATAGCAGCTAACAAGCTCTAAGCGATGTCCAGGTGTCAGAAAAACAAATTACTTGTTGGTAGAATTGCCTTGTTAAGGTTTAGGACTTGACATGCTTCATTGATCTCAGACGTAGGGGGAGGTTAACAAAGCTTTGGGGAGAAGGATGCCCACTGACAGTGGACACAAAGAATGCAGAATTTGTTGGCCACAAGGACATCTGGCAGAATCCACAAGATGAGGAAGAAACTAATAAAACCAACTCAGCATTTGTGCTAAAATCAGCTCCAACTGGGTAAAAGGTAATTCTGGCAGGGGGAGATCATGACCCACAACTCACTGACCACCCACCCAAGAAACCCACCGACCCAAAGAAAGAGAAAGACTGGGCATGTGGACTAATTAACATGAGAAGCAAGAGAATCGTTAACCAATAGAAGACAGAATACTAATTAATACGAGAACTATGTAACTTGTAGCCAATGAACACTAATTCCTTTGTTTGGCAAACTGCATGAACAGTAAGAAGTTTGGATAGCTGGTGTGGCTGACTTGTGGAATAGCGCCCGGGCTTGCACAACTCTGAAATAAATAATCCACGATTCTCTAGAGTGTGTGTGTGACTATCGGCTTGCACACCGGGTAATGAATTCGCTTTTTGTGGACTGCCCAGGGAGATGGTGGAGTCACCGTCCCTGGAGGTGTTTAAGGAACGACTGGACGTGGCACTCAGTGCCACGGTGGTGTTCGGCCGTGGGGTTGGACTCGACGACCTCAGCGCTCCCTTCCGGCCTGACTGATTCCGCGATTCCGCGATTTTACCGACGGGCTGAGACACATTTCCCCCCGCCACACGACAGCACCT
>VZRE01000343.1:220898-310811 GCA_013396775.1 Cephalopterus ornatus
GGTCACCGCGGCTCTGCGGACGAGTAGGCCTCGGCTCCTCGGCCACAGCTCCTCGGTCCCCGGCTCCTCGGTCCCCGGCTCCTCGATCCCCGGCTCCCCGCCCCGCGGCGTGAGCGCGGCCGGGCCCGGCGGGGCGGCCCCGCAGGCCGTGGGGCCCCGCTCTCGGTCCGGGCCGTGCGCGGGGTCGGTGGGGAACGAGCAGCCGCTGCTCGCCTCACCCGGGTGCCGGGAGAGGCGGACGTGGTGCTCCTTCCCTGCGTTATTCCCTGGCACGGGTACCGTGGGGATGGGGAGTCACAATAAGGGTTTCTGACCTGACGTTTTTGTGAGCTTACCCTTCTCCTTCGCTCGCTAAGTTACTGGTCTTGAGCGTGGAAATTTTAATCTAGAGATCGACTTACTTAAACGTCGGGCATGAACTCTGGCAGTACTTGTGTGAGAGACCTGTTTGTGCAAAATTGAGAAGCTTTTCAGGAAACGTTACTGATGAATAAATAGCATTTTTCTTTTCAGAATAAATAATAATGACATCATTAGTGTAACAGTAATTTCAGAATAAATAGCATCTCTCTTCATAGAGGCACTAGCATGAAACCCAAGAGTGGCTTATGTTGCTTTTAAAAAACGTGCTTCCATCTAGATAACGATAAACCTGTACCTGTATCAGAGGTTGTTTGGCTCCTGCTCTCTGGCACAAGAGTTACTGAGATTTTATTATCATGTCAGTACTGCTGATAGAGTAAATGTAAAGGCCATGTGTAGTACCATGAAGCTTAACAGAGCGTTCCTTCGTTTCACAGTTACACTAAAGGTACAAAAGGACAAAAATGAGCCAGTGGTGTTCAGCCAGAAAGTGATTAAAAGTGGAAACAATTGCACAATTATGGCAACGGTATTAGTGAAAGAATGCTGTAAGTACAGAAAGCCAGTGCTAGGCTTGATACAACATCTCAGTGAAACAGGTTTTTGTACCATTTAAAAAGAAAACAACAAAAAAACCCACATCACACCATGGCTCCATTTAAAGGAGAACCTGATTAGAAGCCTTGCTTTCTTTCTCTGGTCTCCACTCACCTGAATTTGTTCCCACTTCCCCACCCCTTCCTGTGCTGATGGGCTTCTCCTGCTCTGGCATTTGTGCTTCTTATACTGTGTCTTTCTGTATGGCCAAGAGCAATGGCCTAAAACTTATCTTTATTTTAGCTCTGACACTAAACAAATCGTGTCACCGTTGCCTATTTGAAAGTTGGGTTTGTAAATTGTTGCCAGGGAAGTACTGATGTTTGTGAGGCTTTTCAGTTGTGACTAGAGAGGTGTAAAGACTTCAGAATTTGATTTAATGCTTTGGATGTTCTGACAAAACTTTGCTTTTTGCTAAGGATTTCTACGTGTCTGTGTTGCCCCTGCGTTACTGTTTTGCCTTTAGACTTCTCTTCTGTGGCAGCCTTTCAATAATGCTATGTTTGTTTTAACATTGTAGTATCTGTATTACTTTGTGGTTTGAAAAATGTCTTGCGATTCTCCAGGAAAAAAAGTAGTTTTATTTTACAATTTTAAGCCTGGTTTATGTTAGTGGCAATGAACAGAGTGAGAATGGTATGTTACAGCCTGGCCAGCCTTATTTTTTGGATGTGCTCCAGTCTGTTGTCACTGGATGTGTCATTGGAATCTCGTGTGTATGCAGGGTATATATTTAAGTGTATTTATATTTTAAGACTGATGGGTAGGTATCCAGTCGCTGACATTTAAAACCTCTGAAGGAAAAAAAAGCTCTATGGTTTAGTCTTGGAAGGTCACCAGGAGTTTCTAAAATTAGTAGTTTTATGTTGTATCAACATTGCTAAACCTATCAGCTTGATCTTAATAAGCCTTATGGGCCACTTAACATCTCCACTTACTTCCTCTTTAGTGCCTGTATTTACTTGGGAAAACTCAAGTAGGAAGTTTACAGCAGTTTAAGCAGATAGATTGAAAACAATGTAGTTACTTAACTTCTGTGATCCTAGGTGTTTATGGCTTTGGGTAGTTTCAAGTTCTGTTGGAGACTCCAGAGGCCTAGAGGAAAAACTGACATCAAAACGTAAGGCGATGGTGCAAGAGTTCTACCACTTCAGGCGTGGAAGGCCTGGACAACATGCACTGTGTCAGGGAGCTGTGTTACTTTAATCTGAATTAGCCAAAAAAGAATTTGCTGGTGGCACAGGACACAGGTATTCAATAGAGCAAATACGCCAAGCATAAGGAGCACGATATTCAAGGTGCAGTTCTGTTGTGTTTACCCAGCCCGAATGTTTGATGGGAAGAAGACACTCTGTTTTGTGGTCAGCTGACAGAGGCTACCTCATGTCTCACTTAAGAAGAAATGGTATTTTTAGTTGAGCTACATGAGTGTAGTGCTTGTTTTACAAAAACGTGATTGAATTTTCAACAAATACTGAAGAAGAGTAAGCCCAAAGGAAATGTGTGAATAACCCTCTCATGGCAGTCTGATTTTGTCTGATGTACATATCTTGTCTGGAATTTGCACTTACTGTGATTTGGATTTATTTGAAGAAAGACTTTTGACTTAAAATCCGATGATAATGAAACTGCAATGTGTTCTTTATGTCTTTTTTTTTATTATTGGTTATATTGGTTTATACTAAATGGGTGTAAAAATTTGTCTCTGTAAAATTCTGAGCAGGGGAAGAGAAACTTTCTATTTCTTGCGAGCTGAAGAGTCTTCAAAGACGGTGGCAATGTATAGTGAAGTACAGCTTGGGCTTTTTTTTATTACTACATAACTATGTGGGTTGTATGGAACACAGTTGTGTACATAGTGGGACTGTAGAGTCTCTTCCTTTCCAGTGATATAAATGAACTTTCTCAGGGAGCTTAATTCAGCTACTTAAACCGCTATAAAAGCCGGTTTGGCTGTTTGAGGTAACTCGCCAGTCCTAGAAACCCGTGACACAAACCAGAAAGCAAAAGTTAAACAGCGACTCTCGCTTTGTTTTTGTAGCTGAGCCCTGTCTGTGCCCACATGCCGTGCTGTGTGATGTACTTTGTTGGGCTTGCAGCTGTCTTTGTAACTGTGTCAGAGGTTACTGTGTCATGGGCTTGGGACCTCTGTGTCAGAAAGTCTGAGCGCTCAGATTATGCAGCTTTTTTTCTGGTTTTGCTGTGTGTACATTTTCTGTTTGCACACTCCTGAATACTGTTCAAGCAATTTCTTTTGTTATGAAGTGTATTTCCCAAGATTGTTGTGCAATCTTGTTCCTTTGCAAAAGAATGACCTTCTGTAAGTGTGTTTCAATATAAACAAGTTTTGACCTTGTTTAATATTAGCATGTCGCTCCAGGTTTATCCTGGCCTCTGTAATTATTCTGATCTGGCAAAAATGCAAAACCAACCAACAGGATTCATCTATGTACTTCCAAACTGGGTAGTTCTTCTGGAAGTTATTTTGATAGATTTCCACGTACAAGCATTTCTTAATGACCCAGACTGATATAATTACTCAAATATCTTTTCTGAAATGAACTTTTGAATATAGATGTCATCTAATGTTCAGATACATGGGTCTTTGCACATTTTGGGAGCTAGACTGTTTGAGAAAAGCAATGCCCATACTGGAGATCCATCTTGATAGAGCATCTCAATTTAGATTTGCTCCAGTGTGTAGAGTGGGGTTTAGAGGGTGACAGGTTAATCCAAAATACGCAATAATCTTAATCAGCAACCACATGGGTACCCAGAGGGTCATGTATGCCTGGGGAAAATAATAACCCATCAGACAGGTTTGTTTGAGGAAAGTAGAGTTTCTTTTCTGGGAGTGTCCTAGCATTTAAAAAAGGCACACAGAGCCTTGAGTTCATGGTGCCTGCACTGCAGCCTGTGTTGGTGAGTGTGAGCCAGTCCCTTAGAGCTGCACTGGTGCTGAACCCTGCCTCCTCGGGTACCTCAGTAAAGTTACTGACAAATGTTTTGGGAAATGAATGGTTGTACTGCAAAGGTTACATATAATTAAGCACAAATAAAGACATGAGTGAGCTATAAATTGTGCAATCCTTTGATCACGCATGAAAGAGTCATTTGAAGTTGTGCTCGTGCTGTGTTGTTGTGAACATGTGCCAATATACTGTACTCATGTAATCCTCATTGCTGCTGCTCAGCTGACCAAGAGCCTGAGACTTTTGTGAGTCTGAGGTTTGTTTCGTCAGAAACACCCAAAGTCTGCTTTTAGAGCTTGTTGACTACTAAATCTGGTTTTGTTTTTTTTTTTGTTTCACGTTTCAAACCAAATATTTTGGATGAATTTTTACTTACAGGGTTAAACTTTGCTTTTTGTTAGCTCTTTGAACATTTCATGTGTTTGTGTTCATGTACCACATAGTTACTGATAAATTTGGATAAAAAAGTCATGCATATACTGAAGACAGAAGTGAATCATAGTGAACTCTTGTTGTGGAACGTGGTTTATGAGATCCTGATTTTGTAGGTTATAGTCAAAATATTTGTGGCAACTGCTGCAGCTACTGACATTGAAAAATATCACAAAGGTTGTAATTTGGTAATTTTACTGTGCTGTGAACAGCTGAGCATGCAGCAGATAATCAGTGACTGCGTGTGCTTTGGGAACTGTTGTGCCCAGGGGCGTATCTGGAGGAAAAGATGATCAATGGATCCTCCCCATTTTTAAACACCATTTTTGGTATGAAATTGTTTAGTTTATGTAGTAAACGGTACCTGTTAAACTTAGCTGTCTTGAGGAAACCTGTAGGCCTCTTCCAAAACTAATATAGAGTAAGCAAACCATTTCCTGGCATCACTGTGGGTTGTTGACAGTTGTGGGTGATCAGGTTTCTGCAGGAGTGTTTACGCTTCGTGTTGCCGTGTTGGCAGAGGCAGCAGCACTGAGCTGAAAATGTGCCACTGGAAGGGCAGCTGGCAGATACAATCTGAACAACAAGGTGAGGCAGTAGGAAAGTAGAGTTCAAAACCAGCCTTCTGTCTCCAAATATAATTATTAATCTTCTTATGGAAGATGACTGGAAGATTTTTCTACACGGAAAGATATTGGAAGATTTTTGTTGTGGTTTTTTTTGTTTTTATTTTAACAGAACATTGCAACTGTCTTAGATACAGTTTCTCCACCAAAGTTTAGGGCTAAAAGATACTATTAAAGAATTACCTGCCATTTATTGCTAGCAGCTGTGTTTTTCTACTGCTGTTTGTGCATTGACCTTAAAACCTTACGCTTGATTTTAATGCATCTTAAAAAAAAAATTTCCTCTTTACACATATGTTAACCATTGGTATGGTAACCACTGAACTGGATCACAAAGACGTGTGCTAGTCAGACATTACTGTCTTTTATTTTCATCTGACTGGCTTCAGCTTCCATCTAGCAGTTTCATTACAGCTTTTGTTGGTAGACTGTGATCTTTTGATGCCTGAAATTTTTTCACTATGAGGTATTTTTACATTGTGATGCAGTTTCTTTTTTTTTTTTGTATTGTAAAGCTAAATACATTAAATGAACTATTTCAAGCCTTATGAAAATACCATGGAATTAACTTTTGTGGCTTTTCCAGAATTTTCAGTATTGTTCTTCAAATATGCCTGTTACAGCTTTAAATAGAATCCCTTTAGGAATTTTGCCAAACATTGGAATAGAATCATTTTACTGCTGTTCAGCTTTTACCTTGAAAGGCTTACCCATTGGTCACAGAGGCAGCTGGATGTGCAAGCTGGATTGTCTGGCTGCTTTTGTTCTGGAATTATTTTGGGGTTATCACTTTTCCATATGCAGTCCTTCATTCCCTAGATCTGGGCGTGGATAAAGTTTGCATTTCATAACGTTAAAAAGGGTTTCCTTTGAATGGGCTGTAGCACAGCAAGTAAGCTGGAAACCTTTTTCGGTGCAACTCTTGTTATTTATAACCTGTTCCTATTTGCAACTGCCAGACACTGGCAGGCAGTGATGTTCCAATACTGTATATAATATTGAGGGGTTTTATAAAGCCTAATATTGATTGTTTTGAAGGTCTGGAAGAGTCATTGTGGTTAGATAACTTTGTTTAGCAGTCACTGTTGAACAGTGATAGGATAGAGATATTTGTGTGTGGGAGTACTATGTAATATTAGAATAGGGTACATTTCATTTACTGAATTATCTGTATCAGTCACTTTTGCAGGCTGGTTATTCAATAAAGGAACACTTAATTTCTGTGAGTAGTTGAAACTTTGTATATTCTGAATTAAGTTTTTTAGTATAGTTACAGTACAGATTCCATAAATTGTTGTAGATGATCAAAGTGGATCACCAAGATAATTTTTTTTTTCCTCATAAAGGTTAAGCATTGAAAACTCCGCCTTCAGTAGGTGGTTTGGCTGGCCAGTCTTGCCTGTAAGCATAGGCTTGTAGTCTGCAAGGGAGCATCCTCCAGCTGGTGGAATTGCTTATGTTTTGTTTCCCAAAACAGGAGAAAATTTCTGAGTCTGTGTTCTGTTTGTCTTTGGACTGACCAGAGCAGCTGGTGCAGTCCTCTGCCTTGAGGAGCTGGGAAGGGGAGTTGTTACCCTGCACACCCCACACATCTCTGCATGCTCATGTTTGGTTTTTTTCCCTGAAGCTGATAAGGCATTGAAGCAGTTTGGTGTCTTTGCAAGAAAGAGAACAAGAAGACATATTTGCTTCTTTTTGGCGAGTAGCACGAGTAATCCAGAAATTGAGAGAAATTGGGAGCTTGGGAAACTTCTTTCTGGAAGAACAAAAAGATAGGATTTGTAGTTCTTGAAGATCTAAAAATGTTTGGGACACCTTTTTCTTCCGGCAGCTGGTAGAAATTGTTGAAATGCCTGCTTTAGGCTAATAAGAAGGTGCTTGAAAATCTGAAACTTAATTAAATTTTGATGAAAATGAATATGAATTTCATAGCATTCCTGGAAGAAATGACAGCTAGTGACTGTAAAGTAGCATAACATAAAGCTAAGAAAATAGGTAGATAGGGTCTCTCCTAAGACATAAGGAGTAGAAGGTGATTAGAAGAAGGTTAGTTTTGGAAGGAGCAATTCTGATGCAGACAAAAGATGAGAGCAATAGAGCAGTGTTAGGAATTCCAGAAATACTGTTGATTGAAAAAAAAATATGAAAGGTGGAAGCGAGGACATCTATCTCGGGTTGCAGTACAAATAACAGCTAAGGTGAAAGGTCATGGGATAGAAAAGCAGATAAAAAGATGTTGAGATAATTTATTGTAATTGGGGAGAATGCTCAAGTGTAGCATTTGCTTGGTTAAAATAAGTACATAATGATAAAGACATATAAAGATAAAATAGACACAAAGATATAAAGATAAAATTCATCTTTGCTTTGATCTTCAGAAAAAGATGAATTGTATCCAGGAACAAAAAGGAAATCACAATTCTCCCCTGAGCCAAATTTTAGATAAGCTGAAATATGTCTAGATCCTCTTGGCTTAGTGGGTTCCGGTAGAAGTAAGTCAGTTCTGTGTTTTGTGAGTAGCTGAACGCTTTTTTCTGCAAATGTGAGTGGACTGGTGCAGTACAGCTGCTGCTTGTGGGATTCACGGAGATAATGGATGGTGATGGCCCCAGGGTTCTGGAGTGGGAAAATACGCTACTTGTCTTTCAGAGAAATGGAAGAGAAGGACATTATAGTTAAGTCAGGTTGCCTGAATTAGCTGAAAAAAATGATGGAGCTAATAATGAAGTTATACGTAGATAAAGACCAAGGGAAAATGAGGTGGTAAAGAGACAATAAATTGTGTTGGGCTGGCCTAATTTCCAAGTTAATTTGATATTTGCTAAGACAGTAGCAATAGGTGCTGTACCTTGCTTTTTATGAAGTTTTTGGCACAGTCCCATGTGAAATTCTTAATGAAAAAAAAAAGAACAAAACAAACCTCAAACCAACACACAAACAAACAGAATAACTTTAAGATGAGATTGCTATGTAATAGATATTCAATGTTCTGGTTCTTGACCCTTCCAGTTGAGCACCCACCCACTCAGGTGCTTGCTCTTCTCCTCCCATCCCCCATTGGCATGGGGAGAGAATAGAAAGGGCAAAAATGAGAAAACTCATGGCTTGAGAACAAGACAATTTTAAAGTGAAGAAAAGAGGAAGAGGAACAAGTGATGCAAAAGCAGTCAGTCGCCACCCCCCACAAGCAGAGTGATGTCTCAGTGTAATGGCTCTCTTGGGAGACAGAGCCAACTAGTTTGTTATTGCTGGGCATGACATCATGTAATGTGGAACATCCCTTTGTCCAGCTTAGGTCATCTCTCCTGGCTCTGTCCCCTTCCAGCCTTTTACACCCCCTAGACCTATTTTCTGGGGTAGGAGCTGAGTGCAGGAGAGAGGGAGAGCCCTCATTCAGGTGCTGTTCAGCCATAGCCAAACCACAGGTGTGTCATCAATGCTTCCAAGTTATGATTTGAAAGCACAGCAGCACCCTCTGGGTCTCTGTGGGGAAAGCTGACTCCAGCCAGCCCGACTCAGTACAAATATTTAAGAGGAACACCTCATATATACTCTTATGTTTTACTAGTAGTCATTGATCTTCACAGGAGTGTTTTGTGTAGAGTGAGTGTTGTGTCTCCAGTGCCCCGTAGCCCAAAACAATATATCCTTCATAGAATTAGGCATAGATTTAGCAATTGTTTTATCTGTTTTCATAGTTAATATATTAGAACAGCTTTTCTTGTTGACAGTTGTCCTTTGCTTTTTTTAAAATCCGCCTTTTTCCTGAAATTGCTGAAGTATTTTACAGGCTGCTTCTTGTCCTTTTAAAAATGTGTTTGGGCTTTTTGTGTTTTTCTGGAGTCAGTTAAATGTAATTTTTCTTCTTGGAATACTGGGTTGAAAGGATAGATAAGAGCACTGAACTGTGATTCTGAGATATAGTTCTCCTTTTTCTGATGCTTTTTATGTTACAAGTGAGTATTTTATTGGCCCTTTTTTCCTCTAAACCTTTCTATGTAAAGGCCTTTCTGTGTAAAGTTAAAAAATTACTTTTTGCTAAAAAGTAATTTGCATTTTAACTATTTGTTTGGTTTAGCCCTTATGTATGTTTTTCTGAAAGATTTTTATAGACTGGAAAAATACCTTCAAACTAGCAATGACATAGAGGAATCCTCTAATTTTTTTTGTTGTGTGGTTTGTTAATCATCAAAAGCATTTGGTAACAAGATGTTTAACAGTCTAATGCATTTCACCTCACTGAGACTGAAGGGAAACTGGAGCATGTGGTATTGGCAGTATTTTTATGTAATTGGTTTTAACTATGTGAGTCTTTGCTCATAAACATTAATTTTATTTATGCTGGAGATTTGGAATAGCTTTTCCTTTGGCAGGCTGACAGGAACTAAAAGATAAAGCAGGGATTTGTATTTTTCTGGAACAACTAGTGGGAATTAGGGAAGTTTTTCATTAAGGTTAGGAAAGAAGTTGTCAAAGCTGTGAGTTAAAAGAATGTTAAAATTTAGAATACCTAATTATAACATTCAATGTGAAATTAGCTTTTTATCTCTTATGGGAGGAAAAGGTGATTATGAGTTCCAAGAAGCAAAACTCAAGTCTTTTCTGGTCAGTTTATTGTAACAGAATCTGATCAGAGCAACAAAAGAGGAATAAAGTTTCCTTGGCTTGGTATTTTAAGCATCATCTACATTTAAAAAAAAGAGTTTTAAATTTGTTTTAAAGTTCTGAATCTCAGCAGACCAAAACATGACATTTGTTTTGGCCAGAGTCTCCCGTTCGAAGGCCGTGGAGCCCCTTTGCAGTGAAGGCCAGGGCTGATATGCAGCTCCTTCTGGCTCTCAGACTGACTGATCCCTGCTCTGGACTCAGGACTGTCAGTGGAAGAGGAGCTGATTCAGTCTGAAGAGCCATTTTTTTTTTTGGTTGGTCAGTTGTTTTAGAAGCTCCTTGTGCCTGATTAGGGAGGGAGTCTTTGAGTTGCAGAGATAGCTCTAAGATCAAGAACCTGCTCTGGGCCATCTGTGTCTGTCATTTGCTGGGGGATTGCCTGCAATACGGTGAGACAAAGCTTTGCTGCTAAAATGATTCATCTGACTTTCAGCCTACACCCAAATCACTCAAAGGAAAGACAGCCTTGGGCCTGTGTGTCTAAAAATAATACAGCCTGTGGGTAATCAGTTGAGTGCCTCTGCATTAAACTTTATTGATACTTTGATTACTGTGTTGTGTCTTGGCAAATGCGTTAAAATACTCAAAAATTTATTTCATTAGATCTGAGTGATAAGCAGCTAAACACTAGTTTTAGATTAGGTAAGCTTATTTTAAAAGTTCATGCTTTCATTTGGATTGTTCTGTATAATAATATGTTGTGCTGGTTTCCAACTTTGACCAGTGGTTACCTGATAATCCATTCCTCTTGAGACAGACAGACATATGTCTTCCCTCGAGTCCTTTCTGTGACAGGAAGGCTGTGGCTTTAAGAGTTAAAATTAATGATTGGAGTTTGACTAAGACTTTGATAGATCTGCAGTGCATTGTGCATCTGTTAATTCCTTCTGTTTATCTGTTCCAGTTCAGCAGTAAGTTAAGCTGCTTTCTGGCACAGTCGGTTTCGTTTGGAGGACAGGTTACTTGAAACAGGCTCACTGGAGTTCATAAGTTGTATATCATAACTTATTATATTATTATTATTGCATTCTTTATTATTAAGTTAGTGCACAGCTAATGTAATAATAAATGTAAGGTCTCAGTCCGTGTTGGGCTGTCCAGCCATGCTAAGGACAACCTGCTGACATTTTGTTCTTAACCTGCGTTTACATGAAAACATGAACTGACTTTCTCTTGATGTCACTGTATTCTTTAATATGGGCAGAGTAATTAATAGACATAAGATATGAACTGCCACACTCTTACAGAGATTTTGGAAATAAGTGGAGATAAGTACTTTTTTCTGTTACAAATTCAAGAGTAATTATTCTTATTTTTGAAGTTCTTAAGTTCGGAACTCTAGGCCTTGATTATGAATGGGATTTGGTCTGCTCATTTAGACGACGGAATATAGGCTGATGCATTCTCATGAGTGAATGGTATACTGAGATTTTCCTTTGGAGTAGGAAATAAGTGTTTCAGTTGCCCTGGCAGTCAAAGAGTGCTTGAATCTGTTGTTATTTAAATCACATAAATTGGAAATGGTTTAGTAAGCTGAACTATTTCAGTACTTCAGCTCTGGATTTACCCGTATGCTGTTTGAAATGACTGTTGGAAAGTTTCACTGGAAAGCCAACTAGTATGTGAGCTTGCCAGTTTGGATTGTACTTAGCACTGAAATGACACAGAATGGAAATGTGGAAATCAATGATTGTACAGTGTTAACAACTGGGTTCTCATCTCTGAATATAAATCGTAGATTGAGAAGACTTGAGCACCTCTCAGTGTGCCTTTTTCTTAGGCTGCAAAGGCCCAACTAGTCATGGGAAGTGACCTGAAGAAGGGAAAGGAAATGTGGGAAAGTTTGCTTGCAGACTTCAGTTCCTCTGGCTTTACCTGATTTTCTGACAGTAATTGTTTAACAGAACTTAATCGTTCAGACTTCGTAAAAGTGATAAGTTTATTATAATTCAGTAAGATCAAAAAAAATTTTTTTGTCCTTAATTCTTCAAGGTTCATTTTTTGAAACTTCAGAGTTTCTCCAATTTCCTTACTGATGTACAGTCAGTCTCTTAATATGCCAGTCATATGTGCCAAATGAAACTACGCCCTTAAAACAGGGCTCTTGCATGAAACAATTGCAAGGGTTTATGGAAGTAACCTTAGAGAGCTGTGATGGAACTTTGGCTGAAGCTTAGTTCTGAGATGCTTAAAAACAGGCTTAGTACCTGAGCCTGGTGTGGGACGGAACCTTGGATTTGTCCATCTTCAGGCTACCTGTGTCGGAACAGCCGTACAGGCTGTGGTTGCTGTTCTGTAGGTCCAGTTTCAAAATATGGTTTTGTTAGGTGCAGCCTCTGGTAGAGAGGGAGGATCAGCAAGAGTCAACATCTCCAGTGATGTGTGTGTGTTCTTTTTCCCTCTGCTTCATCATCTTCATTGGGTTTTACAAAGCCCTGTCTTTTACCAAACAAACAAACCCTGTCTGCTCCTTATGAGATTGGTATTTTTAGTGGTTGATGAGATAAATACCTAGAGAGTGTGCTAAAAATGCCATTGTTTCTGTTGGGCAATAGGAATGCTTTTAGAGTTGGGGTTGTTTTGCAAGGTTTAGTTTTGTAGCCACATTTATTGGGACTGTGCAAGCACAGCTTGTTTGTCTTTTAATAAATAGGCTGTGCTCTTGAAATGGTGTGTAATTATTGGAATTCAACAGTCCTTGGGTTCTGTTTTCCTAGCTTCAGCAGCAAGTTATTTATTTTAGCCTTTGCTCAGTCTGCTCTGATGCATAGATCTTTATGTGTATGCTTTTGAGGATTTCTGCATGTCGCTGCTTCACTTGTTTTTGTTTTGTTTGCCTGTACAGGAGCTATAAAGTATCATGGAAGCTCAAGAGAGTAGGTATGGTCCATCATTCCTACCTTCCTGTCTGTCTTCCTTTTGCCCTATCTAAAAGCAGTAGTAGTTTTACAATGAAAGGCTTCTGATTTTGTTTTTATGGATTCTAAATGGAGTCCCTTGTCTCTGATGCACAACAGGTAGGACTTGGCTGCTTTTGAGTCTCGAAGCAGTACAGTATCTAATGTCTCTGGCGTTCGATACATGTTAATGGTGAGAACTAGACCTCTGTGTGCAGTGGAAAGACTAAAAGGAGCACTTAGTTTCTTCTTTTCCTGTCTCCTCTGACACATGTGTTAATATTCAGAAACTACTGATGCTTTTATGATGTGACCTTGGCAGCCCAGTAACTGCTGGGGATGTGACAGCCATATTAGGTTTTTGAGGTAGGTGACTTTGATCATCACTTGTGAAGGGCTGTTGCTGTAGTCTGTTCTCAAATGGGTATTCATGAATGTGGGAATCTGGCAGCTGAACTGAGAGCTTTGGAACCAGAGTTCATGGTCTCATGCTGAGTTTCTGCACCCTTCTGCAGCAAAATGGAGGTTTGTGTACAACCTTCCATATGGAACTAATCCTTTTGTAATCTGAATCTTGGACAGCACAGTGTTGCTCTGGCTGTTGGTAGAATTTGCCATAATTGAATCAGGTCGGCTCTATGTGTGTGAATAGCCTCCGCAATTTTTGTGCCTCTTGTTGCAGGACCCAGAACGAAAGTTTTCTGAGTCCAGCTTTGCAAGAGTTGTCTAATTTTTTTTTTGTTTCTTAGCACTGTGGGGTAAAAGGCGAAAGAGAAAAACAGAAGAGATGAGTAAATGTTCACAGAAGAGTTGAACCTTAGAGAGGAGAAAACAAAGTAGTAGGGAAAACTGTCTGAAAATAGAACTATTGCCTGAGTTCCTTTGGATGGAAGGACCACCAGTGATAATATTACTGTATAACCCCAAAACATTCTTATCTTTTCACTTCTGATGGTATTACATTTAGAAGACCTGGTGCATTCAAGCCTGCTTTTGTGATCTACATTACCTCGAAGATTCTGAGTCGTGTTTTATTCATATGGTGTCTTAATTTTTTTCCCCCTCTGATACCTGTCTAATTGAATAATTGGCATGATTTATTTTGGGGGGTAAAGGTCTAACACTTTTTCACATCTAAGAAAATTGATTTAATATTTAATATTAAATATCACCTTGTGGATGTATTTTTTAATGAAATTTTAATGTATTACTCTTATTTTAGTAAATTTAACTATATTTTTCAACTTAAACTTGAGCAAGGGCAGTCAAATCATTCTTCAGATGTGTCATGTTTCACTGCATAAGCAAATCCATCATGATTTAGAGATATTCACTCTCTCGTAGGTGGTGACTGTTCCTAATGTAGCAGTGTCTGTACAGGTACCATTCCCACCTTATTATTACAAACCCTGGCTTGTTTCTGTCATGTATAAGGCTGTAACGTGGAAAGTTGTCCACAGAATATTCTTCACTGTCCTTAGTTTGATATAAAGTCCAGGAAATCACTGCTTAGATCCTTGTTTGACTAAGGTATCTTCTCATTTTTAAGGAGTTTAAGGCTGTATCTGTTGTCAGTCCGTTACATTGACTTGTTCTTAAATAAGAGTCTCAAGATTGGCATCATGGTCTGGTGCTAGTTTTGACCTGACAATTTGGGAATCGCAAGAGGAGGTCATGAAAATGCTTTTCTATATGACTCTTGTATGGAGTAACAGATTAGCCCAGACAGGTAAGGTTGTTCAGAAGATTGAAGACAATAGTCCTTTTTTTAAAGTCTTTTTAAAGTCCTACTGTGGTGACACTTGACATTTCTTTCAGTTTTTGCACTAAGTATGTATGCAGTAGTAATTTGAAGATTACTTTCTTCACAAATGTCTTGCTTTCTATTGCCATTTTTCTGTCAAAGTAGCTGTTATTGTATAACCCAATTTATGCTGTCTACGCTGTGTTTTTGCTAACTCTTGACTTTCTTCAGAGTTCCTACTTCTTGCTCATTTCTCTCCCTGTGCAAAATTGCACTGCCTTCTTTTTGCAGGTGATTGATGAGATATGAGGTGATCCTTCTTCCTCTTTGGGTCATGAGAGAATTAGGGCCACAAAGAATATTAGGCAGTATTCAATCTAATCTCCATTTTGGAGACTGAATCAACTGCCTTAATGTAATTTTAGTCAGATATTTACCTTCAGTAGTAGAAGAGTTGACGAAAAGTAAGAGCAGGTTTTTCAGTGTTTACCATCAAGAAGCTTATGCAAATTATTCTGACTTGAATCTTCTGCAGTTTGAGTCTAATAGTTGTTTGGTTCTCATTGGACAAGGTTGCTGCTGTCTTCTCTGCAGGGAACGGTGAGGCTTTGAAGAGTGTTACTGTATCCTTGGTCTATTTATTCTTAGGTCAGTCCAATCAGAATGATTCATTCCTGCCTCCCAGACTGTTTTACTGTTGTTGTTGTTGTCTGGATTTCTGCTTGGTCCATCTTGCTTCCATTCTGGAAGATACTTGGAAATTGATGTAATATACCAGTAAAGTGGGATGTTTTGGGTGTTTTTCTTTTATCCTCATGTCAGATTCTGGATTTAAGTTGCACATGTTGTAGGTATGCTCTGGGAGTTTTTTAATCAGCTTGGAAGTATAACTTCTGATTTTTACTCTTCTCATTGAAGATAATCTAGCCTCTTGACCCTGAACTAAAACCTAATCCCTTAGAAAACATAGTTACTTTATAAGGTTATTTTCTACAGTGAAGAGTGGTATGGTGCTGCTTTGTTCCCTGCAGTAGAGCAGATCTGTAAAAAAGGGGTTGTATTCTGTATGGTTTGTTCTTTGTGTTGCCTTAATGTGATGCTCTTCATTGAAGGAAACTTATTTCAATGCCTGACTTAAGAATTTGGTTTGCACAATTTTTCCGCCTAAAGCCACAAAACTGAGTTATCGTTCAATCGAAGTCAAGCATTGTTGTTTTACAGACAGTGGGAAACACATGTTGATAGTGTGTGTAAAACTGTGAAACCCATATATCATGTGATGTCTTGCTTTCCTTCTTGGCTTTGTTGATAAGAAGTGTTTCACTTTTGAGTCTTCAAATATTTTCATTTTCGGTTTTTTGAAAGCATGCTTTTAAAGAAAGCAAGCTAAATACAGCCCTTGATGCCTCGTGCAGTGTAGTTTGCACTAGGTATAAGATGAATTTGAATTCATACCAAGGTGAGCAGGTCATAGTTTATATATTTGTATTATTGAGTAACTTCTTGAGGGCTACAGCATAACTCAAGGGGAGATAATTCACAAATTTAACTTTAAATTTAACCCCGAGAGAGTGACTTCAAATTCCCTTGAATTGAAACTGATAGATTTAAACTGTCTTTAGCCCGTGGTGTTCAAGACAAAAGCCTGGTTCTGGCAATGTGTATTGACTCAGCTGGAGTTATGACAAATTCAAGAAAGAATGCAGAATATTTTGAAAAAGATGGAACTAATAGATAAAACTTAAGCCAACTTCTGAAAAAAAATTGTCTGACTGTAGGCTAAACTTTCTGAAGTCTCATTGCAGCTTATTAGAATGCAATTTCTGGAAATACCTTTAGAACTTAGATGAACTTTATCATACATACAACTATTATATAATTTATCAGGCCTGTGTATGATAAATTATATTAAGAAAATACCTAACTGAGAGACTTAGGAGGTTTTTTTACTTAGCAGGGTGTCCCTCATTTTCATGAAGGTGGTTGTACAGGTGTTGCTGTGAGGAACAGCAGCCAAGGAGCAGTTTAGGACACAGTTTGCTTTTGCTTTGGAAGTTGGAGGATCTCTAATTACTGCTGATCCTGATGAGTAGCCATTCCCTCTTCCCAGGCACGTGCTGTCTGGCAGGCAGGTAGCTGATCTTATGTTAGAAGCTGAAGCAAGCCTGTGGAGGCTCTTGGATAAACTGCCTGCAGCTGAGCCAGATGATGCTTTGACGACCAAAAAGATGAAATGAAGTTATGCTGATGCAAACTTGCAAGTTAGGAAGGCTTTAACCAGAGCTTCCTTTCCTTTTCCTGCACTGAGCATGCAAAGGGACCCCAAAGGGCTCTGTACCTAAGATGTAGCAGTACAACAGGGCAAGGCAACTCCTTAAAAAGAGTCAGTTTAAATCTGCTGAAGTGAAATGGGTTGAGTAGAGATGTGCCCTGGCTTGGGGAAGGAGAGGAAGTGGGTCTCTTCTGCCAGTCCTGCTTTGCAGTAGCAGCTTTTGTTGTCTCCTTGCACAAAGCTGGGGACTGTGTCTGTGAAGGGCCCCCACGGCCTTTCACAGGCCCACACCAGCTCTGGGTCCTTTTCTGTCTGGGTTTTGATTCCTTTTGCTTTTTATTGCCTAGAAAATAAAGGAAGTTGCTCTCGGTCACTGTTGGGAAGAAGCAGTTGTTGTCTTTGTTCCGAGGGGTTTTCCAGCTCAGAAGCCATAGGGTGAGCCTAGTCAGTCTTCCCTGCTGTCCAGCCACAGTCTTGAAAGACCTGCTATATACTGTACAGTGACTTGTGGACAGACAAATGTCCATCCTCTATTGTAGGTGAATTAGTATCTGACTCACTTGAAGGATTGAACTCTAAAATCCTTACTGTGCTTTACAGAAAACAACATAACGTCTTGGTTTTTTTGTCCAATTTTGACAGCATGTGTGTGTCTGTAATTGGAGATGTGAAAATGAGAGTAAGTAAAATAAGTCCAGATGTTTGCTGGAACAACTATAATAGAATTGCTGACACTAACAGAATTTAATGATCCACTGATTGATGATACCTAAATGAGCAAGAAAAAAGGGAAACCGTAATCCTTCCTGCATATTCCCCAAGCTTGTGTTAGGGTTTGGGAACTAATCTATCAATGCATGTTACCTATGATAAGAAAGTGAAAACTGTGATTATAATGGGACTGTCTTAAAAAGTATCACGTTGATTGTGCTGGTTGCACTGTACTTGAGTCTTTCAAATTGCAGATCTCAGTGATTATGTGCCTGGCAGTGCTTTTAACACTTTCTGGTTTGCTTGAACATAATTTATAGCTCTTGCATTCACTCACAAATTGTGCAGGCAGTTGAACTGGTTATCATCACAAAAGGCATTTGCTGTCTTTCTAGATGAAAGCAGAATACTGACTGTTCATTAGAAATAAAACATGGATTTTTATTTTTTTTATTTTTATTTACCTGGACTCTTTGGAAATTAGTTATGATGGAGACTTCCCCCACTTGTGAAATGCTGCAAAATACAAAAAACTGTCAAGTCAGGTCTAGTCCCCCATGTGAACTATTGGGACAAGTGTCTTAATGTCTTGTGCTTTTAAATATTTGTAGTTAAAATTTTATATGTGTCTTTAGTAACTAATTTAGCGTAACTAGTAACTAATTTTGCTCTTAGTCATGTCTTTTGGTTTGTGTAGGGTGGCTTCAGAGAATTATCACTGCAGGAAGGTATTGTTACTTTGCTAGATCCATTTATTTACTTTCTGACTGTTCTGGATTTTTATATATATATATTTTATTTTCAAAATACTGTGCTGGATAAAAATCTGTTTTAAAAGTGAGAGTCAAAGATAATCTCAGCTGCTGCTTTTCCAAATGGGAATGTGGTGATGAGCACTTCACATTCCTTTCAAGTCGCTGGTGAGAATTTTGTAGGCTAGACCTAGGAGGGCTATGACCTTTGCTGCTCACTCCAGGTGCTGCTCAAATGTTTTAAGTACTTAGTAAGTTTGAAGAACTTGTGACAGGTGTGAAACATCATTGAACTGTTGTCATGCTGTTTTGTCTTTTGTTTTCACTCCTTACCCGCAGTTATGTGTGCAGTATTCACTTTTTAAAAGCTCACTTTAGTATAAAAGTTAGTATTTTGGGGTGTTATTTCCAGCTAATATCAAATATTTGATATTTGATAAATTTTATTTCTAGGATGAGAGATTTTTGTTTATAGGTGAGATGAGATGATGTGAAATGACGAAAAATGTCAGACAAAAATGGTTACCCGCTAGGAAGGTTAAAGTTTAATATGTCACTTGGGAGTGAGAGGGAAGTGAAGGTGGCTACTGAAATTGTTTTAAATCTGTATTTAGTTTCACAAGTGTTTTTTTTTTTAATCTTCTAGTGCTGGGAAGTCTAAACTTTGATCTGCTGCAATGGGCATCTGTTTTTCCTTCCTTCTAACAGGTCGTGACAATGCGTGTGAGAAGACGTCATACATGTTTCTGCGGAAGGAACTCCCTGTGCGACTGGCAAACACCATGAGAGAAGTCAATTTGTTGCCTGATAACTTACTTAACAGGCCTTCAGTTGGGCTAGTACAGAGTTGGTAAGTTTAGGAAAAGTGCATTGAAAAATGATTGTAAAACTGACACTGTGTGTTGCTCTGCTTGCAACACGGATTGAATTGTTCTGAATCAGTTTTCTGCCTTGAATTGTTGATAGTGTACCTGTCCTGTCAAATGAAGTTTCATTTTCTTCTGTCTAATGTTAAGTAAATAATATGGATCTTAGATAAGAATTTGTAAGTCTTTTAAGTCAATAAAAAGCGTACCCATGTCTCCCAAGTAATGAGAATGAATCAATAACTTGAAGAGCAAGCTTTTTAAACATTCCTTACTGTATTGCACTCTTGTCTTCTTGAAATAGCTCCTTCTTTCTCCTTATTCTTCCTTTGTTGAAAATGCTGAGAGAAAATTTAAGCCTTCTGTTCTTCTCACTGCTAAGTCTTTAAAAACAACCTGGTATTCAGTGGAATGGAATGGGTCAAAAATCTGACTTCATCCAGTCAAAAACATTCTCTGTTGTAGTAACTAGTGTAGATCCAAAGTGATTCAAAGTCCTGTCATCTTTTCCACAATAATTAATTTCTAGACTACTTACATGTTCAATGAGGAATGTAGACTCCTGCCTTATGTACTAAGTTCTAAAAAACTGCTATTCATGGGGTATTTATTGTCTCTTTATCTACAAATACTTGATCCAAATAATTTATGTAAAAATATCCTTGCAGTATACAACAAACTTAGCAGCTTATTCTGCTATAACAGCAGCTAATGCAGCTTGTGTTAAATTCAGTCATAGCCCTTGAGCTAAGAGCTTCCGTGCTGGCTGTATATTGACTGCTGGGTTGGGTTTCTTATTTATCAAGCTTCAGACTTAAAAAATACAAATTAGGATATATGGTATTGTGTTTGTCCGTGAAAGGTAATACTATCTGTCTGAATGACCACTTCAAAAATAGAGATTAAGTGCTTCAAATAAGTGTAAATGCTCTGGAGCCACACAATAACAATTACTTTGTGGTTAAGTGGCAGCTTGCAAGGTTTGAAGCCTTTTATCATCTTTCTGATGTCACTGGCAGTTGTTATGCCAAATAGGAAAGAATGGATAATTTGTAGGCCTTCTGGGCTTTTCCAGTCTGGATGACTTGTGAAGCTGTCTTGAGTGAAATGTTGACAGATATGTGAATGAAGAAGAGGAAATAATTTTTCTGTAGTGATTCTACTGCATAATTCGTCTGGTCCAAATATCTGTGCTGTGGCATAAGCTTCTGCCCTGCTAATGCAGAGCCAAACAACATTTGGATCACTTCAGGCAAAGGAACTGATGAATGGGTTTTTGGAGTGGATGCCTCCTTCAGAATTTTTGTTTAAGAGATTTGAGGACTCGTGGGTTGACTTCTATGGCCACAATACATACTACTGATTAAAAAGGGGGGGAAAAAAAGGGAGGAAAAACCCAGTATCAAGTGTTCTGTGATAGTGTGATTTGCACTATCACAGCTGTAGACCAATAGTTAGTTAAATGGGCTAAAATACTCAACCCAGAGATGGAAGCTTGAAATAAAAATGTATTCTGTAATGATATTCTCATTTGGATCCACAGTTAACTAACAGTGGAAAGGACTATCTTCACTGAGATGATGGAAGAATATTTTTGTGATCTCATGTCAGAATTAACAAAAGTAGTTGTAGCATTTTTTTTCCTGATGTGGACTTCAAAGAGCATAGTTCTTATTTTTCTGTTTAGAGTTTTTTAATTGCTTTATTTAACTTTTACCTGTAGTTTTTAAGTGTAGGTGATGAATCTTGGTCAAAATTTCCTCTAAGTTTTATAGAAGCTAAACAGTTCTACAAACTTCAGTGTGAGTGACTTTGAGTATTATGCATCTATTTTGATGGCAGGTTTTAAAACGTGTTTATAGATTCTTAACCTAAAGCTTAGACATACCTAGAAAGAGAGATATTCCTGAATTTTATGCATTAGAGTAAGTAAATATAAATTTAGCTGTTCAGCTGTTTTGTGAACTTGTAAAATGAAAAAAACTTGTCTTCAAAAACACTTCAAGAAAGTTTTGGGTTTTTTTCAGATCAGATTTCATGATCCTTTGTTTTTGCTATACCATAGATTGAGGAACCTTGGCAGTTTATTAATATGCAAACAAAAATATGATGTACATTTGCCACAAGTGAGCAAGGACATTTAGTGCATTCACTTTGACATGTTTATTTGCTAACTTTCAGTAATTTATGTAGTCACAAGCATATTTATGATTTATTTCTGCTACCACTTCACATGAGAAGTCTTTTTTTATGTGCTTTCTGTGAGACTCCAAAGAAGCTGGAGCTTTAAAATTTGAGTTCCAAATCTATTCCTTAACGTCAGCATGCCAGAAAATAATACAAAAAAGTCCTAATCTTTAGGTTGGGTTTTATTGGATTTTTAAATTAAATAGGCTCTGTAAATAGATGAAACTTAGTTTTGGTGGAATCAGAAAGCAAGTTAACCCTGCCCACAGTACAGCATGGATCCATTCCCATCAATCCTCTGTCCATCCAGGCGTCAAATATCCTGGATTGCGTGAATTTCCTCGGCCCTTATGGTTCCCTGGGGAAGCAACCTCATTTTGTCACTTCTGAGAATATGTTCCCTGCTTCAGGCAGTCCCTGTTCCCTCAGTTCTCTGATCCATCCATCTCCATGGCCATGCTGGAGGCACTTGGCTTCCTGTGCCGTGCTCCTTGACTGCGCTTCCCTGCCTAACAGATTTTACGACCGATTGCTTGACTGCTCCCAGGAAAGGTGCACTGTTCAGGTTTTTTCTCCTTCCTTTCTGGGCTCCTCAGCCTGATGTGTGCAGCACTGAGGAGAGGCAAGTCCACTGTCCTTCCTCTGTGCTGCTTTGTTATGTTTTCCTGAATGGAGCTGGCACTACCCAGAGAGTAGTGAACAAACCAAAAAGAATAGGTTTGTGTTTCAGTCTGTGCAAGGTTTAAAACATGAGCTCTGTCTGAGTTTGGGTTTGTAATTTTGTTTATGTGTGTCTTTTGTGTGGATAGCGAGGGAAGGAATAAATTGAATCAAGACAAAACCACAGTTAATGGCTGTGAGCTGTGATGATTCCAAATCGCAGACAGATCAACAATCGGCACCTTGTTGTCAGTGCTTCAAAATTAATGAGCAAATTCCTAGTTCCGAAGAAGTGGGCCTTTTTTAGGCACTCTTGCTAAAGTGCACTGCAGGTAAAATACTGAACACGTGGCACAATTGTGTTATAAAGGATATCACTAATGTGATGTGATGAGGGGAAATAGTTACAGTAAAAGAATGGATAAGGTCAGAGCTTGTAGAATATCTAAAATAAGTGTGAGGTTTGCACAATATGTTACTCACTCATATGTAAAATTCCCATTTTATTTAACCCTGGGCAAATTTCTCTGTTTTTCTTTAGCACTTTCCCTTAGAAGATGCTATAAATTTCCATTTATCTCTTGGGAAAGACTCATTAGAGAATAAGTACAGTTTGGGGATTAATAATAGTTTCTTTCTCTGTTTTCTACATTGAGACTATATTAACAAGATTGTGTTACCATGGAGATTTGTTTTTATCTTTTTAGTGCTTTGGTATTAGAGTCATTCTAAAGGAAAATCGTAGTGAAATACACATCGGCAAAAAAAGCAAAAGTATCTTGCATGAATTAAAGAAGAAAGGAAAATCCAAAGTTGACATTATGGGCATTTACAGTGCTTTCATGTGTGAAGTGTGCCATTCTAAAATTACTGCAGTTGGCAGGCTAACAAGAATTCAATCTACCTGGCAGTAATTAAGAAAAGAACAAGGCTAAAGGGTGCTTGAAACCAAAGAGCTTGCCCAATGAATTGTGGTGAATTGTGATAAAAAATTAAACACCAGAAAGACAATAGATTTGAAGGGCATGGGCTTTGATTTTTGCTTTTGATGACAAAACATAACTCACATCCTCTTTTTTCATATATGCTGGGATTTTTTTTTTAGATGTGTGTCTTGTATAGTTGTATTGATTTATTGATGATACAGCAAGCCATACATTATTCCAGTATTTTTCTCCTTTGTTCTTTCTGGCTAGTAATTATATGTGTATTATAGTTAAACATCACAAGGTCTTGATTTTCATTGCTTGATAAATGAAGATGGTAACTATAGGATTTATTCCTATCTGCACCCACAATTCAAATCAAAAGCAAATGCAAGGAAATAGATGCATTTTATGAAAGGGGAATTACTTTCTCCACACACCGTTACAGGAATTAACTGTGTTGCTGACGGCTCACCTTTTGGCAGAATGTAGCGGTGCTGGTGGTGAAGACGACAATGTTGCGAATTACTTAGAGCTAACCAGAGTCATGAATTTCCTTTTAAACGTATTTTTGCTTCATTTCTTTAATTTTGAGGTGTTTGGGAGAGTGTGAGGGGGCTGAATTTGGTGTACAAACTGGAGATCACACCTACATAAAAGAAAAAGATGTACATTTGCAGCTCTGAGTTTCTATTCAGAGACCTGAGATAATACACAGAGTATTACACTATCCCAGACTGGGTGACGTATAGTGGTAGGCATTGGGCAGTGAGTTAGATGTGTTTGACATAAGGTTACCTTTTTCTAGCTTTGTTAAGTCAAGGGCTTGGAAGAAATGTGAATAACTTAGATTTGAAATGAAGCTCTTCTCTGAGCTCTCTGACTTGCTGGGTGCAGTGCTCTTGCTACTGAACTTCTAAAGTAGTGTTCATTTATTTTAGAATCAGAAAGAGACATCTAAATGTTGATCATAACCCTAAAGGAAAAGCACTGCCTGTTTCCATAGTTTCTCCATCTCCACAGAGATTAAAGAGTGGTTACTTCAAACACATTTATAAATTTCCTCAGAACATTTAGTTAGTGTAATTTTCCTTTGTTTCAGAATTCCCCACTGGTGCTATGTTGAGCCTGCAGTGTAATGACCTCAGAAGGTGTTTGGCTGCTGGATGCACTGAAGGGTGGTGTGAGCGTGTTTGGCAGCTTTTTTGTGCTTGAGACCTTCTTTAATCTTTTTCTGACTGAAACTGTTTTCTGCACAGTTACTTCCTACATTAGATAAGAGAAACACTTGGCTTGCCCCTGCCTGATATCCTAGTAATGCTGATCCTTCAGCACAGGAATAGTGATGGCTAATTATTCCGAGGGTTGCAGTCTTAGGACCAAAGTCCCAATAAGCTAACAGAGACTGTGAATCTCAATGCAACTCATAGCAGTAATGGTAGGCAACCAATCCAGCCCACACAGCACAAAAATCAGGTGTGAGCTACCTTCAGTACCAGCAGCATTCATTGCTGTTTTCTCCATGGTGTCAGCACAGGATTGCTGATGTTGGAGATTTCTGGTAGGAGATCTGTAGTAAAACCCACCTGCTGTGTTGCTTCTCAAGTGTGGTAGGGTCCTTCAGAAACAGGACTTTGATGATATTGTATGATGACAGATGGGAGTTGAAGAACATTTACCTCTTTGGAGTGAGGATGGTCATAGTTTGTTCATTGTTGCAGGTGGAGCAGCTGAGTTCAGAGAGTGTGATGGTGGTTGTAAACTGGTGCCATCTCTTAGCAGCATAAAGGAACACATTATAAAATAAGCAGTACTAGAGGAATCACCTAGTTGCCTAACTTGTAAGAGACAAACATTTGGGAGATTACTTGTAATCATTTGTGATGATTGAAGGAGGGCACAGACACACTGAGGGACAGCAGCTGGTGTTACTGTGCTGACATCACTCTTCCTGAGGAATGTCACTCTCCCTGAGGAATGTCAAAGTGACCTGTGGTTGCAACTTGAAATGGGAGTGGATTAAGCAGCAGGTGGTTCTGGAGAGAGACATGTAAACAACAGGGCTGTGTTAAGCTTTGCTGTAGCTTGAAGATGTAGGGTGAAGTTCAATAGCCTGATTAAGCTGGTCTTAACATAGAACTGCTACCAAAAGCCCTTGTGCATAGGCTGTTCTGTGGAGCTGATCTGATCTACTGGGTTGCTGCTACTGAAAGCGGAAAAGCTTGGCCAATGCTTTGCTTGGTTACTTGTTTTGCTTTTTCCCTGTGTAGGCTCTGTGGTTATCTTCTCTCTCCTGTGCTGTACCTGTAGCTGTTTAGACCTTTCAGTGAGTTGTTTCCATGTGCGAGAGAGGCGTGTTTGGTTTTTTTTATCAATCTGTTTCACCATTGGAGGGAGTTACAGCTGTTGACAGGCACATATGATCAGTGTTGATATTGTAGTGTAAGTGGTAGTGCTTAACCAGGAGCAAAGGGAGGGCAAAGGGAGTGGAATGACAGCTCCTTCTGGTGATTTAAATCCTTACCTTTTGTGTGTGTGATTGATACCTTGTGTGAGTTACTTCAAGAAACAGGTCCCAATTCTGTAGTCTTTAAAGCTACATCTGCACTGCTAAATGAACCTGCTTCAGGGGGCACACCTGGTCCTGAGGCACAGTGATGTGAGGTGGCAGCATTTATACTGCTGTTGGGCTGGTGTCCTACAGAGCAGGCTGGCTGTGTTCACGCTGAGTGCTTCTTTGCCTTAAATCTTCTTTGGGTCCTCTGTGGTATCTCTGTGGCTTTAAGCCCCAGTTAATCTCCTGTGAGCCGACTGTCTGAACTGGAGGGAGCTGTGTTGTGTAAGGTGTTTTTATGAAAGTGGGGGTTGTGTCACATGGGCTGTGGTACAGTGTGAGGAGATGTGGGAGTGTGTAGATGGATGTGCTCTCCTGGAGAACTGTGGTAGGACCAGCTGGGTGCACTCCTGTTAGTGTGGCTTTTGGGGAGTGCTCCCTTGAGCTTTATTTTGGAAGGAAAGGTGGATTGCTCTCAGAGGAGTGGGGGAAGAAACTGAACATCTGTAAAGAGTGGGTGAGCAGAAAAATCAAGACCCAGGGACAAACTCAGTATCTGAAATTACAGACCTACCTATGGAGAGGTTTTGCTCCTGTTGACTTCAGCTGCATTTATATAGCAGTTTTCCTGAATTGCAGACTGTAAGGTCATAAATAATACTTTTTAACTCAATATAATATATTATAACTGCTTTCTTTCCCTTTGTTGCAGCATCCCACTGAATTTTTGCCTTTGCAGAGAACTGTGTATTACGCTTCTGTTGTTTTAGGTAACACTGTAGTCTTAAAATTAAAGAAATTCAAAAGTATTTTAGGTTTTAAGTATTTTAACTTTCTCATTTTTGCTTGTTTCAGGTACATGCAGAGTTTCCTTGAGCTTTTAGAGTATGAAAATAAAAGTCCTGAGGATCCTCATGTTCTGGATGAGTGAGTAATTTGTTTGCTTGTGACAGTCCATTTAAAATAATCTGTCTCAAATAGCAAGTGGTTTTGTATTATAGGATAACAACTACCTTATTTGTAAGGTAGACTTTGTATGGCAAAAGCCAAAATTGTAATCTGGAGTAGAATGTAGGAATCTAAGTGCTTTTGAACAGTATGTTTTGCATTTATACAGTCTGGTAGTTTAAAAAATGGCACAAAATGTTTCCTCCAAGGCTGTATTGAGAAGACAACATGGATGTCAGACTATACTTGTGTATCAAATAAGACTAAAATGTCATTTTAGTATACATTGAGCTTAGTACTCTGTTATGTATAATGTAAATTGGCACATTAATATTTTTTTTGTTTGAAAGCATTTAACGTTTTATTGTTTTTATCTAAAAGCTTTTTTAATGGACTTCAATTAGTGATGCTCACCTGCCTCATTGAATAACATTACTGGGGAAGAAAGGAAAACTTAGCCAATTCTCTTTATCAACAAAATGATATTAAAATTGCCATTATAATGTTTCCCTGAAATGTGTGAGCATAAACCAGGAAAGAACCCACACATGAGTTCGTTCAACAGGTGCAACATGTGCATCAGAGACAAACAAAACAACCAAGACACACACACTCGCCCAACACTAAGGTCTGTGCTTACCCTGTACTGTAGGGCAGCCAACTTTGTTTCAGGATATTACTTCTTGCAGGTTTTTTGTTCCATTAATTACCTTTCTTAGGGTAGCTTGTCTTTTAAGCTCGAATTTCTTTTTAAGCTCTGAAATTTTGCCTGATCAAGCAGTGCTTTATAGAGAGTGTTTTCTCTTGCTCTGTTTGTGCAAGGTGGGGCCTGTGCTGTGCCGAAATGGTGTTTTGCCTTTAGCTTCAGATACGTTGACTGTTACATTAAGTTAAGTAAGGGCTTTAGTAGGTGGTGCATTTCAGATGTTATGCTCCTTTTGGCTGTGGGCCTGTTATCTGAGATCTTCACCCTTCATTTTTTTTTGTATCAAGCAATACATTCAGGAGCTGCTGAAGCACATGAGTGCCAAGCTACCTGCATGGCAGAACTGCAGAAGGAACCATAAGGATTATAGCCTAACTGATGAATTGTAGTGTTAGTGAACAAGGGAAAGTAACTATTTTGTCAGTGAAAGTCCTAAGATGGAATGCTGTCTTCAGTTCTGGGTATTACCTATTAAGAATTTAAAACACTATGGACAGTATTGATATGAAAGGAGCAAGAAATAAAGACTTGGGTAGTTCCACCTCTGAATAATATTGAAGTCATTTGTTTAGGCTGGCAGACAAAAGAGATTGAAGTGGAGACACTGGAAGTCTGTGTGCCAAAAAAAAAAACACAAGTCACTGTAATAAAGGATCATTGTTTGCTCTAACTGAAGAGCTGGAGAACTGAAAAATGGCTGATTTTTGTTAAAGTTGAGATTAGGCACAGGGCAAAAAGTAAAAACTGTAATATTCATGGGAACAGACTGAAGGCTGTAGAGTATCCCACTTTAAAAACTTTGATGAATAGATTGGATAGCTTTCAGTGATGTTCTAGTCATGCTTATTCTGTAGTGGATAAACAGATGAACTTTTTGACTGCCTCTAGCTGTTACATTATGTGATTCTGTATTTATAGCCTGTTGGCTGATGATACAAGAATTTCTGTTTGTGACTGGTTTATCAGCAAGTTTTTCTTTGAGTGGGATTAAGGTACCAAAACTTAGGTGTCTGTTGCCCTTTGAGGTGGCATAAGCTGTCTTAGGCATCTAAGTGAGCCTGGCAAGTGTAGCACAGGTCCTGTTAAGCCCGTAATATCCTGGATGTGCAGGTTGAGGCAAAGTGGTTATGTTGCTTCTGGAACCATCTTTGGTGTTCTGCAGTCAGATAACTGAATTTCAGCTTTTTTTGGACTTGAGCAGTTCAAGGTAGATCACAACACATACATTGCTTATCAAGGTTAATGAGTAGTTCTCTTGGAGATTTATTTTTAGAGTCTGTTGACAATTATCACATGAATTATCTGATTCTGCCATATGGATATGGCATTCTTGATACTGTTTCATGGCAACTGGAAATATTGTTTGCAATGCTCTATATTAGCATGAAAGAACAAATATTTCATAATGAACCAAATATTTACACATTCAGTATAAATGCTTCTTAAAAGCTTTGAATTCTTGCAGTTCTATGTAATTAAGTACATACAATAACGAGGCTAGGAATTTATTGCTGCCTATTGGGGTGAAGTCCAGCTAGGGACTTTGACAGTAAGAGTTGTCTTTTGTACTGAATTTGGCCTGTGAAAAGAGATGAAAAATGCATTATCTGATTAAAGAGCAGATTTATTCTTTTTGACAGTATTGAATAGGTTACCTAAGATTAGAAAGTTAGATTTATGTTCCTGCTCTTGGCATGTCACCTCTTCCAAAATTCTAAAGGCTATGCCATTTAACTGGATATTGAGCTGTAATTGGCAATTTTTAAATATTCTTTGCAGACTGTGTCTTTCAGAAATACTCTTAACTATGTCCATATTTATCTTGTAATAACCCACAGATAAATCTAACAGATCTTTCAACTCCTGTGTCAGTATTCCATGCTGCTGCTATCGAGCCCTATCCTACTTTTGTGTTATGGTTAGAAGAGTATCAGTATGGTCAGAAAGTATCAGGAACACCAGCAGTTAATGGGCTTCTTTTCAGTGGGGAAAGAACTCATCCCTGAGTTCATTTAGTTTACAGAAAAGTTTGCTGTTCTTTTGTAATGGCATGTATCATTTCATACAAAATTTGAGCCTTTTTGTGGGACTTCATGGTAGTGTCTTTAGGGATGCATAAACAGAAATAGTTCTTCAACCAGAATGGTTTGCTCAAAGAAAAACCTGGAAGTTTATAAGGTATGCCCAGTCCTTTGAAACAAAGCCCTTCTTGTCTGGGCAGTATCTGCAGTGTATCTCTGAGTACCTTGCATGTAGGAGCCTGTAAGGAGGGGCTGGAGCAGGCTTCATCTCCTGGTTCCTCTCAGCTGTGCTGTTCCTGCATGGAGCACGCTGTAGGAGAGCACGTTTTATGTATTAATGTTATGTATTACATAGCTCATATTACAGAAGACTCAGCCTTGCATCCTTTGGTCAGTCAATGCCCATCCTTGTTAGAGTCCTGTGTGCTGTCGAATGACTTTGAGCATTTCATGATGGCCCCCATCTCTTCTTCCTTTAGCTTAATTAGTGTCACAGGATGTGAGTCTTGCCTGGGTGGAAGTACTTCTGTTCCTGTATCACCCCAGCAGCTTTTGTTTGGAGCTGAAGGTGGTGTCCACCTCAAGCACTCAAAGCATGAAGACTAACAGAGCAGTTGATTTTGGAAATTAGAGAGTGCCTTCGTAGTCTTTTTGTCAGCTGAGGTGAACTTCAGTTTCTGTTGTAGCTGATCAGTAGCACAGGAGAGAAGGGGAGGTAAATGATCTTTCAAAGAGGTTGGATATCCACAGATGTGCTGTATCAGTGTTGGTGGTAGTTCCTCGATTAACGCTTTTTAAAAGGGTGCAATGCCTTTATCAGTTGAACATAAAACTGTCCCCTGATTTTTATGTTTTATCTGTTTGTCTGGGGAGTCTGCTGTGGTATTCTCAGAATTTGGGCTCTCTTGCTGAGGAAACCATTTTTTCTTGTTAGTATGACAGTATTGTAGATGTGTAGTGGCACAGCTGTCTGGGAAGCCATGCAGTGAAGCGAATTGGGAAATTTATCTGGTGGAAAAATAGCCGCCTTTCAGCCCTGTGGTCCCCAAACATGTACAGTGTGTGGCCAACAGAGACAGAGAGCAGTGCCCGCACAGTGGAGAGGGTGCGCAGGTACAGGAGTAAGTGCAGAGACTAAACTAAAGTTGATGTTTTTCAGGTTGGCCCAACTTACATCTGCTCTTAAGTGTATGAATTGGAGGGCAGATGCATGTTCATGAGTGTTACCTTTTTGTGAATGTTGGACAAAATGCGTCGAAGGGATTTTTGTCCCAGCATTTCTGTGAGGAAGAGGTTCAGAGGCGTTTGAGTTGCTGTTACGTTCTGTTGGTCAGCAGAGCTTATGGAGACTTACTGCAATATCGCCACATTACTGTCATTGTCAGTGTTACGGGCGTATGCCAAATGGTAACTTACTTTTGCATTTTTGATAGCACAAATATCTTCTCTCAAGCTGTAGAGGGGTCAGGTGGAAGTTTTTCCACAGTTCTGTCAAACAGTGTGATAGCAGGAGTGCAGAGATAAGGTGTCCTCTCTTGGTGAAGGGTGTAAGCTGGCAGAAGTGTTGGAAATTTCCCGAGTTGTCAATATGCATCTGTATAAACACACAGGTGGAAGTTGCTTTTCCAAAACTGAGGAGTTTGTGAAACCTGCGGTTCACACGTGCTTTCAAGGAGTGCTTAACTCTAGCGTTTACACCCCTGAGTTTCTTTGCTGGCTTTCTCTTTGTGGCCCTGTGATGGTGACGGGAGGGCGTGTGGGGGAGTGTCCGGGGTGAGAGCCGTTGAATCAATAAGCTGCCAGTACCTCTAGAGATAACACACACAGAGGAAACTTAGTAAATGAGTAACTTTCCTTTCTACAGCCCTGCAATTAAATAGGGATTCTGTAAGCAATTTGGACTAAGTCAATATTGGAGTATATTGATTTAGAAGGTGCCGTTTTGTTACTTTTAAGTAAATGCTACTTCAGTTAGTTTGCACTTTGGAGTAGATAGACTTCCTCCTACGGAAGTCTGTCGGAGTGTGAACTTTTACCTCTCTTTCTGGTAATACTCAGCTACCACCTGGCACTGCTTTAAAAAAGAGCAGCCAATCAAAAAAAACCAAACCAAAAAAACCACATTGCATGTCTGTTCCATTTAAAAGGGTTTTTACTCATCACTTTCTTGTTTTTCATCTGTCAGATAATGCTATCTGTAAGAGACATTGCAAAAATTCCCCTTGTCTTTATTTTGACTTTCTTATGCTTCTTGTCTTGCACTCTTAAGATAGAACAAAATAGAATAATATGTATAGTCATTAGAAAGTTAACTAATAACTTCTGTTGTGACATTGATTAATTGTCTTTGCAGAAGTCTCTAGGCTTCATTTATTTAACAGCTGTAGTAATGCCTTAAGTATTCTTCTGTTAATACAGAAGCCACTAAAGGCTCACTTGACTAAAATAGCTTCATATTAATCATTTCTCATTTGTCAAACCAACTGCATTATTTATTCATTTGGTTTTTGAAAATAAAATACAGAGAATTGCAAAAAAAAAAAAGTAATGGGTAAATAAAATTTTTGGAGCTATTCTGGAGTATTCCCATGAGCATTTTAAAAATTTCTTGATATGGTTTCCCACAATTTGAATATGGTAAAAGCTTTGTGTCTTTCAGGGCTGTGGTGGGTAGAGAGATTGTAAGGAATGAGTGCTAAGATTAAGGAAGTGTGTTTTGATTTCTGCCCTGCCACTGTGAAATGTGCCTGTGTGCTTCTTGTGTTTGGTCCTTTAAAAGCATCTGCTTGATGGAAACACAGGAGTGAACTGATTTATCTCTGCAGATGGAACTGGAGGTCTGCCATGTCACTGCAATAATGAGGAATTCTTTAGTATTTATTTATATGCTGACTAAGCTTCAGCTATGATTTTGCTGGTCTGTAGCAGATAAACCTCCCAGCCCTTTGCCCTTTGTCATGCTCTGTGCACTTTGGTAGTGGGATATCAGTGAACAATTTGCCCTCGTGGCATCATGAATATATTGTGGATAGTGGAGGTATTTAAAAACAAATAGCAGAGCAGATAGTAGAGAGTGTTGCCAGTTGTCTTTCAGACCTGACTGTAAGTGTTGTTTTCAGCTCTGCTCTTGGCTACTGCCTTGTTACTTGGAAACAGAGAAGCAGCATGAGTACAGCCAGGCACCAGTCTCTAACATCAGCTCTTAGTGGTAACAGATCACAGAATCAAGACTTAATAAGCATAAAAAGCATGAAAAGCAATAAAATATTTTAAGCTGCCCAGTCAGCAAGATTGTTAAGTAAGAGAACAGTCATTCTATACCACGATAATATTTAGATTGGGGAATTAGGCAGTTGAAGCTTCTCCTTTTCTGTGCCACAGAATAGTGTTGAAAGACTACTGAACTATTTGTTGACACATAGGCAAAAACTGGTGGCTAGACTGAGGAGAAAACTATTAAAAATGAAACTACATTCCTTTCCAGCTGGCACTGTAGAGTGGGAGAAATAGGTTTTCAAAGTGTATCACTTGTTAAGAATGGTACGGTGTACTGTCAAGTGATTGCCTTGGGTAAGTGGTGCTGAAAAGGAAGAAAGTGTCTGGTTTAAATGTGGTGACTAATGGTTAGTCTTTTTTTACTTTTGGTGGTCTTTGTTCTTTCCGCTGCTCACTTGCAGGGGGTTGGACTAGATGACCTTTCAATGATTTTTATTGTTCTTTCCTTAGCTGGTGTATATTCTACTGTTGATAAAAATAATTAATACATTTCAGTGGTCATTATAAATCTACAAAGGATGTTTTGCTGTTGATGTTTTTTGAAAAAGGAACACTAGAATTGCAGATACAGGCATAGCTGAATGAGTCTCCCAGCTGTGCTTTCTTTGGAAAGCTGCATTTCATTTTGTGTACTTTCTTAAACAGCACCATGTAATCATTGTAGTGTTAATGTTAATTTAATATTAGAGAATGTAGCAGAGTTGAGTAGTACTGATTTTCAATGTGCCAGCTTTAGAAAGCTATTAGTAACTGATATTTCAAGTATATATGAGTCTGCATGTGAGGGATAAAAAAAGGATGAGCACTCTGAAGATCAGAGGTGTTTAGCTGCCCTGGCAGGAGAAATAAAAATCCTCCAAGCTGTTTTAAAGTAAGTGCTTGTTAAAAGCAGTGGAAGTGTTATCCTGAAAGCTGCCGAGCTACCAGAGAAGAGAAGAGCTGGTGAGAGCTCGGTTGTATTCGCGCTGCCATCCAGCGGTGTGAGAGGAAACTGAGCAGGAGTCACAGTTACCTGTCCTGAGAGTCAAACCTAGCACAAGAGTTGCCAGGTGAAGGAAGTGCATTCCAAGTTCACTGCATGGTTGAGGTGTTAGGAATTAAAACCGAATTTTTCTTAGGAATTATGAAGGGCAGTCAGGTTGTTTTTACTGAGTTTTCTTTCCAATCTCCTAGCTACTGTTAGAAGTTGCAGGGAATGACAGTTACCATAGTGAACATGATTGCAGTAGAAGAAAATATTTTGTTGTCCATTAATGGTGAAGAAAGATTTAATTTAAAGGAATGTTTGTGGGAGGAGTAACTTAATTTGAGATCCTAAATGCTTCACAGATGTTGTAAGAAGTTGCCCAAATACTTCTCTTGAAATAGACTTGTTTAGGTACTGCTCTATTTTTGTCTTCTCTCTCTGATAATTTTTTGGTTGGACTGGGAGGCATAGTAAAGAGATAAAATGGTTGTGCTGTGGTTGAGTTAAAAAAAAAGTTTAATTAACAATCTGTTTCTAATTTTCTTTCCTCTAGCTTTTTAGATGTTTTAATTAAAGTCAGGAACAGACACAATGATGTGGTTCCAACCATGGCGCAAGGGGTGATTGAATACAAGGAAAAATATGGCTTTGATCCATTTGTTAGCAGTAACATCCAGTATTTTCTAGATAGATTCTACACCAACCGCATCTCTTTCCGCATGCTTATTAACCAACACAGTAAGTAATTGCTTTTCTCTTCTTTGAAAACTCGTTAGTTATTACTTGGGAACCTGAAGCTATAGCTTTGTTGTTTTTTTTTCTTCTTACTCATGACTAATTCTTGATATTCTGTGCAAATTTTGGTAAAACATATACTGACCACTGTTAAATTTGGTATTTTGCAGTGGTCAGAAATGAACCCAAAACACCAGTACATTTTCTTTTACAATTGTCAGTCTTTGTCAGTGTGGCTGTCGCTTTTTAGTCTTGTTGGCAGAGAAGGCTTATGCAGTGATACATGAAGTACTTTGAGATAGCAGTAGAGTAACTGCATCTTTCTGCTCACAAATCTTTCAACATAGTTTATAGAGCTGATATTTATTCCCTAGTGAAATGCAAAGATGCCATAAATTTTGAATAGGTTATGCAATATATGTATTTTTATTGTTTATTTTCAGCAAGTTATCTAGACTTTTCTTGACTTCTAAAGGGGTTGAGTATTTCTAACTTTAAGTTTTAAATTATATCCCTTGTCTTCCTTTCCTGTTTCCTATTTATGGATAAGTGCTGGAATTAGTCATCCTTTGTCATTAGGTTCTGTTTCATTTGTTGTTACTAATAAACTTACTTTTTTATATTCATATTACAGAGTGAAAGGAGTTACTTGCACAGCTCGTATTAACCAGTATGTGCAACCATGCAGAAAGTGATCTGTATAAAGTTAAGGATGGTCTTGTGATCTCTTTTAGTGTGTCTTGTGCCTTTTAGCTCTAGAGCTTCATTCTCTGCTCAGTATTCTGCTTTTATGGACTCTTAGCAAATGTTGCACACTACAGATAATGTGGCCACTGGAGTATTTAGTATAAGGTGTTTTACTACAAGTTGTGTTTCCAGTAACCTCTTACGTGACTAACAGATGCCTTGCTGTGTGTGTACAGATAACTTGAATGTGGCAAAGCATACAAAATGAGATAAATGTGCAGCTTTTTCTTTACTTGCACCCTGGTAGACAAATGACAGGCATAAAATGAAGTGAAAAGACTCTCGTAGAAGAATTTTAGCAATAGAGTAAAAATATTGTCCTAATAGAATTCTTGGGCTGAGCACTAGCATAATTTGCACTAATTCTAAAATGTTAGACTTGCTTCATTGAATTGAACTAGGTTTTCCTATGGACTCTCTTATTTAAGTGGTTGAAGCCTAAAACTGCTTGTAGATGCTTAAAGGTTAGTTAACCTTGTGTAATGTCTCTGTGTTAGCAATGTTAGTAATCTGTCCACAATGGTAAATATTAATCTTGAAGTACTGAAAGAAAAGACAATTAGAAAGCAGAATGCAAAACAAATTTTTATGTAGTTTGCATTTCTGTTGACCGTGTTACTGGCCAGCTGTTCCTTACAGCGGGTTCTGCGGGGTGCAGTGGCTCCTGTCTGAGCTCACCATGACCAGGGTATGAATCAAGCATTTTACCTTTTAATTTTATCTAATTTTTGATAGTCTGCTTTGAAGTGTAGGTTTTCACCTTAACTCACCCATATTACTAATTCTGTTTTAACTAGTCTTAGCTATAAAAACTAATTAAAACAAAAGGGGGACAGGGAAGAGGAAGAATTAGGCAAGTAGTTGTCTTAAACAAGGATTCTGGCAATTTGCTAGAGTATCTTTTTACAAAATGATGCACTATCCAGTAAGTCTCAGATACCATCAGATTTAAACTTTCAAGGCTGCCTCAAGTTTAATAGACAATTTATTGCCATTTCTTTTTTCATTTAGCACTCCTTTTTGGTGGAGATATTAATCCTGCTCATCCCAAACATATTGGAAGTATTGATCCTAATTGTGATGTGGCAGAGGTGGTTAAAGGTAAGGTGAAGTTAAGATTTTTGTTGACTGAATCCCACACCCCAACTTAGAATATTCAGAAATTTGTTATTGAGATACAGGAGACTGAAGGTGATTTAAATTCATTTAATAAAATAAAAAAAGAAGAAATGGAAGTTCTGAAGTTGCTCGCAGTAAAGCCATGGGCTTATTGAGACTTTCTAATGTCTTCGTTATTGAGAATAGAGGAACTTCTGTTACGTTAGCAGAAGTAAGAGAACATTTTGATTTTTTAATAGGTTTAATCTGTCCTTTCAAATATCAGATGAAGTGTGTGTTTTGTTAAACTTTAGATATTTTCCTGAAATACTTAGAAGCAGGTTCTCATGTAGTGCTTTTGTATCTGATGCTGGTACTGCAGAAAACTGGGAGTAATTTCCCATTGGTTTGGTTAGGTCCAGTAAAATGTCCTTGGGTGTATAGATCAGTGAAACTCCCCATTACTCTGTCCATCGGATCATACCACAGCCTGTTCTCTCTTGCACAGCAGCATGGATGTGATGGTTGTACCTGAGTAATCTGGCAGAGTCGCACTGGAAATCCTGTTTGCCTTATGTTGTGAATGTTCATATGCTTTCAGAATGTTAATAAGTAGGCATGAGGCAGTACCTGGCTGCTTCAAGAACCTGTTCATGGAAGCTTCACACTCTAGGTGTATGTATTTACAATTACAGGTTTTGCTGTAGGGAAGAATTCCATGCTCTATCCGTGGCTGCTGTTTGTGTAGCTGCAAAGGGGGGAAGAGTGTACTTCTCCCCTTCACTTTCTCTACAGCCTTTGGTGAAGTAAGAGGGAAACCTTTCTTATGCCAGACTTTGACCTGCATGATAGCTCACTTTGTAATGGTTTTTACAGCTCTTACAGCTTTTTCTACCTCTTTTGGGCTCCTAAGGTGGCCTTTTTCAGCAGCTTTCTTTTCTTTTGATGGACCTTACTACGCTTCGGCCTAGGCATTCATTGTGTATGTTAGTCATGCTGATTATCTAGGTTTTCCTTCTAATAGCAATATTTGTGTCAATTTTGATCATGAAATTCATAGTTGCTGCCTTGGACAGAGGAGTGCATAGTGTCAAAAAAAACCTATGTCCAGTTTTCAAGCAAGTAGCTAAAATAGATCTTAGACAACAGTAACAAAACAAGGGCACCTGTTGAGGTCCTTCTGAAGGGCTGCTCAGCTCTCTGGGGTGTCGGCCACTCCTCCCAGCTTTGTGTCCTCAGCAGCTCGCTAGGGAGGCATCTGCCCCTTCATCCAAGTCACTGATGGATAAAGTTAAACAATATTGGGCCCAGTATTACAGAATCAGAGAATCGTCATGGTTGGAAGAGGCGTCTAAGATCATTGAGTTGAGCCATCGGCCCAGCACCACTGTATCCCCTAAGTTACTAAACCATCACCCAGTGCTGGATCCAGATGTCTCTTAAACACCTCCCTGGGCAACCTGTTACAATATCTGACCACCCTAACGTGATTTTTTTTTTTTCTAGTACTTAATTTGAATCTCCCCTGTCTCAGCTTAAGATCATTGTCTCTTATCCTCTCACTGCAGGCCTTGGGGGACGCTAGTGGCAAAAGATGACTTAAACTTTCTTGCTGTATTTCAACAGTCTGATTTGGATTATGGGGAGGTATCTTCAGGGGGCTTCTTTTTGGTTCAGTAGGAAAGAATGAGGAATCTTAAAGATTCCAGCTTTTCTCCCAGACAACCTTGAAAATTGTATTGTAGGCAGTATTGTGTTCAGAAGAACTGAATTTGTGGTTGCAATGTCATGCTTTTTTTATTTGAGATGGAAAGAACAAGCATTAAATTGTGATCAGGAAATAGCAAATAAGTAGATATTATGGTCAGCCGAAGATTATACCTTTCTGGTTTTCAAGCCCTGAACAAAGATGAAAAATAGCTTGTCTCCAGTACTGTGCTTTTGTTTGTAGAGCTTTAAATAGATTTCGCCCTTTCTTGGCAAATGGGCTACAAGCCTACAGACAAAAAGGGATTAGATTGGATACCAGCTTCACACCTGTAAGCTAGTTCCCAAAAAATGAGTGTTCTGCTTGTAGCCTGACACAGAGAAGGCAAACGTTGCTGGTTGTCTCTAGAAGATTCTAATAAATTAGTGTTTGTTCTGTTATTTTGTAGATGCTTATGAAACAGCAAAGATGTTGTGTGAGCAGTACTACACGGTGGCACCTGATCTGGAAGTTGAAGAATTCAATGGTAATTATGAAATTAATTTAAGAGAACTCCTTGCTATTATCTGTGATTTCTGGTTTTGTTAATTAACTGTAAGTTAGAATTTGAACTCTGCAGTCCTGCATGCAGATACTTCTAATTTGTCTACATGGACACCTGGATTACAGTTTATCATCATGATGTGTACTTCTTTATGCTGAATTCACTATCACTTTAAAGAAAATAAAATGGTCAAGAATCCTCATAACTGTAAAGGAAACCTGCCTGCCTTCTAAGTAATCTTCTAATGGAGCTGAAACTTTTTTCATTCTGAAGTATGCTTGTAAACTGATGAATTCCGTTGGCATTCTCTGCCCCAGTGCTGAGCTCTTTTGTGTAAGATGGCAAAATTAGAAATTTTTTTTAAGTTGTCTGTGCTTTAAATCCTGTCATAAACTTCTCACAGGAAAATATGCTTGAAGTTGATTGTAAAGATGAAAATTGGATGATACAAAACTTGATGAGACTGGCCTTGTCAGTGTATTGACTGCTTTTTGTTCATAATTTCTATTGACAAAAGGTAGCTCATTGTTTTAACTTAAAAAAATTAATTTTCTTGAGTGATCCTCTCCCAAATTTTGGACAGCTGCCAGGCATAAGACTAAGATGTTTCCAAACTTCAGCAGAAGAATTGCATGTTATTCCTGTAAAGAGCAAAGCTACAAAATACTTTTTTGGGAAAAAAATCAATAATTTGACATTTTAATTTCTTTTCTTTTTTTTAGCTAAAGCTCCAAACAAGCCTATTCAAGTAGTCTATGTACCTTCTCATTTGTTTCATATGTTATTTGAATTATTCAAGGTAGGTTGTGCTCGTTAATATTTGCAAGGGTTTTGTGAACTTATTACTGTTGAAATTGAGATTTCTTACAGTTACAGCTCTTAAATGTTGTTTCAGTTTTACTTTCTTAACCTTATTCTTAAGTTTCAAACACTTCACTTGTTGAAAAACCAGACTTATAACCCTCTCTTACACCTTGGTGTACTGAAAAAAAAAAAGTCTATTTTCCCATTTCTCCTTTTGTGCCTTTGCAGCTGCTTAACTTAAAACACTCCTGATAGTCTCTTTTGCAGTGATGAAATATTCACAACTTTGCAATTTTCATGAGCTTGCTTCTATATTGCATATTTGAGGACTGGTTAGGATCAGTGTCCTTTTTGTGAAAACAGCCCATGTGTCTTTGAATAGTATAAATGATGTGCTCTGCTTTGGTTTTGTTTGTGTTTTGTGAATAATTGGAAGAACAGTAAAAATAGAACTTGCGAGAGCTGTTCCATGGTTTGAAGGAAGATAGGAGATCTCTAGGTGGTGCAGTTGAGCACTAGAAACTGAAGGGAAAACAGGCATTTGGTCAGAGAGAAACTTTGTCTAAATATTGTTTTTGGGGGTTGATTTTGGACGTTTGTTAAGTATGTTCATTTAAATCTTGTAATTTGTAACATTAGTTCAAATGTTACATTTGAATTGTAATTTTGTAATTTGTAACATTAGTTCTAGGACAGAACGAATGAGAATTTTTATGTTACATTGTAAGTATGTTTTGGTACAAGTCATGAAACAGGATGAAACCGCTAAGCTAGAGCTGTAAGGCATCTGTCAGGCACTGGCAGTGGGAACTCTGTTAAAATATATGTTGAAGTATTGAGTATTATTACTCAATTTCACACAGAAAAAAAGTCTTGCATTCTGTTCTCTGACTATATCAAATAGATAAACGTAGAGTAAGTTGTAATGTAAAAATTCAACTGGACAATTCACTGATTTGACAGCACTTCTTGAATTTGTGTTAAATACAGCCTTTTCTCTCTTGTATACAATTGTAGGACAAATTATCTGGATTCAACAGAATAAATGCAAGTTCTAAGTTGTCACAAAAAGTATATACGGTAAAGTTAGAATCAAAGAGACTGTTTTTTCTCTTATCTTCAGAATTCAATGAGAGCTACAGTTGAATGGCATGAAGGTAAGAAAGAAGCCTATCCATCGATCAAAACCTTAGTCACTTTGGGGAAAGAAGATCTATCTATTAAGGTAAATGTATGAAAATAATATGCAGCTTATAAACCTGCCAGGTTTAGAGTAGTATGACTTGTAATTTGAAAAGGTAGATTAGTTACTGCACCACTTGTTTCTTATTCATTAGAATAGAATATTTTTAGTTGGGAAGGACCTACAAGGAACATCTGGTCCAACAGCCTGGCCACTTCGGGGCTGACCAAAAGTTAAAGCAAATTGCTAAGGGCATTGTCCAAATGCCTCTTGGTCACTGACAGGCTTGGGGCGTTGACCACCTCTCCAGGAAGCCTGTTCCAGTGTTTGACCACCCTCTTAGTAAAGAAATGCTTCCTCATGTCTGGTCTAAACCTCCCCGATGATGCAGCTTTGAACTGTTCCCACATGTCCCATCACTGGATCCCAGGGAGATGAGATCAGCGTGTCCCCCTCCACTTCACCTCCTCAGGAACCTGTAGAGAGCAGTGAGGTCACCTTCAGCCTCCTTTGCTTCAAACCAAACAGCCCCAAAGTCCCTAGATGCTCCTCTAATGTTTCTAAAGTAATTTAGATGTTCCTCCTTGAGCTTTTGTGGGGTTTTTTCCAGAACGTAATGTTTAAAACTCTTAAATTTTCGTTCCTTAGATAAGTGACAAAGGTGGAGGTGTTCCTCTAAGAAAAATAGACAGATTGTTTAACTACATGTACTCAACAGCACCCAGGCCTAGTTTGGAGCCCTCGAGAGCTGTGCCTTTGGTAAGCAATTGCAGTATGTGTTTAAATGTCCCTTTGCACTACTCTGGTTTTACATTTCTTTTCACTGCAATTCACTGGATCAGGTTTTCCATCAAAGAACTTGTTCGTCTTTAACAAGGCTATGCAGGTAAAATAAGAGAAAATGGGTTCTGTTACCACTTAGTCTGTGGAATAGAAAATTACTTTTCTTTGTCTTGAAGTTGCGTTTTTGGAAACAAGCATGTCTGCATAAACACAGTATTTTCATGAGTTAGTGGGAAGGATCTTTATGCTTTATTACTGAGAAGGTGGATAACCTAATGAGCTCCTCTTTGGTGTGTAAATTACTGTTTATCTAAGTTACCTATAATAAATGTATTGAAAAGGTGTGAGCACACTGTCCGAATTAGCACTTGAGAGACACCTCCTGGCAATGCACAAGCTTATATTGAAGAATATAAGAAAATTATAGAAAATAATTTGTATGTAAGTTATGGACTGTAAAAACACAGTTGAAAACAATATTTCCAAACCTGCATGTGATATGAGTACTTTAGGTATATTCCTGTTCAGTTAGAAATATCTTGTGTGATGCTCCCTTCTGAGATGTATCAGGGCCGCATTTCACACACAAAAAAACCTCCCCATAGTTTCTTTAGTTTCTTCTAGGCAGGGAATTGTTTCAGTGTTGAATGTGTAGATTCTTTTAGCAAGTATGATTTTAAAAAATTGTTATTAAAATACTATTTCTAAATAGCTTTATTAAATTATATAATGGCTCATTGTAATAAAAATTATATAGCTACTGTTCAATTTGAGTGGCTTCCAGTAGGTGGATTAATAAAGATACTGTATTCTTGCCTCTTTTCATCTTTGTCCTCTGTTGCCTCTGATGCCATCCTTTATCTTTAAGCACATTGAGAAGTTGATTCTTGGAGGAATTTCCTTTCCCTGCTTACGAGTATTTCTTTTTTTCCTGCTGATACTTCTGTGCTTGAAGTGCCTTCAGGCAGATAATAAGCTGTGGCACAGGGTGTAGAACCATAGAATCATTAAAGGTTGGAAAAGGCCTCCCAAGATCCAGTCCAGCCTTGGACCAAACACCACCGTGTGAATTAACCCACAGCACTAAGTGCCATGTCCATTGTTTCCTGAACACTTCCAGGGATGGTGACTCTACCACTTCCCTGGGCAGCTTGTTCCAATGCTTGACAACCCTTTCCATGAAGAAATTCTTCCTGATATCCAACCTGAACCTCCCTGGCACAGCTTGAGGCTGTTTCTTCTTGTCCTTGTGACTACTTTGGATATACAATAATTAACAATAAACTGAGGGTAAAATCAGTTCAGAGAGACTTAGAGGTAATAAATTTCCTTTTAAATTATGAGCAGAAAGTCTTTATGGTACTGTCTTGGTCCACAGTTTGTACCGTTGTGGTACATAAATATATTGCATTGTTTTCACCAGCATTTGCCGCTGTGATAGGTGTGAAACCCAGTTTTGTATCTCCATTGACTTGGCACTAATTCTTCACAGCTCCTGCCTCTACAACACATCTGAGTAATATGTTTCAAACTTTTGCTTTTTCATAGATAATCTTCTTGAATGTGATGAGTGATAGGGAACAGGCCTTAATTCAAATATAAGCTTTTTTCTTTGTCACAAATGATAGAATCTCTCTTGATGCATAATCTGCCTTTGTTCTGTCTCACTTCTGATCAGCAATTTACTGTATCAGCCTACAAGGATTTCCTGAAACTTGTTCTCACGATAAACTTATACCTTGATTACCAGTTGTATTCACTATTAAATTGTCTCTCCCTTTGTAGCTCTGATTGTAAAATGTGTTCATCCTAGGATTGACACTATTCTTTTTTTCTTCCTTTTTTTTTCAATGCGTCTTTTAGCAATGCATTCCTGTGTTTATTTCCTCGTCTCCAAGACTGCTTACTTTGATTCTGTGGCATTTATACTTGGTATTCTTCTACTGTATCCCATTTTCAGGCCTTGTTTTCCTTCTGCCCCGTGAGTCTGACCAATGCCTGTACATGACTGAATGTTGAGAAGAGGTGTTAAGCTCTGCTATTTACGTGTGTGCAGAAATAAAAAGGTCAGGAACTGGGAGTCTGTGGCATATCTTTCCACTAAGAGGAACAAGGGCTTAGCAGTGAAGTTTGGCACTTTATGTATTATGGCCCAGATCCAGTTATAGAAACAATTATGGTATACTTTGTATGTCTGTATAGAAATAAAAATTCTTCAGCAGTAGGCTCCATATAAATCCTCTTGGAAATCCATACAGAAGGAGTTTCTTTATTGCTTAGTGCCAAAGACCAAACCACTAAAGAAGTGTATCGTGCTCCAAAAAGTAGATAGGTCTGTGCTTGTGTCATTCTTGACTTAGTTTATATTCTAAACTAAACTGCAGTGCAGTGTAAAGAGACATATTTTTCTGTTCTAACACTCCTTCCCCTTGTTATATGATACCCTGTCTAGTTATGAAACATTCATGGACTTGGGCAGTGGAAGAGAGGTATCTTTCTGTTGATTGGAGAAAATTCTCTCTCACTGTCCTTGCAAATGTCGTTTAAAAACTCCTGCGAAACCTTGTTACCATGGCAGCATTCGGATCCTAGCAGCTCTTAGGTTCCTGTGTGCTGCTATACACATGGTTTCTACCTGTTAGAAACACATGGTCGTGTTTAATGATAGTAGGTTTTCTTAGAGAATTTACAGGTTACCTCTTTGACAGCATTTGTTTATAGTGGCAGAAACATGGCCTCAAGTAGTTTAATTTAAACCTGTCAATGCTAGTAACACAGCAATTTAATAATTTCCTATTTGTATAATGCATACTGTAATATTTAAAGATAAATTTTCTCTAAGAAGCTTTTCTTTCTCAAGGCAGATGTGCCATCAGGGACTATTCTGTCCTCTAGGTCAAGCACAGACATATGTAGTAATCACTTCTTGTTAATTGTCTTTTGCAAAACAGACCTTTTGCAAGGTCTTGATTTAGCAAGGGACTTATCTGGGATCTCTTGTCTTCATATTTCTTGTAAGTTATCTGGTTTGGAAAATACACTAAAGGCAATGTACAGAAGAGACTGACAGGAATTTTGAAAGAGGGCTGTGTGAAATGATTATGTGGGCTAGCAGAGAGTGTAAAGGAACAGGAGACAAACATAAGTTGGGCATGGGTTTTAAGGAGGGGTAATTCTGGAGTGAGGAAGATATAATGTGTTTTCAGTATTGTTTGATACTGCCCTTTACTTGAGCTGGTCCTGGGGGTGTGTATTGTTCACCATTTGCCTTTTGGTTTCTGTGCTTTATAATTTCTGTAATGCCATTTATTGTTCAGTTTCCAGAAAAGATGAAAGTCACTCTTGGCATTTTTTTTTTAGTTTGTTCTTAGACAGTCAAGTAACTTTAATTTTTTAGAGGTTAAGAAAGAAATACATCTAGTTTCAAGACCAGAAGTTTGAAAGTCATGCATGTGTCCCTAATGGGAGTCTTTGAGAAACTTAAAACATAATGTTTGAAGAAGTGCAGCGAAGCAACTGTTTATCTCTGGAAATGGACACTAATAACTGTGACAAGCAGTGTGAAAGGGGTACCTTTGGCATTTCTGTTTGTCATCTTGCTTAGAACTGAGTGAGCAACTCTAAGCCAATTTAATACTGAATTTAGACTTCTGTAAAAACAAGGCAAAAAGGCCAAAAGCCATTGTAAAGGTAGTAGATGACAACAAGAGAATTTGTGATGGATACTGTAGTAAAAGTTGTTTAATGTTCACCTTTCCCTCGAGGAATTTCCTATAAAGTGGTAGCACGTATTAGCTGTGCATAATGCTTGCAAGTCCTTCCTGTTAGGCTTCTCTTTTTATAGCATTTTGGGTCTTTGCTTTTAAGATCCGGTGCATTATTCTCATTTATCTGTCATCTTGCTTTTGTAGAAATATTATAGTGGAATGAATTTATTGGTTTTCTGAAAACTTCAGGTGTCTAATTCTTCTTGTAGTCTACCATTATGAACAAGTTGTATTACTCCATTGCCTTGTATATCCTTCTTTTCAGATTGTGTATCTGGAATATTTCCTTTTTTGTTGTGGATAGTCCTGAAAAAATCAGAGTGGGTTTGAGTAAATAACCAACCACTGTGATTCTTGGCACATACCCAGTCATCTGAAAGAGTTGATGTGCAGAGTAAGATCTTAGTCCCTGGCTGCAGTGAGAGAGGCTTGGGGTGTTTTTTGTAACTTTTCTGACAAGAGGGAGTTAGAAAAGGTACCAGGTGTTGACCTTGTTGCAGCTTTGGTTATGAATATTAGTTTTGTAAATTTAGAAATCTAAAATTTGTACCTGTCAGGTCTATTATGCTTTGAAAATTCTATGGACTGTACTGGGTCTTTTCCTCAGTAGATCATTCAATGCTGTGGAGTCCTCATCTTCTGTTTAACAGTGAGGGTTGTTTGCCTTGCGTTGCTGTGTGCAGTCCTCTGCAAGACTCTTCTGATCTCTGTGGCATCAGCAATCACTTAGTGTGACCTGGATGAAGTGAACAGAGTCGTCTCTGGCTTTCTTGTGTAGTCTCCTAACTGTGCAGACATTTGAGAATAATAACCACTGAAAAAACATTCGGTCAAAAATGTGATTTTTACCAAAGAAGGAATGGAATTATTATAGCAATGGTGATCATAGTGAGGAAGCCATAGGGCATATCAGTTTGCTTTGGTGGTTGGAAGCAGCATAGATGGTGTTCTTTTTGAGAAAATGCAAAATGTCCAAAGTACTTGGATATTTTTCCCTTTTCTGTACTTAGAGTACGCACAGGGAAAAAGGAGATTCCTCAGAAGGCTGAATACTGACTTATGCTGTAGGCTGAGTAATAAAGTAAAGCTTGAAAAAGAATTTGAGACAATCTAATTTTGAGTTATCCTCTGTTTTATAAATTAATACACTGATCTGTTGCAATTTTTAACTTTTCATCATGTTTTTTGTCTTGTTTTCTTGCTTTTGTAGGCTGGGTTTGGTTATGGATTGCCAATTTCTCGTCTGTATGCGAGGTACTTTCAAGGTGACCTTAAACTCTACTCAATGGAAGGCGTTGGCTCAGATGCTGTAATTTATTTGAAGGTATGAATTTGACCCTTTTATAAACTAGTAATGCAGATTGTTTATATTTATAGCAGGCTCTTTTCACTCCTTGGCTTGTTTTCAAATTTGTTTTTGCTATCTTTGACACTTTTATCTAAATCAGTTACCCAGACTCCTAAACCCCAAGGTTATATATATTTACCTGGCACTAATACCAGCTAGTTTGCTTTTGATTTTTTTTTTTTCCCCCCCCCAGCCCCCTGTGTCAGATCATTGCATTTTGTTGATCCATCAGAAGTGGTGAATTTTCTGAGAACTGTGCAATGAGAGATAATTTTGGTTAATGCTTTTTGATTCTAAGTTTCGACCACAATAGAACTGAGGAGACTGTTGACCAACCCCTGACTAGTACATAGGTTTTCTTCTATGCGGTTCTTGATTTAATAGACCATATTGTTCCTGTTGTCATTTTTCGGGAGAGACCAGGCTACTCAGGAGCTGAAGGTTGACACTGACTCCTTGAATGTCATCAGGGAATTTAGAAGAATATAGCATATATCTTATGTGTAGGTTGTTGACAGCATTGTCACTGTGCCTTGCTGTGTGTAGCGAGTGAGCTGTGGAGTCCTGTGTTAACTTCTGCTTCTGATGGCTTTAATCCTCTGCATGTGTGTGTGGAGGAAAAAGGTGTGGCTTTTCTCAGGGGAAAAAGGACTGAACTGGATCAACCCTCACAGGTCACTGTGCTGACAGAGCCCAACTTCGTTGGGGAAGGGAAATGTTTCAGCAGAGTCTGCTCTGTGTCACTGACAAATCTCCCTAAAATGATTTTGACCAAAAATCTTTTTCTTGCTGTCTCTGTAGACACTGCTTTCTGGAAGAAGAGAAATATTTTTAAATGGTATTATTTTCTTTTAACTTTAACTAGTTCTTTGACTGTGACTAGAGCGATTAGTCACAGCTATTTTCAAAATAGTGTTGTGACATGTAACACTGGGATAATTGCGACACTTGTTCGATACAGAAGTTGTAGCTGTAGAACTCCCCAGGGTATCACCTTGCTCTTGTGTCTCTGATGATATCTAACCATTGCTTTTATTTCTCCATAGGCCCTTTCAAGTGAATCATTTGAAAGACTTCCCGTTTTTAATAAGTCAGCATGGCGACACTACAAGACCACACCTGAAGCAGATGACTGGAGCAATCCAAGCAGTGAACCAAGGGATGCTTCTAAATATAAAGCTAATCGATAATTTGCCACCTTTTGTCTCTGTTGGAGATGACCTCTGCATTCAGCATAAAGTCTCTGCTTTGTTCCAAAATCCTTCAAACCACAGTAGCTAATTACTTCCAAACAAAGACCTAATCAGGGCATTGAAAAATACTCAGAACAAAGTGGTGATTGGGACTTAAAGGAAGGCACTGAGCACGTTTGGTATGTGAATCCTGTCTCCTTCACCAGAATATGCTTGGTTGCTTCAGTCATGCATTGACAAAAGGGATTGCACTGTGATTGCACTTAGGAATACAGTGTTGTCACAAAAAGATACTATTTGAAGCAGCCAGTTCTTATTCCAGTATAAGGACTGGCAAGATGTGCAGAATCCCTTAAAAAGGTGAATGGTATCTTGCACAGCAATATGGTATAAGAGAAAAATTCTAACGTAGTTAAACCTATGCTTTGAAAATCCACTGTTTGCAGCGTTTTCTATTGCACAGTGTCACCTGTAAGAGAGAATCCCTTTGAGCTCTTCAGATCTTGTATCTAGTGAGCTTATAAATGCATAGTTCTAAAAAGGGTTGTGCAGCTTTAAACTGATGCTTTCCCCAAATTCCCAAATCCATTTGTCAAGTGCATACAAAAGTTATGTTGCTGTAAGACATTGGGATTTCCACTTCTTGGTATGCACCTTAATGATTTTCTTGACACACAAACACAGAAACGAATTTCTATACATTTTTCCTTGTTTTGAGGAAAGCTCCTAATCAGTTAGATCATCTCTCTGTACAAGAAATTCTGTCAGTTCAGGGGCAGGGGTTAATTCAATTTCCTATTTGTCTGTTATTTTAGGGAAATTGGGGAGGGGAGCGAAATGCTGAAAGGCCAGACAGCCAGTCATACAAACAAATTTGCCTTAAGAGTGTTGGTTGCTGGAAACCTGATTAGTTTAAAACCTGTAAATAGTTTGCAAAGTTATTTATACGTTCAATGTCTGACTATAGTCTGGTAATCTGAATTTGTAGTGTATATAAAGATGTTGTACACCAGCTTTTGGAAAGTGTCATTGATCTAAATACATGAAACTGGAAATACCGTAGAAATGGGAGGGACAAAGTGTGGCTGGTACCTGATTAAAGGAAAAAAATCAACAAGGAAAAAAATTCCAAGTATTTTCCCCTTAAATTTATTATAATGATTATTGCTGACTGTTAGGAAACTGTTCTTCACAGTGTCTTTGCCAAATGCTGTTTCTGATACTATGGCCTTTCAAAAACACCTGTGAATTTTAGAAGTTCTGCTGATACTCTAGCCATGGCAATAAAGTAGGTGAGGTGTAAGCAGCTCTGATGCACCCTCCATTTGTCTTAGGTGTTTCAATATTTTTTTTAAAGATATTAGAGATTTTAGCATGGAAAAATGAAACTTGTTTACTAAAATTGTGGGGGAACTGTCCCTTTTGTCCTCTCAATATTTATTTTTATAAAGAACTGATTTATCAGGTAAACAGGGAAGTGCTGAGAAATTCCTAGGTATTTTTAAAAAAAAAAAAGAAAAAAAGTCTTATTTGGACTTAACGACAGTACTTTGCACTTCACTGCAGGATTATAAAGTGCTCTGAGCAATAAACTCCATAGAGCCCCATTTCTGAAGAGCTGGAAGTCCTGGCCTTGCAAACCCCAAGTCTTACCTGTTGCAGTCAGTTCCAGAATTCGTGTGTGAGCAGTTGGTGATTCCCGGGGCTCGAGTTCCCGTGGGTGTCCCGGCACTGTGTGGATCGGGCACATGGGAGCCAGGTCCTTGTCTGCCATCCCTGTGGGGCTGGGGGGATCCAGGGCAGCTGCTGAGGGCTCTGTGCCTGCTCAGCTGGGCAGTGCTGCCCTCAGAGCCCCCTCTCCCTGCAGGCAGCAGGAGGGAATGTGCTGATGGAGCCATCCTGTTCCCAGACTGGACTCGTTTGACCCTGGCCTGGGAAACTCGACAGGGCTCAGTGAGGGTGTGACACGTGTGGCCTCCAGAGCAATAATTTCCTAGGGCTGCAGGCACTGCTGCAGAGAAGGCAAACTGGTGTTCAAGTGCTACAGCTCCACTGCTGGGGTGAAATCAGGGTAATAGTTTGACTGAAACACCAGTTGAAAGTCACACTTACTAAAATTTAGTCACTTAACTTCTGCCCTCACTCGTAACCTCTTACTAGTTTTTAAATTATTTCAAGTTGTGTATGTTTTCTAGTAATCACAGAAGAGAGCTTGCTTAAAGACAGAAATTGGTGATGGAACTAATACTTTTCCAGTTGCGCGTGGTCAGTTTTTCCTGGAACATTGCCTAAAACATTCCAAGGAATAAGATAGTTTGTGTAAGAAATGTGAGTTGCAGCCTTTGTTAGAAATTGTATTTTGAGGTAGTAAGTCCTGATCTGGACCTTTTTGGCTGTTTTCCTTATACATGAAGAGGAGAGGGAACAGAAAGAAGGGGAAGGATGCAGGCATATTGAACTTGTTTTTGTGGAGTGAATGTAAACCATGGAAGCCATGGAGTGCAAACCATGGAAACTCTGAATGAAAGCTGAAGAGGATGTTGTGGTATATTAGTGATGTCACTTCTTGATCCACAAAAACAACTGGCTGGCTTTCAGGACTGAAGCGCTCTAGTACTTTGAAAACTGAACTCCCCTGAAATGGCACCCATTGCCAAGAACCCTGAGCATGTACATACACCTCAAAGCAGGAAGGGGGAGCACAAGGAATGTGTTTTCTTTCCATTTCCCAAGGTCTGTTTGTGGGCATTATGGGGAACATGAACAAGAAACAACTTTTCTCCTCTCCAACCTCGTCTAGGCAGCCCGTGCTTTAGTGGAGATCCCAGGTGTGCCAAAAATTGTTCTTCACTCATTGTCCTCATGCCGTGTTCCTACATTGGGGTATTGGTCTGGAAACTGTCTTAGGAAACGGCAGTAGCAGACCTTTGATTAGGACTGTTTTTCAATAGCTATGCCTGAAAAATGAGTATGTGTGGGAGTTTAATACAGCTGGTTTAACTACAGATACTGATCTTTTTTCAGTTACTTCTACCTTTGATTGGAATCTCTTATGTTTTAATATCTTGGGGCTGTTAATTCTGAACTCTCTGGTGACATAAAAGTATATTTCCTTTTTATGAATTTCAGATGTATGAGCTGCTGATGTTATTGCAACCTCCTTGTCTTGAGTCACAGGACATAGAAATAGAAAAAAGTGTTTTCAGTGAAAATGCTCCTTATCTGTTGTGTTTAGTGATTAACAAACTGAACAAGAGATATTTGCTCCTCATTTATTTCTGAGAATTTACAAATGACTTCTGTATGTCACAGTGTAAAAAAAAGTTTAACTTTTTTGTCCATTGTGCATTTTTCTGTTGTATGTGTCTTGAATGTCATTTTATTAATCCCCTGCCTAGTTTAATAGTTATTAATAGTTATGGAAGTCTCTCCACATTATGTATGTATTTGTGCTCCCTGCTTTTCTAGGCTTTGTTTTGAGGCAACAAGGGGTCTGTCAGAGTCAGCACTTGATGAGAAATATTCAGAAGATAATGAAATGCTTCTTTTATAACTCAAGTGCACAGTCTTTGCCTCTGTACTTGACTGCGATGACCTAGGACAGCACCGAGGAAGTCTTTGTCCTGCTGCAGTTTGTGCTACCTCTTGGGCAGTGTTTAGATCAGGTCCATTGGCACGTGCTTAAAGAATATGGATATTAGTTGTAATGTTCTTGGAAAACTCAGGCTACTTTTTGGCTATATAAAGCTACACTAGCTGCTGCAACTGGGTAGCATTCTCTTCCTTGTCCTCAGTGGCATTTGCTTTGAAACAGCTGTTCACTTTCTCCAAGAAGTGAGCAAGAGTGATCTTACAGTGTAGTGCAATCCCCTGTTCACCTTCCCCGAAATGTAATATTTAGGGTGAAATCCTGACCTCATTGACATGGAAGACATTTCCTCCCCCCTCACCTTTAATAGGCACTTCTAGACCCTTATGTGTGAGGTGCTGCAAAAGTGGTCTTGATTCATGGAAATAATTTTGTAGAAAACAGCCTAAATGTTTATTGTTAGCATTTATCTTGAGGATAACCACGTCTGATTGTGCAGTGTTCCCTTTCCTGGCGTCTTTCCTCGGTTGCCAAGTGGATGCCATGGTTTCTAGTAGCTCTTCTATGCTTCTTCCTGACATACTTACCTGTCTATGAATTAACATATATAAACGTGTTTTTGCAGAGGTTGAGAGAATATGATGGCACATGACAGAACTGTGTAATACTGAGTTCAGAGGTGAGTTTGTTCACAAATGAGGAACGTAACTATAAATTGTGTAGTGACTTCAGGGCTGAATCTTGCAAATACTTAAATGCACATTAAACTGTGTATGAGAGGAATCCTGCTTAAATGAATCTGTTCTCAGGATCAGGACTCAGGCTGTTGGCATTAATTTAAACAGTGAAGATTTCTGTAACTGAAGTGGCTTTCTAATTAAAAATAAATGAGAAAATTTAAAGTTCACGTGCTTTAATTGCAGTATTATGTTGCCTTTAAAGTCCTAAATAATTGGCATAAGAGAACTTGTTTGCTTCCTAAATCTGGAGGGATTTTCATATAATATCAGTAGAATTGTTGAGTTTGTGATAATTCTGACGTTGCCCAACTAATTGCTTTATTAAAATTTTTCCTTTGAATTGAATACTGCCAGCAGGTGCCAGACACAGTCCTTTGAAATTCATGCCCTCATCCCATCAGGCAGAGGCAGTGGTGTTCCCAAACTCTCCATGCTCTTGGCTCTGCAGCAAGGACTGTCACCGTGCAAGGGACCTGCTGGGCTGGCTCACACTTGCCAGCACTGATAAGCTGTTCAAGCTAAACCTGCACTGAGGTTTTGATGAGCTTCTGATGTGGGTGCAAATGAAGTCAGTTTGTTCCCAAGGTCAGTTATGGGAAGAGCTCATACTGGTGAACCAACCCGTGTTGTAGCTGCATGCAGGAGGGAAAGTGCTCTCGTGGTGCCTTTCCTCTGAGGTGGCATCACTTGCATCAACTAAACCTGTAATGGAGGAGTGAGAAGGTAACTTTTCATTAGATTACTTGGAGATGTTTTAAATTTGGATTTCCTGTAACTTGTTGGAATTGTTCCTAGTCCAATGCCCATGTATTTGACTTGTGTGTACTCTTATTTTCCTTTTTTCTTTCCATGGTTGACAAAAACACACAAAACTCCTTGGTGAAACTTTTAAGGGCCTGATTTGGTTTCACACAACATGAAGTTTAGTTTGGGATTTGGCAGCCCAAGGTCAGCTTCTCACATGCCTACAGAGGGGCATCTCAGAGAGCTGCACTGGGGAGCTCAGATAATTTTAGCATATGAAGCATGTGAGCACCTTTTGGGTTGGGGTTCTTTTTTTCTGCTATATAAATCTCTCCCTAAAGCTAAAGCCTCTTGGATTATTGCTGACAGCTGAAATATGTTGTAAACTTAACACCCAAGGCTTCTACCTTGAAATTTCTTCAGCTCTCCATACAGCTTTATATGCATTCATAAGTTATTCAAGAAAATGGAAAAAAAAATCCCAAAGTTTCTTACCAAGCAATTACAGAGCAGGAAAATGCCTGGGGACCCAGCTTGCTTGGCTCATTAGCTTTTTTATTAAGTAATAAATGAGGCTCCAGATGGCCAGAATTTTGCTAGAACTGAAATAATTTTCTTTCAGATGAATTTATTTTAAAGCCTCAAATGAGAAGAAATCTGTGTGTTGTACTTTCTCGCTGCTCACCATTTGCCTGACTGGGTATTCACAGGAGCGGAGTGGTTAATTAAGTAGCTCAAAATTGGAAAATCTGTCAGCGTGTGCCGCATAATATTTGACAGTAGCTATCTGTAGAAAATAAAGCAACTCATTGCAGCAGCAGCAGTATAATGAAGATTTATGGCTTTAGGACACAGGCTTATGTAGGAGAACAATTTGTAACAAGGGATCATGTTTTTGTTATACAATTCATGCTTTTTTCAGACTGCTGTAGACTAAGTACTTCAATTTGTTTCTTTCAGTGGGAAGACAGTCTTGCAGTAGACAGTTTTTAAATGAAGTCAGACATATAAAACATGTCAGGCATGCTTGATAGGAAAAATTAAACTTTTTATTAATGTCAGAGCAGTTTATATTCATCATCTAACTTGGAGGCTGTTTTTACTTTAAGCTTTTGTACCATCTCCTCTAGGAGTAAAATGGAGTGTAGTAAATAATGTCTGCCGTGTGTTGTCTAACGGCATCAGCCATTTAGAAATCTTGTCACAGCAATCCAAAAGTCCTTCTCCATCCTAGTGACTTGGATAAATTTTAATGGCTTTGGCCCAAGCTATGTGTCTCCTAGTCCAAAGGCAGCAGGCTTCTTCTTTCTACTTCCTTTGCTTCTACTCGTGTGCAGCTGGAGCTATGATGTGAACATTGTAAGATGTTTTTGATCTGCCATTGTGGGTTCCTGTCTTGAAATTAATTGTCCAGGTACCTGTAAATACGCTGATTCAAAAGACGATTTTCAGACGAGAGCTTCAGTTGTGCCAATCTTCAGGGTCACGTGTTGACTGTGTTTTGGTACTGGGAAGCTTTCCAGGGACAGCTTCATTAACATGTTCTTGCTGTTGTGGAGGCTGATGCCAGTTTGCACGTTGTGCCGCGGGAGCTGCCCTGGCACACCTGGGGTTGTTGGTGCACTGTCAGTGAGCACCTCCCTCACCTGTTCGCTTTGCTCTTTATCGTTCTGTTAATAAATCCCTTTGTAGACATAGCAACACTTGACCCAGAGTCCTCGGGGCTGTGGGAGACCAACACTTGAGGCATGGTCAGGTTTGCATTCAGGTAGAGGAAAGTGGCTTTGTGTGCGTGCCAGGTGGGAGTCACAGCCACGGGGTAGTTTCTGTGTCTCTCGATGTTGGTGGGCTAAAGATTAGTGTTTCCAAGCACTGTGCTCTGGATGCTCTGGAACAGGGCAACAATATTCCCCCAGGGAAACACTATTCTTTCCTTCTGGATTTGCAGATGTGGTGTCAGTTTTGGTGAATGGGTGTTTTGCAAACTGCTGCGTTATGTGCTGCAAGAAATGGCCGGGTCCCGTGCCTTGTGACATAACAAGGTTACCACTTCACAATGTATTTCACAAATAGCTGTCTTGCTGTTGCTCTGTGCACTCAACAGTGGAGTGCTGGCTTGTTAAACACCGTGTTTTACAGCAGGTGAACTGAGGTTTCTAGGTTTGTAATGGCATGTGGAAGTATCTTATCAGGGTGCTTGATACACAACCGTCAGAGCGCAATTAATCTCCAACTTTTGAGTTCTTGATAAACAGTTGAACAGCTGGGTAAAGTGTGCAAGATGATCACCTTGGGCACTTCTCTGGGGCTGTGATTTCATTCAGGTAATGGCTGGAGTTAGTTCTGCTGGCATGGTCGTACCACCAGTCTTCACATAATGGCTGTGTTTTAATTAGCTTCTGTGTAGTTTAGTTCTCTGTTCTTAATGACAAATTGTCTTGAATTCACAGAAACTGGAAGTTGAAAGGTGTCAGAATAGAGATGCTTGACCTCATGACATTATTTTCTCTCTCCTTTCTTTAAAAGATACCGACTCTGAGCTTGCTGGTGTTTTCAGATGGTTCTCCATGTTCTCTGTGTGCCTGTGACACAAGTATGTGCTGTGGGATGGTTTGAAGCAAAGGTCCTCTTGAGGAGGAAAATGGAAATTAAAACAAGCCACCCAAGATTTGTGATGTTTGGATTATGTTTCATTTGGAACCAGCTCTTTTTGGGGAGAATCTTGTTAGTTCTTATACAGGATATGCCTTATGCGTTTTTCTGTTTGCATGTGAACAATGTGAATATTTAAAAGGTTGGGTTTGTTTTTTTCTGGAATACACTCATTTTGTGAGAGGCCTTTTAGGTAACCAAGAGGTGTGAGGAGAACAAATGAGAATTTTCCCTAAGGGATAGTTTTTCATTTTGTTTTGGCATTTGGCTTTTAATCTCACATTGTAGCAGTGCAAGCTCAGGACACTGTTAAAAATGAAGCCAAATAACTTTTAAACTGATGATACAAAGATTTCAAGTGTGGCTAAGTAGCAAAGTAACTGAGTTCCTACTAGTTAATGCATTAGTTTTGAAACGAAAAAGCTGGAGTAGTATGGCACGTAGTGCATTAAAATAACACACCCATGTCGGTATTCAGAGCTGGTCACTTGTAAAGAGCAGGTTGAAATTAGTCTACTCTTTCGAATTGGATGACAGCGTTGAAGCTCACAGCCCCTTTATTTTATGGAAAACCAGTGTGGGTTTGTAGGGAAATGTCATTAGAGAATCATGAGAATGGGGAAAAAAAAGTAACAAAAAGTGATGAAGAGGGCATAATTTATTCTATCAAAGTTGTTTCTAGAATTTGAAATGTGTGTGAGACTTGATGTGCTCAGGCACAGGAAAAACTGTTTTGAGTTAATAGACCATTTTCTCCTTGAATGGTCCAGTTAAGGATTAAAAAAAATAATTTATTGCTAGGTTTTGTAACTGTGAAATTCGTGCTTTGTAACTGTGAAACCTGTGCCTTGCAACTGTCTTTTTGCTTTTGGTTACTGCAGTCATTTAAAAAAAAAAAAAAAAAGCCAAAACCTCTTCACATTACTGGATCCCAACTTTCCTATGCCAGAGGCTTTGTTTTCACCCTTTCTGCAACAGGAGAAGCCAGTCACAGGGGTTTGAGGGTTTCTGCATTGTTTGATCCCATAGGATAGGGTTTGGGGTGTCCGTCCCCCTTTCAGATCCATGTCTGGGCTCTTTCAGGTGCTTCCTGCTGTGCTGGGATTATTTAACATTGTCTGCTGGGCAGCAGAACAAATCTCTGCCTGTGGAGGTTAGACTTCTATCCAAAACCTAAATGTAAATGGAAAGCTGAGCTACCAAAATGAAGAAAGTGTTGTAAGTAGTCAAAATTCTGATGACTCCACAGAGGTCACTTGTTTCATGTATAGCACAGACAATAAAGTCTTACCAGAGAAAAAGAGGATCAAGCCCTGTAACTTTTTAATCCTTTTAAGGGACAGTTAGTTGTATTTTCAGAGTGAAACTGCCTTTGAGAAGGGTTAAAGGAGGTGGTCCTTTCAAAGGCATAATTTTCTCCTTAAATTATTTTTTGCTTTTCTTCACAGTGTATTTTGCCATTCTCCAGTATACAAAGCAGGATTTGTGTGAAAGGCAGAACTGCCTCACCTGGCTTCAGAGCTTGTAGTTTCCTGTTCCTTACTGAAGCAGGGATTGATGCTGTTGTAGAGAATATCTAAAAAGGGATGGAGATACCAAGTGTGAAAGAACTGGCCATGAATAACTGCTGGGGCAGGGAAATTCAAGTCTCTTATTTGTGGAACTGCTTGTAACATTGTCATGGGAAGAGCCTCAGTTATTGCTGGAGTCTTGATCCCACATTCCCGCATTAGCACAGTGAAGGTGCATATCCAAAGGCTTTCAGTTATTTTTATTTCAGTCTGTATCTGTCTCCTCTCCCTCAGGTGGAGCTGTGAGGCAGTGGCCTTGATTTCCATTCCAATAAGAGATTCTAATACTGTCGTTCCTTTTACCTGCCAGGAAAGGGCCTTCCCTTTGGAAAGGGCAGAAAATAACTCTGTGTGCACCCTTCTGGGCACACGTATTTTGAGAGGAAAAAAACTTCTCTTCAAAATCAGATCAGTTCTCAAGGTAGTCTGCTGCTTGAAAGGGTCTCCTCCCAAGAGGCAAAACCCTCAGTCTGTTTTCTGACCCACCTTCAGCCCTGTTTTATGAGGAGGTCAGAAGTCTTCTGCACCAGACTCCAGCGAAACTGCTGCTTAATTAAGTGCTATCACACAGAATTCTCTTCCTATGATAGTTTGTTACCCTTTTACAAGCAAGTAAGGCCTGGTTCCCAAGGGGTTTGCCATGAACAAAACAAGGATCTCCTCTGGGCTGGGCTGAACACTGTAAGCTCACTCACAGGGATGCTTTGTATCTATCTCCCAAGTGATGCCCAGGCACTCCTCAAAACAGCACCAAATCCATCTTAAGTAATAAAGCTTGTATTACCTGGCAGCATTTTGGTGTGGGCTCTGTGCCTTTAAATAGCTGCTTTGCTGTGCTCAATGACTTTGAAATTTGCTTATTCTGTAATTAAAAATATCTTGGATGGGAAGTCCTGAGCCTCCATCCGCTGGTTCAGCTTCTCCCTGCCTGAGGCAGGATTGTTCAATAAATAATCTTTACAGCTGCTGCAGTACTAACTTCTTACAGAAAGGAGGACAAAAGGGAAAGAACAAAGCAGGAATATTCAGGCATCAGACTGGATCAGATGGAGAAAGAGTCAAGTCTGAAGGCCAGTGTCAGGATTTGTCCCTGTGGCTCACATTTGCTGCCGCAGTTTTCCATACATCTGGAACAGCCACACATCATCTTGGCACCCACAAGAGCATCTCAGTTGTTGCTGGGAATGGTTTTCAGCAGCAGAACCAGAATGGCTGCAAAAGCACCATCTCTTTCTTCCATTTAGAAATAAGAATTAAAATAGTGGCTCCTGAATCCACTGTACTGGGGCAGAGGGTAAGGGAGATCTCAGACTTGGTGTCTAAGGCTGCACCTCTCCAGCTGGGACAGCACTTCCCCACCTTTACCTTGCAGCCAGAAAAATGTGGGTGAAGGCAAGGAGAGGTGATCCTGTCCATGTGGAGAGCAGCAACTCAAGCAGCAGCATTTTGGGCAGGTTGGCAGAGCTGTTCTAGTGGCATTTGTGGGGTACCAAGGATGGGGCTGACAGACACTGTGCCATCAGTGGGGTTTGTGCTGGGGGTTGTGTTCATGTGTCCAAAGGTGCTGTAAAATAACAGAGTGAGGCAACTGTGTTTGTCATACACTGTTTATTTTTCATGTGGAGCTTGGCTGATAAATAGGACCGAATTAAAGCAACACTTGTGAAAAATAAAACCCAACCATGACTCAGAAGTGCAAAACTGCCCTCCATGTGTCCAGAGATGATGAGGTTCTGGTTTGCTGGAGACAGCACATGAATGTACCAGCAGGGCAAAGGCTTCAGCTTACTGATAACCTAAATGCAAATGGACACCTGGTACAGTATATGGCTTTGTTGCTGGGTACCCACCTGTGACCCTGAGAAACAGCTTCTAAGAAGAACAGGTCACTGGTGAGTTTTTCTCCAGGTCCCACTTACAAGTCATGCTGCTGTCTCCACTCAAACCTCTGAGCAAGGGCTGCTGAACATTGAGAGCTGTGAAACTACAATGAACAAAAACCAAATGCTAAAGCCAAGAACAACAAATCCCTGCCCACCTCCATTGCATTTGGACATGGCTCGTCACATCAACAGCACCAGTAGAGAGCAGACAGTTCCCGTGGTGGAGGAGTGGTTTGTGACGGGAAGACTTAACACTTGCAATGGATCAGAAAAACTAACAAGTGCATCCCAGGTATGAAATTACAGTAACAGGTTGCCTAAGGCTGAGAAAGGTCTTAATTGCATCGTCCCATTGGGTGCACAGCTGATGGCAGCTGAAGTAGCTGTGGCTCTCCCTTTGCACTTTCCACCCTATTTCCTGCTCATCTCTTTTTGCAGCTCTGTGAAGAAGGAACTAGCTTTATTCCAGATGACAAAGTGTGGCACAAGAAGCTGTGTACTTGTACTTGGGGTCATCTGAGAAGGGTCTGGCAAAATGTTGCCAAAGAAAAATCAGTTACCCCGTAGTGGGGGAGGGATGAAAGCTGTAGGGAACGAGCAGAGCGCAGGGCTGATTTCGTGCCTGGTACCAAGGTCTGTAATTTACCTGCCCAGAAAAGTATCTGGAAGGGGTGGAGTGAAAGAAATTTTACCTACCACCCTGGTCACACTCAGTGAGGTAAGGACGGCAGCCTGGGGGGCACTGCTGCCAGCAAGTACAACCACCCCATGTGCTCGGGCATCCTCTTCCCTCAGTTGTTTTCCAAGAGCCACTTGGAGCCCTCCTCTCCCAGTGTTTCCTGTGCTGTCTGTGCAGGGAACCAGCAAGTGCTGACTGGTGCTGCCCACAGCGGCCGCCGTGTCCTGGTGGGTTTGCAATTCCAGACAGCCGTGGCACAGAGTGATTTTGCTGCTGTGACCCGCTGCCCAAGGCTGTGCCCAGTAGGCTGCCCAGGGGACAGGTGGGCAGTGGAAGCCTTGTCCTGCTAGCCAGACACCAAAGCTGGTGCTGGGCTGGAGAGCCTCAAATGTGCCCATGTGCTGAGGCAGCTGTGCCAGGTGAGCTCGGGAGCCAAATGGCATCATTGGTGCCCAGCCCACCACAGTGCTGTGGGCTGGGAGCATGCCTGTGGCTGTGGGGCAGAGCAGCCCCAGGGCTCAGAAATCCTGCCAGTGTGCGGCCACCACAGCAGGTGCCAGCTGAGGGGCTGAACATGGAGCCAGACATCAGACAGGTCTGGCTTTGCCCAGCTGGAAGGACATCAGGGAAAGCTTCACCCATGTACCCTCCCTGTGTTTCTGCTTGGGCTGGACAGGTGTCATGGATGGAGAGAGAAAACCCTTGTGCCTAATCCTGTTTAAAAGGCTTCTTTTTTCCAGCCTTTTCTCCATATTAGGGTAGAGGAATGGTCTTGGGATCCTCTGCAGGGGCAGTGTGTCTGTGAACACACCTTGTTGAGGGTTTGATGAGAAGCTTGTTGAACTGGCTGAGTACCATGTGCCAACAGCAGCACTATTTGCTTGTTGTTTGCTGATACACAGCTGGGAGCAGCAGGGTTTCCTAGGAGGCCACATCCCAAGGCCTCGGGATCCCATGTGTGTTTTTCAGAATTCACCAGTCAAAACCACAGCCATCTTCAAACTATTTCCCACACCACCACATTCCAGCTAGGGCTGTCTTTGCATTTACTTTCTTTCCTTTGACATGCAAAGCCAGGCTGCAAACTAGAAGTGATCAGGCAGCTGTTCAGGCACTAAGAACGTGGAGAGCAATTTGATAAAGCAAAAAGCCCGGCTCTTTACACACACCCCACAGAGAGGCTTGGTCAGCAAGAAGCACTGAATTTCCACCAACTCGCCTGGAGAGCTCTCCATTTCAGTGGTATGGTTTGGGCTCTGGGGCAGATGTTATTCAAGAAGAAAAAAAAAGTAAAATTTTATTCCCTGTTTCTCAATGTATTTGCTGCAGCAAAGCCATTCCTTCATATGCCAGAAGAGCTTAAGGTCAGCAGGGTCTGGTACAACTGCATCTTCTCCATCCATAGGCTGCAGCCCAGACGTGCCTGTGTGCTGGCCTGGGATCAGGAGCCAGCAGGGCTCCTGTGCCAGCCTCCCTTGGTGCAGAGCTCCCGCTGGCCTGGCCTGGAGCAGCAGCTGTAAAGCAGCACAACAGGGACAGGACCTGGCACACAGGTGTGTTTTTGTCATTCCCTGGTGCTGTGTCTGGCAGGCGCTGCTGGCTGGGCCTCCAGCACTGCCAGCGAGTGGGGATGGGATAAGCTCTTCCTGAGGTCTCCCTTGCTGTGCTCCAGTTTGTTTTCAACATCTCCCAGAGCACGATCCCTGCTGTCAGAGATACCCCTGGTGTTCCTCACGCTTCTCCCCATCCAGTGGCTGAGTTCATAGCTTGTTCTTCTGTCTCATGGTTAAAAAAATATATCTTTATTTTATTTTTCATCCTCATCTCCCTCGCTCATGCTGCTGAGGGAGGCAGAGGCAGCTTTTGGAGAAGAAGGAGGGGAGGCCTTATTGATGACCCAGGGTGGAGATGGAGAGCGGGATGGAGAGCGGCCTCGTGTGGGACTGCTGTTGGGGCTCTGCCGGGGAGAAAAAGCCTGCAGCATTCGGCCACTTCGTTCCTGGAACATCTGCTTCTGCAAAAGCAAAGTGAAAAGATGCTCTTTGAGTATTGCACAGGGGGGAAAGGGAAGGCTGTGGGCAGGCAGGGGCTGCACTGTGCCTCTCACCTGGGAGAGAGCAAGGAGCCAGAGCCCTGGAGCACAGCTGGTTTGCCTCTTCTACTGTGCTCATAATAACCTGGCTTTTACGTGCAAGTTTTCACCTCAGCTGGGACACCCCCAGTGTGAGAACACTGTGTACTGTCCCAAGGCAGCTCGGGGGACTCCCTTTGTATTTTTTGTATGCATCGGTCACACTCTTGAAAGTCAATTTTCTGCCCGAACACCCAACATTCCATGACTTCTAGCATATTGACACAGAACACCCTTGTCCTGAGCTTCCTGGCTCTCCCAGCCTTTTCCTCTTTCCCTTCTCAAGGGAGACAGCCTGGTGCCTGCCAAATACTGGCAGCTGCTTCCCTGGCTACCTGGAGCAGGCACCACTCAAACCCATAAACCGGGGGTGGGAATGTCAGAATTTGGGTGTCTGTGTGAAAAGAGAAACACGTGCAGGCTCTATGTTCTGCTTGGAGCTTTATTGTCATTTTTGCTTTGCAAAGCTGAGTGGAGACCTGCCAGAGCTGGTGGGATGGAAGAGACCACCTCTGCAGTCAAGCAATCTGCTACACTAAGGCAAGTGCCTCTACTTATTACAGCAGCTATGGGGCCTTGCATCAGCCTGCCGGGCTGGGCTACAGAAGACGTGGCATGTGCTGAGCAGCTGCTGCAGGAGTCAGGTGGAAAATGCCAAATCTCAGTGCCTTCCTGCTCCTCCTGGGGATGGGGAGCAAGAAGTCTCAATCTTGGCTGGAGCACTGGCAGTCAGGTCACAGGTGATGCTCGGCTGGAAAGGAAAGATCCAGCCTGGACAAAGTTAAGTTGACATTCAGGTCTGAGAGGAAAATACTTGCGCAGAATGTATGCTGGGTTTGCCTGTTTGGGCAGCTGCAGATTTGATCTCAGCTAAGTTTTCATCTTGTTCCTCCTCCCCTTCTCCCCGCAGTGACTCTGCTCTGTGCTGACCTTCCTCCCAGCCAAGGAACCTGTGGCTGCCCATCTTGTTCTTCCTCCCCCTCTTTGAAACTTGGTATTCCCTGCCAGCAGAGAGGCCAATGCTGATTTTCCCCTCGGGTTCCTGGTGTTTGCTAATCAAGGTGTTGAAAATCGACCACAAATACTGAACTTAACTGTTCCCCTGTGAGCTCCCTCTCCCAATTAACATCTTTAGCACACTGTCCTTTATTGACTTAGTTTCAGAGTCTGGATGTTGCTGCAGTGCGGATCGCAGAACAGTTCCTGCCTGGAGCCACACTTACCAACAGCCCACAGTGTGTAACCTACCCCATCACTACTGCTAGGTCCAAAATAGCCAAAACTTCCTAAAATCTCAACAGTTAGCAGATGGTGGTTGCTCCTGATGAATGGTGCCAGGAATGGGGGAGGATTTCTGCGGCTGAGAGCTGTGATGGTGTCACCAGGGCTGGCAAAGCCCCAAAGCCTGTCTGCAATTCAGTGGTAGGGGTGCAAAATTTCTCTTTAGATCACAGAAATTTGAGGTTCTGTTGGCTTGACTTAATCTGTTCACCCTCTCAGTGAAAATGACTCCCAACAAACCAAAAAAATAGTTTGATGTAAAGTATCTTTTCCCTGGCCAATCAAAACACTTTGACTTGCTCTTGCCACTTCAGAAAGCTCAGTGGTAGAGTGGTGCTTCATGGTGGTGTGGTACCAGTGCTGGGGGAGATCCAAGTGTCCCAGCTTGGCTGGTATCCCATGTGGCAGGGGGTAATTGGCTGTACCTTGGGTCATCTGGGCCAGAGAGGGAAGGGGGAATCCCACCTTCCTGCTAAGGCCCTCAGCCAGGCTGTAGGACACCTGCTTCCTAGTCCCTGCTTCAGCAAAGGGTGTGTGGTTTGAACAAGCTGGTGTATTCACACCTTCAGCAGGGTAAGTGCCTAGCCACTCCCAACTGCCTCCTGCACTAGTGCTGGAACCACTAAGTTTCTGAGTAAAACCACAACTGCTGCAGGAGGAGGAGGTGATGTAATTCACTTGCCTCCAGAATGCATCTTTCCCTCCAGCTGTGCCCTAGCAGGGTCAGTAAGTCATGCCCTTCGCAAGCAAGGTGCTCCTTAGGCTGTTGGGTGCTGAAGAAGTAGAACAAGTGTTAATTGCTTCCCGGACGCTGGAGGGTTAGACAAGCCTGGATGTGCTCTGGACCTTTACCAGAGGTGGGAAAATAATTTCAAAGTCTTAATTCAAGCACGTTCAGGGACACCCAATCAGTTCAGGATTTCTTTTTGGCAAACTTGCTTCTGCAAAAAAATATTTTGCCCATTTCTGAATGTTATTGTCTATATGTTGATACTCCTTTTCTTTACAAAGCAAGTGCCAGCTGGGTGTTACAGAGGACTTCTGCTCTTGAGCTGCTGATTGTTCCAAGACCACGTTTGGGTCCAGGCTGCAGACACACGGTATAGCCTAGACACCATCCCTGGATTCAGGTTGAAACCTCTAAGTCTCATCTGAGCCCCTGCTGATGTTTGAGGTGCTGCAGCTGTTTCAAGTGCAACCATCCCCAACTGCCTCTGTGCACTGAAGCCAACCCCCTGAAGGGGACATCTGAGGAAGACTGGCATGGAAACCCTGCCCTCTGAGCTTTGTTTTCTCTCTGCTGACCTCACTTGTAGGTGCCTGCTTGTGCACATCTGAGAGGAGGTGGAATGGACCCTGCTGCTTTCCAGTTCCACAGAGTGGTGTCTCTGTCACTGGGCCCCGTGTGCCAGGCTGTGTGGTGGTCCCTTCTCAGAGCACACTTAAGTTTCATGCCACATTAATCATCATTTCTGACTCCTCTCTGACTCTCTTGCAGAAAACGTACATACAGGGGATTGCACAGGTGGGCAAAATTGCCAATGAATTATAGACATCTTGACATTTGAAAACTGACATTTTGACCTTATTCACAAACAGGCATTTTTTGTGGGTTACGTGGCCCTTACTTTTAGAAAATTGATGCTAGCATAAAGCATGTTATAATAATTATTTGTGAAATAATAATAGCATATTAATGGCATGCAAATTACCGATCTAGGAATCCAGCATGCCCGTAATGATTCCTGTACTTTTAATGTCAACATTAAAAGCAACATCTAACTAACAGTGATAAGGCAAATTAATGTTAATAACAGTTTTGACACTAATAGTAAGTTATCAGTATTTTAAAAGTCTTTCCTGTTGCCAAGGCTCAAACTGATTTTAAAAAAGGCACACCACCTCTCAGCTTGCTGTCACTGATGCTTCTCCTGCAACACTGTGAGAAGATTTCACTCCTCTTGTTCTTAACAAAGGTCCCTATGATTGTACCAGATGTCCTACTCTGTGGTCAAACACTAACTCAGGAAATATCTTAAAAGACCTTTGCAGATCAGCTTTTAGCTAATTAAATTTGGTAAAATGTTTTATAAGCAAAGGTTTTTAAAAATGCCATTAGTGTGCAGTGTTGAGTGGGTAGAGCCAGGGAATGGATTCAAGGATTTTAAATTCTTTTCCTCTCTGCACAGCCAAACTCATCTGACTTCCTGTGGATTTTAGGTCCTCTGTTAGCATCAGTTTTATTTATTCAGCACCTATGGCCACAGGACCATCCCACATGGGGAACACACACCAAGCTCTATGGGCAATAACTTACAGGGGAAGCTTCAAGTGGACATGGACGATGCCAGTAAACCTGCGCCTTTCATCAGAAGAGTTCCCTTCTTGCCCTCCCCAAGGAACATGACACTGTCAATGAACAAACTGCTAAATAAGCTAAGTATTTATGTAGTTGGGGTCTGTGTTCTTCAGTGACCACCTGCCTTTGCGTGGGACAGAAGCAGCTGTAAGATTATAAAGATACAGCCTCTGTTCAATTTTAGGGTTTTCTCAACTGAGTGGCAATCAACACAGCAAGTCGTGGCAGTGCAAAGATAAGAACTCCAGTAACAGGCAGGTACTGTGAGCTTTGGTGGCACTCAGCTGTGACATAGCAGTGATGTGGGCTAGAGTGGTCTGTGACACTTTCTAAGGGTTTGTTTACAAACAAAAACTCTGCTGAGATCCTTTCAACAGAAGGTGCCTTTTTCACTCAGAGTTTGCAACCAGAGCAGCACATCTGAGATGGTGCCAGCACTAGAGAGTCTGGCTGGGCCTGGGCTTTCACCCAGCTCAGCTGTGCAGAGAGCTCCTTGGAAAGGGACTGACTCTCAGCAGGAAGGTCTAAGAAGGTTGAAACAAGTGATAAATTCTACGTTCAAATTGAGCTTTGTTACCAGTTGCAGTGTTGCAAGGGAAGTCCTACAAGAAAACAAAGCTTCTTGAGCTTTGGCAAGCTATCAGACTGAAAAATGGGGGCCGGAACTCTTTAGGGGCTCTGAAGTGTCACCAACTCACCACTCAGTGTGTGACTTCGGTTGAAGCAGAGAAGACCCTGGGGTTTCTCCCCATAAAGATGCTGTTGCACACTCTGAACTGCCTTTCCAAGGCACTTGGGGATCTTTAGTAAACAGCCTTGTGAAGCCAGCATGTACCAAGGAGAGCAGTTAGATAAGCCTGGACACTTGACATGTAAAATCATTTCTTAGAACTTTCTATCAGTAGTGTTTGAAGTCAGAAAATCATCATCTTCTACTGCTGGGTACAGAGCACAAAGAGAACTACTGAAAACCTTCTCAATGGTCCTGTTTCCCTCACAACCTCCAGCGGGTATCTCTAGTGTTGGTGTGGTTGCATTTAATGCTAACAGAGGCCAATGCATTAGGCTGTTTGCTCACCTTCACAAAACACAGATATTATCCCAAAGGAGCAACAGCCAGAAGCAGCAAATCCTTCTGCTGCAGTATTGGTATGCATTAATAGCTTCAGCAACCAGGTTTGGCATTATCCTTCTGTGCTGGATTTTGAAACAAAGACTGCGGCAAAAGTATCCGCTCTTGATCTGTGTTACAGAGGAGAAATAAAAACCACTCAGACTTCCTGGGATGACAGAATACCTACCCAAGCTCCGTCAGGTCCAAACAGCTCTAAAAAGTTGCCGATAAATTCTCTGGACTTTTCTTCCCATTTCTGAATGAGGTCATGGCTCTTCTCTTCCACCTTGTAAACAAATTCTTTTGACTTTTCCTCCACATTCTTGACTTTTTCTTTCATTTTGTCCACGTGGTTTTGAAAGCGGTATTTCTTCTCCTGTTAAAAGTGTGGTCAGAGTTTAATAAAAGCCTTGGAAATAATTAGCCACTGACAGTTGAGAAGAAGAAAAAAAAATTGCATTAATGTATCACAATATATATGGCCTTGGTTAACTATGCTCATTAACCATTCCCCCTATATTATTATAAATGCAAGTTTAACATCTGTGGAACAAAGTGCAGAAGGTACATACTGAAAAGACTTCTTTTGTGACTACTGTGTTTAATCTACTACATGAATCTTCCTGTATTTTCAAACTGAATGCACTTTGAAAATTCTAGGAATCTTGTGAAGGATACATGTCAGAAACTAACGGTTCAAGCTTAGCAGTGGGCAAAAGGCAAATCTCCCTGGGGTTCCCAGCAAACACTGCTGACCTGCCAGCCTGGATCTTAACTTGGACCAAAATGTCTCTTTGGCTAGATTTCTGCAAGCAGAAGGAAAACTCTCTTCACCTCCCAGCCTGGCTAATACAGGAGCTTCTGGCTGTAACACAGATGTGTGCAGGCCAGTGGATTGTGGTCAGCAAACTTCATAGAGGAGAGAGCAAACTCCTAATTGCTAAGTCACACAGAAAAAGAGAGGGACAGAGAAGATAATATTATGGAGCTTTCATCTGTTCAAGCTTCTGGAACATTTCAGGGTTAAAGAGCTTTTGCCCTGAAACATTTCTGTACTCCACAAATCTATGGCACACGCAGCTCACCAAGGCTGTGCCCTTGAAGGTGTGATGGTCTCTGCACAAGCACAGATCACTACTGGCTTTTAATTCCCTCTTAACTTCATTTAATGGGCACTTCAATTTACTTTAAAAACAAGCACTGTTTAGTGCTGAAGTGGGGTTTATTCTAGCTCACAAATCACTAAAAGAACTGTCTTTGCAGGCCACAAGCACAAACAAAATCCTCAAGGTCCAAAGAAACCGAACTCGCTCTGCACCTAATACAGGATCAGCCCTTCCGTTAATGAGGAAACCAGTGCTCTTCTGCCCTGGTGAAATCCTGGGGGTCTAATTCTAAAACACAAAAAGTCTCTGGTGCAAATTAGTATTTCTGCATTTAAATTACTTTAAGCTAAAAAACCAACTGCGAGAAAGGTCTTCAGGATACACATCAGTGCCTGAGACTGGGGAAAGCATACCTTATGCACCACTACCTTAACCCCACAGCTGCTGAAGGATAAATTTGAGAACCTCCAAGCATCCAGCATGCCTTGTTTTAATGGGTGTTTGCAATAGTGATCCTTCTGGGTGGAGTACTTACAAGTACGATTTTTAGAGGTGTAGAAGACCTTAAAAAAAAAGCTCAGTGAAATAAATATTTATGCCCTGTGATCTGTGATTTATCTGCCAGGCTACAAAATAAGAAACAGGTAAACAAAACTCTCACGAAATGACACTATTCAGAGGTTCACAAGGGGGTTTCCCAGCTCCAGGGAGGGAGGTGAGAAGTCCTACTGTGAGCCAGCTCAGTCACAAGGGAGATTTCAGTTATGTGGGTTATCTTGAGGCCTTAAATTAAGACTTGAAAGGGAAAATGAAGAGCAGTAAACTCTCACTTCTGTACAGTGTTTACTTCTCATTGGAGGGTAAGGGGCAGGTCTGTGTGTGAGCCATCCTTTCAAAGGTCACTCTTGCCCTACCTATTGTGGCTTCTGAGCTATTCAGCATCATTTATGTACCAGCTTCCTAACATAGTTCCTTGTCTTTTGAAAACTATTTTTGCTTTCCCTAGTAATCTCACTGCTCTGTGATTAGTTTTGTTAGGGTTTTTTTGGGGTTGGGTTTTTTTATCCTATTGCATTGTAAGAGAAAGTTTGGATTTCAAAATCCTTGCTCTCTGTTCTGCCTTCATGGAATAGGAATAAAAAAAAGAAATCCTGTGTTGGGCGAGTGGCTGAGCAGCCTGTGGTGGGGGTGGGCTCCTTCCTCGTGTGTCATTGTCACCTACAGCTCTAGGAGGAAGGGGGAGCAGCAGCTTTGTTAAAAGCATGAATGCGTAAGATAGAAATGAAGCTGCTAATTAGTAGGAGCAATTAAAACTACCCTCAACTTAACAGTTTCTTTTAAATTCTTTTAAACTGAGTTCTTTCCAGCTATTTTAAAAGCAGCAGGAGGAAGATATCCTTTCTTAACCCTTCCTGTACATTCAGGGTCCTAGGAGACAGTTTTTCAGAGGGCAGCGCAGATCAGTACTTACACTTATAAAACTGACATTCAGCTCTTTGGCGGTGTATCCTCGTTGGAGGTTGCGCCGGGCATACACGTCGTAGTCCCGGACAATCCTTGTGATGATGTCTGATGTGGAGATACCTTCGGTTCTCTGCGTTGGCACAAACATTCCTGAGCAAAGGGGGAAAAGAAAGCTTGCTCAGAAAGCACAGCAGGACCAGGCACTGGGGCAGGTAGCTGAGGATGAACACAAAAATGCCTGACCAAAGCTAAGAGGCTTCGATTCTGCCATATTCCTAGTTCTTTCCTGTTGTTTCTCTGTGAGCTTGGGGAAGGCAAGGTTGCTATACCATTCATTTTCCTCAAGTCTTCAGAAAGACTGAAGCCTGCCCTCTGCACAGGGAGGGCACCACACCATGCTGTGATGTGGAAGTTATTAGACCAGCAGGGACTCCTGAGCCAGGAAGGCCAAACTTCAAAGCTGTGGCAATTCACTAAGCAGTTCTTTTCATGGGCATAACACTTATTTAATATTATATACAGGAGCAGGGTGGTTTGCCGCTCTCCTGCGTATTTCCACTCTCCCCTCCTGTGCTGCACTATCTGAGAGTCTTTGTTCTGCTGAGTAAAACAGACCGGCCTCTGGCCTTGACCAACGCCAGGAAGCCCCTTCAGGTAAAGGATGCGTTACAGTCACTGGAAAACACCCTGGAGTTGCCAGCAGTTTGTAACAGGGCGGTGAAGTGCAATGGTAGTGTGAACAAATGTGGTTACACCGTGGGGACTGAGGTAAGCCTGTTTCATGTCCACCCAGCCGTATCAGTAGCTGCATAACCACCCTCCCTGCCCTGACAAAGCAGTCCCCAAGAGAACGGGCCATTTATCAATACTACTTGTATTTTCCTCAACACAGCTGAGATATCTATTGCTTTTTAAGTGCTCCTTATCGAGACAGGATTACCTGAACTGTTAATGCAAGTCACAAATGCAATACTAGCAGAGTGCTGGCACACCTTTGTTTAGCAGTTATTTAGGGCTACAAAAAATTACTACTATCACTTATACGTAATTGCAACATGAAGCTGCTGATGAGAGAGAGAGAGCTGTGAGAGAAGACTGGAAATGGTTTTGAGAAAAGAAAAGTAATGCTTTGTCTTAAACACTGCTAAAGCTACTGGCAAATTAATCCTCACACGTTCACTTGAAGTAGGCAGGCACTCCTAGATAATTTCACAGGGTTAGAAAAAGACTCAGAGAAGGAATCAAGAAGCTTAGCAGCCTCTTGTGACTAAATGCTATGTGATATTTTTTCTTTGTGATCTCTAATTAATACTCTGCTAAAACACAGATTACTTTAATCAGGAGCAGAGATGTTTCCCTGGTTGTGCTTTTCAGGCTTGCAGCAGTCACTCACACAATAGGAAACTATTTTTAGAAGCAGTGAAACCCACTTTGAGCCAGAAACCTTTACAGATAGGAGCTACAAGAATACATGAACAAAATCCAAAACCTACCTTTGTTAATCCAAAAGTGGAATTCTATGCAAACATTACCTTTAGTCACTGATTTGGCTTTCATGTGCTTCCATGTGTTGGACTGATTCATCTTTTCCAAACTAATTGTTCACAGATGTGCAGAAGTTTAGTCAGTGCAGAGTTACCCAGCCCACTGTTGCCTATATGCCCTCCCACCTACTGAACAGAACGGGGAAATAGGAGCTCACAAGAATCTACACAAGGAGCTCCACAGTTCCCATCAGCTTTTCCACTCTCCGAGAACCTGATGTGGGAAAATGGGAGTACTGGAGCAAAGGAAAATGCACAAATGCATCCACAGCACTGGTCTATTTAAAACAAAACCCCTAAGAGAAAGGGGAAATTCATTATTGTACTAATGCTGTTCTGGAGCATTAGGACTATTACAGCGCTAGATCTCAAAATTCTTCACAAGTAAGGTAACGCTATTCCCAGTGTATATGTAACAAAATTTATCCACACAAGACTCAAGATGCTTCTCTGGCATCTTGCCATTAACAGACAAATGACAGACCACAAGTCCCTGAAGCTACAAGTCCATATTCTATTCTGCAAAGTCTGAATTTCTTACCAGGACATGTGCACTGCACCCATGCCCAGTGACAGCAGAGAAGGGTGTGTCAGGTTTGGGCACTCTCACACGCAGTCAGATGCAGTGACACCAAGGGGTCCAGTCATGTTGTCCTGTGTACTCAGCACCTTACAGAAGAAAAGCAAAATAGCTGCCTGTCCAGCACACGTGCTGGATGTGCCTTGGTGACCCGTCTTTAGCAGAGGTGCCTTTTTTGCACTAGTGAAGTAAGCTGGCATTGGCTCTGAGACTACAGAATGGTTGTTCCCAAAGGAGGGTTGTGAGTCTGACGCCACAGTGAGGTTCACAAGTGGAAAAAGAGCAGGAACTGCTGCTATAAAAAGCTTATTCCTTCAGCTCAGGTCAATACCTGGTCTGCCACTGTCACTGTATAGCTTGGGAAGGTGACTTTGCACAACAAATTACCATCAGGTAGATTGCTCTGGATTTTTTTTAAGTCTCCAATATACATGTTTATGTAGACCATAAAAAGGCTGGATTCACCAGGGTTCAAAGCAGCATCTCCAGGGAGCTGGAGAACGTTCTGATCTGTTCCTCCTCCCGCACTGTTCACTGTGTTAGGATAGCTACTGCTGGCAAACAGTGGCTTAACATTATCTCCTCGGACTTAATTCAGCTTCCTTGAACTGAAGAGATACAAACTCCTAATGACTTCAGCCTATTCATGTTCAATGTAATACAGTAGTCAACCAAACTGCTAAATACGCATGGCAAATGAATTACTCTGGTACAGATTTAAACCCTCTGCCAGTGTAATGAAAAGAACCCTCAGTGCAAATCAGAAGTGGATCCTAATGACTCCTGAAGGGTGCCCGTGCTTGCCCATATTCAGGGCTGAGGTGTGTCAAGGAGTCATCAGTTTGCAGTTATCAACAAATGGAGTTGGCTGGGCTGCTGTGGGAACTAAATGCATCTTCCTCCATTCAAAACTCTTAGTCAAGCACCATAAAATTGTTTTAAAAACCCAGATGGGACTCTTCCATGCTAGATCTGAATGGTTTCCTTGGGGTTATGGCGGGAATTCAGTCAAGGACATCCTTTGTGGTTTTACAAAGTGCATCTTTCTGCTCAAGTCAGCAGCACCTATCATTAGGGTGTAAGACAATGTGATACTATCTCTACTGCTTCTCTCCCAGCAGTTGTGGTTAAAAGGCTGTAAAAGAATTTGAGTTGAGGCTGAAAAGGAAGGTGCTAAAATGCGAAGTTGCCCTTACCTGCCTCTTTTATGTGTTTGTATACATCATCCGAGCCAGCGGAAGAGTACGGGATGTCATCATGGGCTACGAAGTCAATCTGCCAGCAAAGAGAAGAAGAATCACATCCCACCATCACCGAATTTGGTTCGCTGGGAGACTGTTGTGGAAGATCATCTCAGTCCATGACTTCAGCTAACTTGCTTTGGACATTCACATCCTAAAGCCATCACTGCATTAGATTTAGGCTTGCAGCTGCTGTGTCGTATGATCAATCATGAAAGAACAGAAAGCTTGCCTCCAGAGGCACTGCCATTACCACATCACTCTGACTGGCTCAGTGTGATGTGCTGTAGAAAACCTAAAATTCACGTGCCTGCTTTTATTGCTACTGGAAAAGGTACACAAGTGGTGAAGCCTTGGCTTTCAAAACCATGGAGGTAGGATTATTCATTCTGGCTCCTGAGCATATATACATGTATACTTAATACTGTCATGCTGTCATTTTGTCACCCAGAGATGTGGACACTAAAACACACCCTAGTTAATTATGCTTTTGTTAAGATTCATATACTTTGCAAGGCAATCAACAGCAAGTAAAAATCTCTATCCTGCCTTTTAGAGGACACATGGTATTTTTACATATTGCACCTCTTCCCATTAATAAGAAACATGCCTTGAATTCAGGACTTCAGTCACTACATGACAAACTTTCCTCGTTCGTGATCTCCTTTTCTGAAAGTCAATTTGGGAATAACTCTTCAGTGTTATTTTACCCTTAAAAATCCCAGTACAAACATCATCACAGCACATTGAGAAAAAAAAGTCAAGACAAATATAACATTTTCTGACAGAGATGGAGGCAAGCAATGCTATGTACTTAATTTCAGTGACTGGAATTAACTGCATTAAACTAAGAGAATTCACAGACTTGCTGTTTACTCCTAACTGTCAGCCTACAAAGGGGAAGGGAGAAATAAAGGGAGAAATGTACCTTATGTTTTTCAAGGAACTCAGGTGTCAGTGTCCAAGGTGCATCTCTGATGACCTCATCCACATAACGACAGTGTCTGAGGGCTTCATATCGCTCAGTTTCATTCATCACAGTGAAGCCTTTGAATTTATGAGTTAAATCATCACTGCAAACTAAAACATGGAAATATCAGCAAAATGGGTCCACACTCAGTAAAATCAAAAATTGATTATTCCTAGATAATTCCATTAAGCACTTAATTATTAGCTTAGCAATTTTTGGTGTGCTCCAGGGCATCTAAGAGTTCTGCTCAGCATTGGCAGGTACAGCCGTATGCTTCTGAAAGATCCTTCTCCACCTGGAGCTGCAGCCAGAGGCCAAGGGAGATATTGCAGGACATCTCAGGTGGTCCCATATACTCATTAAGGTAAATCAATCGCATGGTAAGTGGGGATTTCATGGGCTGTTTTCAGGAGGGACAGCCAATCCTTTAATACCAATCAAAAAGTGTAGTGTGGGCAATCACAGAGTTCTCACTAACTCCCTGTATCGCAAAATGGCTGAGGCGCGGAAGGCACCACTGGACATCACCTAATCCAAACCCCCTCCTCCCCAGCAGAGTCAACTACAGGAGGTTACTCAGGCCATGTCCAGTAGTATCCGAAGATGGAGACCCCTCAGCCTCTCTGGGCCTCCTCTTCCCACTTTTTAGTGTCATGTAAACAACGCTCGAAATGACAAATTTGACAACAAAGCTCAAAATCACAGTGCAACAGTTTCTCTACTAAATAAACATTAATGAAAAACAACTTAAGGCAAATCTTACAGGAATTTGTATACAAGTTTAGCTTTGAGTTCAATGGGTTTCACAGAAAGAAAAATAAAGCTTGTGTCATGTTTACACGGGAAATCACAGAAGGAAGCCCCAAGGAAAGGACTGGGAGAAACCAGTGAAATGAGCAGAGTTAAAGGTCCAAAAATCCTACATCTTTAACTCTGGATGTACCAATACTTTTGTCACACAGCTTTAAAATAAGGGGAAGTAATACCCATGCTACCAAAGGACTGTAAAAGTTAGGTTTTGTCTTCCTACCCACATAATGCAGTATGAAACATGGTGACCTTCTCTACAACCGTAACTCTGTCCAATTTTACAGCTGCAACAGCCATTTGACACCCCTCACGGAACAACGTAATACCCATTTATAGATGGGTCGCCAGTGGTTGTCCTTCACCACAGGTCAAACCTGTGCCTTTGGATCTCACTTGTCTGTAAATGTACTTGACAAATGATAAACGTAACGTTATTAGTGCTGCAGGGAAGTGTGAGAGCAGCCCTACAGCTGCTGCTTCTAATTTGAAAACATCAACCTATCAGGCAAGGCGCTGGCAAAGATGCAGCCTTTTTTGAGATCTAAAATGGATGTTCTTGCTGTGATGGTCATTAAGGGCCTTTAAAGTAGGAAAAATGTAGGAAGGCTCAGGTAGCCCTGGAGCTTGTGCAAAATTCAAAGCCAGATAACAACATACGTATGAATTTCAGCTAGTGAAATGCCACTCTATCCTATTATGTCATTTTTGATGCCTGCTGACAAGAAATTTAATGGTGATCAAAGCATTTTCAGTAGAAAGATCCCTTCCGAGACTGTATTTGTAATTATTTACAGCCTTTATGCCATCTTTAAGCCACCCTCTCCTGGAAGAAAAGGTCTACTGAAATTATTGGAAAATAGTAATTTTTTTTTCTTGAATTCTGTAGAAAGGTTTGATTTTATTTTTTGGTCATTGTTATTTTTCGATACAGTGCAGACACAGTATCTCTGTACTTCCTTTTGATTCTGTCATCCTGCTCTAATGACTGATTTCAGGAGGTATAAACATCTATTTAAAAAAAAGTGATCTTAGGTCCAAATAACTGTCTTCACAACAAGAAAAAGAAGGGGTTGGTTGTGGTGCCCACAAAAACACATGACACCGGTGCTCTTGCAGCACAAACTCCACGTGGGTGTGGGAAGGTACCCCTTTTTTAAACATGCTAACACAGAGTGCCTTGCAAGGAGAAGGTGCTGATGAGTGCTGGCTGCTTTGTCCTTCACTCCAAAAATAAGGGCAAAGTAAAGCTATTCCATGAATTTCAAAGGAGCCAGGCTTTTGTCCCAAAGCTCCTTTCCTTATCTGGGATGCTCCCCAATCCTTTCAAAGCAACAACAGATGTTCATAACTTGTATCTTTTTTTAAACCTGAAAGTCTTGCACCTAATTCTTCCTTCTTCTGCAAGTTGTCTGGCTCAGCAGGAAAACAAGAGAGTTCTTAATGTTTTGTTCATAACAAAGGGATGTCTCCTTAACCTCCCAGGAAGCTCCATGGGAATTGCCACAATTCATAAGCTTGAGTAAACCCAAAAAGTATGTTTATAAGGTGATCTTGTTTTGCTCCGTGTCGGGTCTTGCTCCCCCTGCCTTTCAACTCATTTGGGACAAATATGCAAAATAATGCATCTTACAGTGCCTGAAGATTTAATTCAAGTTTGCTGTAAGCATTGGAGCAGTTGAATGAAGGTTGCTGTGAAATGTTTCTAACAAGGCATCTCAACCCAAAAGGTGCAGGGAAACAGGAACCAAACTACACATTTATGAGGCCTCATGAGAGTGGGGCTTGCACAGCCAACTGGGCAGGAAATAGCCACTCTCCAGTGACTCCTCAGGCACAGGCCAACTGCTGAACAGCTCTTAAACAGACGCACAGCGAGAAAGTAAGATATTCAAAGAGGAAAAAAAAAAAAGGTAAGAAAGTAACCTGCCCAGGGACACTTGAGAGCTGAAAACTATGTTCAACTCATGACCTACATTTGGGTCTTCAACGACAATGCGCCAGACTTAGCTTCTCTGATGAAGCTGAAGGCTCAGTCTGGACCTGGCAGGCAGGGGTCATGGGCTGTGCCTGGCTGGCGAAGGGACCAAGGAGGCAGAAATAAATGAGCAGTTGTTCTCATTCACTCATCTCCATCTTTGAACAATTTTGAGCAAATAACTGAAAAAGGTAAATTATTCATATGGAGCTATTTTAAGCTCAGAGTCATGCAGGCACCTGCTTTAACTAGAATGGGAATAGTGCCTGTGCTGCTGAGGGCAGAATTTGACTTTTACTTTAATTGATGCAATTGTAAGACATAATTCAAGGCAAATCACCTATAGAAAGCCCCCAGAGTGAAAGCAGCATTCAAGTCAGAGTGTATAAACGGTTGGGGGTGCGAGCACAGCAATAACTCCCTGATACTGAAGCACAGAAGCAAAAATCCAGTGCAATAAATAACTCTAATCTTACCTCCTACTAATAAGTAGCTATTTGGGAATAGAGTTTTGGCTTGCATAAGAGCTCTAGCATGGCCAGCGTGGAAGAGGTCAAATATCCCATCTGCATATACTCTGACAGGTCTGTCAACTGTGGAGAGAGAAAAACAACAGTGATTTTTCAGACCTCAAACAAGCTGCACTTAGTTCTACTGGATGGGTTTTTGTTCCCAGATCAGATGATTGTGGATATTTACCCCAGCTCTGATGTTCAAAAGCAACATGGGTGAGCTTGCAGTGTTTTATACTGCACATTACTCGTTCTTTGCACTCTTTGCTGTTTTCTCTCAGACTAAGCCTATTTATTATCATCCATCATCCCCCTATTCTAATTTAGCAAAAATGTCATCTTTCTGCCTCATTCGGAGTTCCACCATATGTCTTGTTCTTTTCTCTCTGCCTTTCTAATCAGTTCTGCCTTATGGATTTTTTCCCCATCATCTCCCTTTTCCTCCTCTCTTGCCTGTGACTTGCTTTTTTCCACAGCTCACTGCTGTAAAAATGTATTGCTTACCTCTTCTACGTAAACCTTTCACTTCCCTTTTATCCATTTGGGACGTTATGTGAAATCACCCCGCTTCCCCAGCCCAATCACACATGTCCAGATAAAGAAACTGGCTTGGTTTCTTTGCAAAGGGCAAAGGACTTTTAAGGCCACTGAAGGTCTGATGTGATCAACAGGAACATCAGTGAAAGAAGAGTTTTCTAGCATACAGAGGCAGTACGAGAAGGAAGTCCAGAAGGTAGCCACTAGGTAACACAATTTTCAGGCTGGCTGGAGTGGGCTAGCAGGCTTTCCTTCCAACAAACATGCATTCGCAAAAACATCAAACTCGAACTGTTTTCTCTTGTTTTCTCTAACAGGAAATAACAGTTCTGTAGTTGTTGGTTTCTTCTCCATTACCTGATAGCACCAGGTATCAGGCTGGCCCTTTTGCTTTTGAGTGGAAGGCACAAGTGAGCATTAATTACGTTTGAAAGGAAGAACCTGTGCTCTGGGAGTGCCCAGGGTCCTGTGGCAGCAGCTCTCTCCACATACCTGGAGTTCCCAGGCGGGCTTGTGCAATGGTTAGTTTCTCATGGGGAGCTTGGCACTGACAGCTTGTTTCATCAGCAAACGGAGCAGGTGCTGTCAGGGTCTGGAAGGAGGAAAAAACACAAAGAAACTAGATGTATTTTTTCCAGCAAGTAGTTATAAAAGAACTGTGGCAGGATGCTGTAACCAGGCTTAATGCTGGTTTGGTCTCTGGGGATTTCTGCTTTTTGGTTACCCCTGAGCACACACAATTCATACAAGGTAAAATGATGAGGAAAATAAAGCTTTCCAAATACGTCATGCAACTTAATTCTTTGTCTCTGTTACAGAAGCTCAAGCATTTTTGAGGTGGGTGAAGGTACACCATTTTTCTGTTTGCAGAATAAAGTCAGGTTTGATGGCCTGAGCAGCTTAACCCTTGATTTGGTCTCAAGTGACTCCAAAGGCCCAAGATGAAAAATGTATTCTGTTACCTGTAAATAATAGCTGGAAAAACTAATTAGGATTTAGAAATCTGCAAATGAGCCACCTCTTAACAAGCACCCGTTCCTTGCACTGGCATCAGTACAGGTAAGTGGGAGCACAGGTTGTTTTGTTGAGGTTTTAATAAAAATGTTGTATCATTTTGAGGAGCCATTCAAAATAAAGGCAGGAATGCAACGCTAAGTCCCACTTAACTAGAGCTGACTGAGCTGCAACTCCTTTCTGGTCTGACACATACTGTAATAGCACTAAAATACTCTTAACTGTGATCAGAGCACCACAAGGGTACTCGCTCTGAAGAGCTTATAACCTAAAGATACATGAGACAGACTGAGGATGTGTGAAGACTGACGTGGCATTATCTGTCAGGAAGCTTGGTTTACAGAAACTGTATTTTCTGCCCATGCCTATGTAGGAAGTTATCAGCCATCAGACCCTCAGATATTTATTATCTGCCATATGGTCTGATATGAAAAAAACCCCACACTTCTACGGCTTTTGGCTTGAGATCCTTACAAAATCATAGCTGAGTTTTGGTTTGCTTTGTTTTTGTGAGATGAAGTGGTGGTTGAGACACACTGAAGGAAATCTATCACTTACTTTGCCTCCACCATGAGGTGGACCTCATGGCTTTGCAGCTGTGACCTATGTGCGTCTTCACAGCCACCACTTGTGTGATGTACAGTTGTCACAGCAGTTTGAGCACCAATGGTTGATCATAACAGAATCTCGTTTTGCCTTTACACTTTTTTTTCAGATTTTTGACACGGAATGCTCAATCACTGAGCATTTAGCATTCTTTAGCACCCCCGAGACACTTGAAGATGTCATGCCTAATTGCTGCTGATCTCAGGGCTCACTGGTTTGTTGCATGGAAAGCCCAGAGGACAGAAGTAAAACAGCAACAAAGACTTAGAGATTCATATGCAGTTCTTTCTGCTGATTTACTATTCATTTTGTTTACTGAAAGCACTGCAATTTTAGGTAGGTTTCTTATTTTTCTTTTCCATTTTTCTTTCTTTTTTTTCCCCATAATCTCATATGTTACAGGAAATCACCATCGTTAGCATCTTAGTGATGAAAATCACAGCATCTCTGCACACACGAGAAAAAATGGAGAAACTATGACCAAGTCCAAGTTTCTGTCTGGGTTTCGTGGATGGGAACTATTCATCAGGCCACCCACGCTGCACAGGGTAGAACATTACACGTAATCATACAGTGCCAGCTCCTTCCTTTATTTTCTAAATACTGTCTTTTTGCTTCTGGCTTTGCTATCACTGGGTGCTAATCTGTCTTTTTATCTCCAAGCAAGGTCAAGTTACATGGCAGGCCATAAAGCCTAGTTCCTGCTGGGATAAAGAGGAAGGCAGAAACGTTAAAACAATAATGGCTATGGTCTGAGGCCTGCAACTGGTAATCAGCTCCTAGCTTGGCAGAGGCTGTTTCCTCTGAGGTTATTTGAAGAAAATAGGCCTGGTTTTCAGGACGATACCTTTTTTTCCCCACAGGCAAACACAGTGGTGCTTTTCATCCATGTAACCACCTTTGCAAGACCGTGATTTTTCTTTCGGTCTTTGCTCAATGGAGAACAACCTCTATTAGCTTCCTATCAGTCCAGCTTTTGTAAATGCTCATCATTAAAGCCCACTTTACAGATCAGGGCTTAGAACCAGACCTGTCAATATTCCCATTACTCTGTGACCTCTCAGTTACTGGATGTGAAAATAAATCAAATGTAATAGATTTAAATCAGCAATATCCTATCAAAGGCATATGGAAAAATGCATAAATGCCACGTGCTGACAGATCAAAGGAAATATAGCAAGAGCTTCCCAATGAGTATTCAATATTATTTTGTTTTATCTGGCCTAGAAAAATTATTGCTGAGCTTAACAAAAACATCTTACGAGTAACATGAGACCACCTGGTTTGTATATAAGACTATAGATAAAATATTTCAAGAAATTATTAAAAACCAGATATAATTTATTTCTCAAACCTCTTTTAGTTTGTATATAATTACTTGTATTTTTTTCAGTTTCTTGGCAGCAGTAACTAGAATTGTGAGAAGAGAGCAAGTAATTTCTGTAGCAGCTTTTTCATTTCGGTTAGTCCATTATAGTACTTTTAGAAGTTTGCTATAGTTTTGACAATAATCAGATGGTTAGACAAAGATTTGGTGCAAATGTACTTCTGTCTTTTTCTGTCAGATTTTTCCCTTCATCTCTGCCTTACTTATATTCTAGACATTTACATTTTGCAACTAGTCAAGCAAGTGAAATTAACCTTGTGTTTTGGACCAAGTAAGTTTCTGAGATCTGCATCATCCTGTAGCAGGGTGGTCTATAGCCTAAGTGTGAATTTGGTGATGAATTATCTTTTTGTTTTTCAGTACCTGCCTCCTTCTTGTATTATTTGCTATTCTTGTAATGGAAGCTTCAATAAGTTCATCTGCAGTCATCTGTTCCCTGCCTCTCTTTTCTCCCAAGTCACATTTTCCAGGCTGAACAGCTTTACCACGTTTACTTGTTCCTTCTATGGAAGCCAGTCCACAACTTTGACTTTGTTGCCCTTCTCCATTAAGGACCTTTTTACATCGTTCAAACCAATAACTTTTCCAGTTTCTAGAGCTTTCAATAGATAGGAATAGAGAATTATTTTCTATGGTGCTCATACTTATGGTTATCTTTGGTGACATAAGCACCACACACCTGGTGTCAGCAGGGAGACCTTACTTTCATTGAAGCAGTCCAAACGTGTTGTAGTTTTAGTTAAATGGGAAAGGTTTTCAGTTAATTTTTTCATACCATTATGTGGTTTGGAGCATGGGGGACTTCTCTTTGAATGAGATATCCTTCCAGGTTTTGTTTTCACCTAGTGGGGAGGGAGTGGCTAGGTGATATTTTCTGCTATTGTTTTTTTGGTTTTGAGTTTTTTTCCATTTTTTAGTAAAATTATTAGTTTTCCTTCTTCATTCAGACTCCTCATAATTTCTACTCTGTCAATATTTGAGGGGAGAGAAATAAAAGAAAGAAAAGGAGGGTTTATCTCATTAGAGGTCTGACCTCCTGAACATACTATTATTAAACCAAGACAAAATGCCACAACATTACTGCATTATTAATATGTGAGAGAAAGCTTATTGCATATCACAGGTGGAGAAGTCCTTGTAATATTAGGACTTCTTAGAGATATTTACTTCAGAAGATGATAAACTCTTGCAACACAAGTTGTGTTTCCTGGAAATGAAGACACTGCATTCAGTACTAACTAAATGCACTTCGTAAAAACAAAGGTATGCAGAACCATCCTACCCAGTAACCCTTGCCTATCAGAAGCTGTTCATTCTATGAGAAGTTTAAATAGTGTCTTACTTGCTTTCTATGAAACTTGCAAAAGAACTGAATGATGTTCCATAAACTTCAGGACATTAAAAGACGGAAGGCAGGTAACTGGGGGCTTCCCAGAAGCACCTCACAGCTCCGTGTGCACCCAGCAACATCTTTGCAACCCACAGCTCTATTTAATGGGACAGCAGCCCAGAGGGGAGAGCACAGTGCTGTAGGCAGCCCTGAGCTGCTTCTGGGGCTGGGTTATTTCATGTAGAAACCCTCCATGACAGCTAGAAGCAGCTTAATTTCAGATGTATCTTGATGCTGCCTTTTTTATAATCACTCTTTATAGTCTCTCAGGCTACCGTAGCCACTTATCTCCTAGGCATCAGATATAAACATTCATGCTTCTGTTTCCAATGGATTAAAAGGAAAGTTGTTGGTGATTTGCAGAAGGAGTCCTATCGCTGAAATAATAGGTCAAAAGCAGAAGCACCTCCACACACTCTTTTTTGTTTACAGCCTGTTGTATTTTTGTTTGCTAGTCCTCTGTATGTTTGGTTGTTGGGTTGGGTTCTTTACACAGCAGCAAGGAAGACAGAAACACTTTTTTAAACTGGCAAATGTAGACCCATCCATGTCATAGTAACTCTGCCTGCAGTGTGACTGCAGGAAACACAACTAATGGAAGGAGCTACTCTTTTTTAAATTCACAGAGCTACACCACCTCCCTCACCCCATGACACAGACAAAAACGCTGTCTTCTTGGCAAAGAGAACAGTTGCATTGTCATCTAAGATTTTGCCATCAACAAAGGTCCACGGAATTTCAGATCTTGAACCAGCAGAGTTACACAGGCAACACTTGGTAGAGCAGGCTGAGCCTGTACTTATGAAAGAATTAAGCTGGCAGGGAAATTCTGCGGGAAGTCTGATGCTGTAATCACCTTTTGTCTCAGAGGCAGTATTTAAAACAGATATGTGATTTCACTGGAACAAATCACATGGATAAGATCTACTCATATGAGGAACGATTATTCTTGGAAGCTGCTCCTGATGTTGGGAAACAATAATTACAGAGCAGGAAACACTGAAATCAGTTTTAAGGAACATTTAAGACAAAAACCCTAACAAAATATTGAAAAATAACTAAAAATATGTGCCAAGTTTCTGAGGTACAAACGCTCTTTGCAAGTGGAAAGACCATGTTAAGGAATACCAAGGTCTTCTCCTAGAGGTTTAGGAAGTGAACACTGTCAAAAACAAAAACCATGTTGTCTCATGTATTATTTTCAGCAACATTGACTCAAACAGGTAAATTTATGAGCAATTAAGTTAGAATTGAATGTTGGTGGTTGTCTCCAGGTAAACTTTTCACAGACAGTTCTAATGTTAACACATGTATGAAGGAAAGTCTAGTCTCTTCTCCCACAGTTCTGCTGACTCAGGGCAACTAAAACCAGGGCAAACTAACCTAATAAGAACAACAACTTTAAAATAAGCATTCTGTTTGCAAACATTCCAAATTATCTTATTATCAATTGCTCTTTCTGGGCTTTATCTTCTATCAAATACACTTTGCTCTTCATTAGTATTAAGTCAGTAATGATTGAGTGCAAGATGCAATTACAAATTGAAGATATTGCAGAAGAAAAGCAGCTTCCACTGCCTTTTCAAGATGTACAATGATGTATATATGTAGAGATTCATAGATCATGAAAGTAGAACAACTATTATATAATCTAGTCTAATATTTGTCCAAAAGGCCAAAGAATTTTGTGACAAGATTCCTGCATGACAGCCATGACTTCTGACTGAACTGGAACACATTATTTAGAAAACAAAATCCATCCCAGAGGTAGGACAGGTCCCAAGTTAAGCAGAGTTCAAGTGAAAGAATTGCCAGTGGAGTACCTCAACCTCCATGAGTGCCAGCTGAAAGTGAAATGTGACCCTCGGCAACTTATCCACCTGCGCCCGCTCCCCTGGCACAGCTGGAAGGAGCACTGGGTGCCAGGGACCCAGGCAGGACTCATTGAAAGGGCAAACTGCAACTAAAGCACTGCAGACTGTGAGCCCAGATGCTCCCTGTTCTGATGGCTAGAGGCTTAGCCAAGCTGTCCAATGTCCCAGCACTGAGGAGGGATATGCAGCATTTCAGGCTGAAGAAGCTCCTCCAACAGGGCACTGGCTGCCAGCCTGCAGACACCATCGCAGAGAATCCATCGGCAATTCAAAGTTAGATGGCAAGTGCTTCCTGGCCCATGAGTATCGCTGGGGGTTGGCCATGGTCAATAGACAAAAAATGTGTACCCACTGCTCTAATGCCACTCTGTGTTTTATTGATCAATCCAGAAACTGGAGACAATGTCAGCTCCTATGTTTTGAATGTCTGTTAGGTATTGCTTTTTTACTTGCATATTATTGCACAGAATCATAGAATCATCAAGGTTGAAAGAGACCTTTAAGATCATTCAGTCCAACCACCAACCCAGTACTACCACTGTAACCCCTATATCACTGAACCGTATCACCCAGCACCAGATCCAGACGTTTCCTGAACATCTCCAAGAGTGGTGACTCCACCACCTCCCTGAGCAATCTATTCCAATGTCTGACCATACTAACAGTGAAATTTTTTTTTTCTGTTACCTAAACTGAATTTTCCCTGTCTCAGCTGAAGGCCATTTCCTCTAGTCCTCTCACTCCAAGCATGGCAGAAGGGACTGGCTCCCACCTCCCTACAACCTCCTTTTAGGGAGTTGTAGAGAATAATGAGATCCCCCTGAGCCTCCTCTTTTCCAGGTCAAACAAACCCAGCTACCTCAGCTGTTCCTCACAGGACATGTTTTCTAGACCCTTCATGACCCTTGTTGCCCTTCTCTGGTCATGCTCCAGCACCTCAATGTCTTTCTTGTAGTGATGCGCCCACAACTGAACATGGTACTTGGCGGCCTCACCAGTGCCAAGTACAGGGGGACGATCACTGACTGCCCTGCTCCTCCTGGCCACACTACTGGCACAGGCCAGGATGCCATTGGCCTTCTTGGCCGTCTGGGCACACTGCTGGCTCATGTTTAGCCAGCTGTCAACCAGTACCCCCAAGTTCCTTTCTGCTGAACAGCTCTTGAACCACTCCTCCCCAAGCCTGTGGGGCTGCTGCAACCCAAGTGCAGGACCCAGCGTTTTGCCTTTTTGAACCTCCTGCAGTTTTTCTCAGCCCATCGATTGAGCCTGTCCAGGTCTCTCTGCAGAGCCTTCCTACCCTCAAGCAGATCAGCAATCCCTACACAATTTCACATCGTCTGCAAATGTACTGAGGATACACACCTGATGTACAGCTAAAAGGACCCAGCTCCAGCTTTTACACAGGAGAGGGTTAATCTGCTGAGAGCAGATGAGTAATATAGCTAAACTATTGGGCAAAGTATTCAAACTCTACTTGTGCTTCTATATAAAGATACTTTACATCTATCAATTATTTCATGTCAGATATAGGATAGCATTTGTATCAATAGTTACTCAAAAACTACGTTAAAGTAAAAAAAACTCCAGTTTTCCTCCTGCACAGGAGACACGTACTCTGCAGTTCCCCATCTAGTACACAGAAACACCTTGGGAAGATCTATTTTCCCACAGGGAGTGCACTGGGCTTCTCTATCAGATCCCTGACTCATCTAGTGCCTTTCTCAGAAGTTTTTCACCTTATATTGTCTGTTTATATGTCTGCAAGAAAGGAAAGCAGATTAAATGGAAACAAAGGTGTAAGGACACAGTGGGATAGACAGTTCTGGCTGTATTGAGTGTTTGTGCATGATCATGGATGTGTGGGTATACACTTCTTGCCTGTGTAGTTAGTATTTGGCTACTAATTCTGCCTTTCTTCTGCTCTACATCCAGGCATGTGAGAGTTCTTTTTACATTTTATACACTTTATAATACTGTTCTTGAGGAGGGAGCAGAATCTATTTACAACAGTTTTCCACTCCCTTTTAAAGATACGATACAAACCTTCCTAGTAATGACAACATCACAGTTTAAGAAATTGGTAATATTCTCCTAGTAAAAACTGTTTCTTTAATAGCATTGCATAAATGTATTTGCAAGAAAGGAATGCAACACATGGAATGCAATGCTTTTTCCCTGGGTTTATGTGTCATTTGTGACTCCTGAAAAATATCTGTAATTCTGTATATCTGACAAATATGTACTGCCACATGTTTTTGCAGAGATTATGGCATCCCAGAACGTATACCAACTGCACGTCCTCTGATGTAATGAAGGGAAATCTGAGCAGATTTTTCATGTCTATGGGCAATTTATTTTTTTTAAGTGCAGCAAAAATTGCTACATGACCCCAAGCACAAACCCCACCTGGCATATTTTTATGGTTTTGTGCTTTTATGCAGGAGTCAACATTTATGAAAATGAAAATTTATCCAGCGCAAACCCCAAATTTATAAAGGACCAAAAAAACATTTAGTGAAATAAAGTCATTTTGGGTTCCTTAAATGTAAGGCTATTTATATATTTATTTATGCTTAATTCCACACTGAAGTAAACAGATGGCAGACCCCCTAAGTCATAACATCACGTGAGAGAGAAACAGATGCATGGACACTTTTTAACCACAATAACCCTCCCCCCCACCCATTAATCATTGGCTCCTATGATTAAAATTGCATATACCTTTCAGTGATACAGGAAAGATGACTATGAAGATCTATGAAAGGTCATGAAAATAAAATACTGAAATGATTCTAGAGGTTGCATCAGACCCTCTTAAAATGCTGTTTGCAAACATGGAGTAAGGATGAAAACACAGGAATCCAAGGCATCCACACTGTTCTTGCAGTTATTTCAGATTTTGTGTATAAGACTTCATTGCTTAACAGCAGCAACAACGAAATTGTCTAAAGTAGTCTAGTGACTCCTTAAACACAGCTCCAGTGAGTGAAAACACTAAAATGTTCTCCTCTACCTTTCAATAAAATAAAATACTGTTTTCCAAATGTACTTGAATAATTTGAAAAAAAATTAATGTACTCTCACTTCTAAAAAAAAAAAAAAATCAAGAAAATAAACAAAACGGCTAAAGCAGCTGACACCTAAAATGATGTGAGAGCTGTCATCTTCAGCTGTACCTGAGACTCATCCTCCAGAGTATTGTAGATTCAGTGGCCCCAAGATATTTGATACCTAATTCCTACTGAACTGTAAAAGTCTGTAGCCTCTGAATCTCACGACACCGCACAAGTAAATCTCAGCTTTGGAGCAGGCACTGGGATTGCCAGGGTGAACCTCAAATGGCCCTGACACTTGCAGTGCCTTGGCAGAACATGTCTTATCTGCCATATGGATAGGCTCTAAGTCTCCAGCTAGTCTGTCCTTGCAATGACGATGAAACAACCTCTCCAACAAACTCGTTGGATACTTCCACACAGGGTCCCAATGCCATTTCCCACACAGGAAATGAGATCTGGCCACAGCTCCAGCTGCCTGGAACAGGCATCCAAGGGTAGCACGGATGTCACATAACCTTGATCTCAGGAACAGCGCAGTATTCTGGGGACTGCATTGCCTAGGACAGAGTAGACACGGTAGAAAGCACCTACCTGCTTTCTTTATGTCATCTTAAAGATAAACTTACTTCAAATTCAGGAAAACTGCTGCTTAACTGCTGCCTGGCCTTCCATCCACCAATGTCTCCACAAGCATAAGCCAAAACAACCACTTACTTGTCTACTCACTCTCCTCCCTTGTAGTTCACCATGGCTAATTCAGGTGGTTTTCTGCTTATCTGGTTTCTTAAAGTAAGTACTGTCATGGAAACAAATGTTTCATTGCCCTGTCTTCCCTTAACTGACCTAACCCTGAGAACTTCAGCCAGTTTTGAAAACAACACACTGGTTCTCAGGTCCCAGTAGTACTTCCCCAGATGCTTCCACTGAAGCCTGTGTTGTAAGAGAGACAGGACTCACAAGAAGCTCTCAGTGTGTTCAAGGGAAAGATGAGACCAAACAGTAAGTTTTGGAGTTTGTTGCCAAGTAAGGTTCAATGTGTATTCAGTTTTGCTTTACCTGCAGCACTGTCCTTACAAACTGCCATTGTTTCCTTTTATGGAAGATACCTGGAACTGTCTTCCTGAACAAAGTGGGTTGAAATGTCTATTTCTTTCAAGGCAAGGATTGGCAATTTTTGAGATACACACCAATCCTGCAAGGAGCTGCCACACGTGGGACCAAGGTCAAACTCTGGATCCCAAGGGACACAAATAAATTCTAAAGAAATAAGTAGATAATTTTACAAGGTTTTGTATTTTCTCTTTGGTATTTCCTCCTAAGGGGTCTCTTAGTTAAACTAAGAGCTTGCCTCACTCAGGGGCCTTTTTAGCACTGAGGCACGCAGGCAAACCCTAAGGCCAGGATTCCCAGGCTGAGATCCACAGCCCAGCAGTGCTCGGCAGCTTACTGAAGGCTGTCCAGGGGCAATTGCCATACTCTGAATGTGTGGCACGATATGACCAGCAGTCATGTTTATCCCATTTAAAACAGTGACCAAACCATGGGCATCCCAGGCTTAAAAATATGAATGGGACAGCAGTAAATGAGAAAGTGGCCTAACCCAGGAGTTTGGTCCAGATGAGAGAGGGATAAATGCAAAATGACACAAACCAGCATTGGAAAGACACTCTTTGTGAGGGTTTTTTTCTTGACTACAAAACTGCTAAAATCACCAGTATGGATAAAACCCGTAACTGATTAGTTTATTTCTCTGTTGTGCATTGAGACAAAGGTCCGGGTGCCACTCAGAGAGGTATTTTCCTGGCACAAAGATACATGGAAGTTGGTAAGATAAAGAAGGTAAAAATTAAGTCAGACACAGACCAGGGGAATTGACTGAAGCACAAATGCTCATTAATGCTCCAGCTGGTTAAGAAAACCCAAAGAGTGTCTTGGGAAAAAATTAATGGCAATTTATATCATAACAGTACTAGGCACTGGAAAACATCAGGTTTCAACACACAGTGAAACTCATCTGAGAAGTGCCTTCAGTGTCCTGTTTTCCTCATCTTTGATGGACACCCCTTTGAAGGGATTTTCTTTAGTCCTGATGCGACACTTCCTGCCAAGCTAGCAGACTCCATACCCTAAAATCAGATGATCTAATGGCAAATATTTCTTAAAAATCTTCAGTTTTAAGGCTTTAAATAAATAATTTCTGTTTTAAAGAAAAGGATGGCAGCTGTTTCAGAATAGAACTAACCCCCTTTCCACCTTCTAAAATTTTATGTGATTCTGAAGCTACATTTCTCAAGAAAAATTGCTTCCTAAAACTTAGCCTATATTAAGAACCTGAAAGCCCGGATAATTAATTTTAGAGACATGTAAGAACCAATGAAGAGCCTTAAAAAGTAACCTGTAAATATCACAGTCTTCACTTGCCACCACTTATATATTCTGAGGCACCAAAGCCATCCTGAGGTACCATCACGAGGTCCAATATAATAAAACAATACTAAAATGTTAACTGACACACCCTCTTTCCTTTACATTAATGACGAGGTTACTGGCCCATCACCGTATATGGTGCCTTCAAAGAATGGGATCAGACAAAGTACTGAAGATCTTAAAAGAGATCTGTCAGGAACTCGATATCCATGTTATTAGACCACCTGTCAAGGGGTGATTCACTTTAACTCTTCAGGACACCATCCCTGAATTCTTCTCCCTTATGACATAACTTGACTACTCTTGCTTGCCTCACTCCTTATGCCCTAATGAGGTCAGTGTATTGCATTTATACTTCACCAGAAAACTTTTTTTTCAGCCTGAAGATAACATAGATCTGATGACTGGCAAAATACCACTTCATAAGGACACACTTTCCACAAATCTTTATTCAAAATGTCTCCACTGTCCAGGAAGATCTAAAACAACATAATGAATTCCTGTTTTATTCCTGTACTCTGGCTGTCACCTTAATTTCCACAGAAATTATACTGGAATGCACAATACTGTAAATACTGGCATCATGTTGTCAGTTCTTTCTCTAAAATCTTTTAAAACGTCAGACTACACAGAGTAATATATTCAAACAGGTTGTTATACCTGCACTTTTGACAGAGGAATCTTAGACAGCCTGTATGAACACACTGCAGTTACGGCACCTGAGCTAACTTTCCCTATTAAAACAGCTCCAAAAGCCTTCCATGAACAAATTAACAGTCTTCTTTAAAGCTGAATCTAATTACAACACGAGCAAGGAGAAAACATTAATTTAGGTCAGCTCCAATGACTGTTGCTAATTCTTGTCATATCAGAACAATGTCTCAACTATAGCGTTGAATTTAATTACTGAAGTTTGATGTCTAAATATGTTTTAATTAGGACTGTGACTGAAATCTGGTGTTAAATGATCTAATTTCCAGTACTAAACTGTTGCATCCATCACGCATTTTCACACCTTGACGCTGCCTCTGCAATTCTGTATGTGCATTTATGTATTGTTTTATTAACTTCCTACCACGCTGGGGAAAGGAGTGATCTTTCCTGACGGGAATAATAAAAGGTTTAACTAAGAAGCAAAGAAACACTCCAATTATTTTAAAAGAGCACACAAAAAAAAAAAAAAAGGACAGCTCTCAGAACCTGAACTCTTGGCGTTAGCAGCCTTGTAAAGTTGCCTGCACGGTCTGAGGGAGCCTTTAACCAAAAAGCAGCACAGGAGTTTAAAGTCTCACTCTCCCGGCCCTCCCTCTTCCTCCCGTCACCCCAAAACCGCCGCTCTCCAAGACTCCCTTCCTCACACATCCGAAATCGAACATGAAACTCCTCACCGGGCTCTGAAGTTCAGAAAAGTGGGATTTGGCATTCCCGGGCGAAGCAGCCGAGAGCTGGGGGCCGGGCGGTGTCTGGGGAGCTGGGGAATGCCATTCCCGGCGGGATGCGCCCCGGAGAGACCGGGACCAGCCATCGCTCCCCGCCGCCGGCTCCTCGGAGCGCGGGCCGCTCCTCGGCATTCATCACTGAAGACAGGCAGCTTTCGAGACCGTACCACGGCTTTAGCA
>VZRE01000343.1:311571-322536 GCA_013396775.1 Cephalopterus ornatus
ATTGGTTTCTGCCCGTTCCTCTTGTTCTATTGCTCGGCACCACTGCGAAGAGCCTGACCCCATCCTCTTGGCACCCTCCCTTCAGTTACTTATAGATATTGATGAGGTCCCCTCTCAGTTGTCTCTTCTCAGCCTTTCCTCGTAAGAGGGATACCCCAGTCCCTTAATCATCTTTGTCACTCTCCGCTGGACCCGCTCCAGGAGCTCCATTGTTCTCCTGTTCGGAGGAGCCCAGAACTGGACACAACATTCCAGATACGCCTCAGTGGGGCAGAGTGGAGGGGCAGGATCACCTCCCTCGGTCTGCTCTTCCTAACACATCCCAGGATTCCGTTGGCCTTCGGGGCCACAAGGACGCACCGGTGGCTCAGCCCCAGAGCCGTGTCCTGCCCTCCCGAGCGCGAGCAGCACCGGAGCCGTCCGAGCTCAAGTGAAATTATCAGCCTTCTTACTCTTAAACGGCATGAGAATACGATCAAGATAATACAAAGCTAAAACCTTTTAGATCAGAGGCTCCGTTGGCTATTGTTAACCTTGGTAGATTCAGTAAAGGGGATACCGGTAGTACTGAGCTGCAGCCGGCACTGAATCAGACTTCATCAAGGGACACAAGCATCCAAGTTATAAGAGAATTGTGCCTCGGGGTCTTTCCCTAGGACTTGAGAGCTTAATTTCAAATGTCTTTTGCAAATCTTCAAAGGAGACCAAGTGCAATACAAAAAGAAATGTATAAACTATGTGAAAGGGAAAAGGGTAGGAAGGTGAATAAGAGGAGATAAGGAACTAAGTAGAAAGAAAAGAGAACGTGAAAAGAAATAATGAGACAGCAGTCAAGAAAAAAGGAAAATACATCTCAAAAGAGGTGACTGAGCAAGGAAAACAGGGAACCAAACTAAGTGAATCTCACAGCTGAATCTTCTCCCTATAACTAAGTTCCTTTACCAGTGATTTCGCAAGGAATACTCACACATTATGGAAAGGATACTCAAGGGAAATGATCAAACCATGATTAATGCAGATCTTGGCCTGAAATTTGTAGCTCATTTTCTTAGGAAAAGTATTTGCAGGAGTGTTACACTGTTAGAAAAATATTGGGACAGCACCGATTAGCAGTGTTAGGACTGGAGCAGCCAGAGGTAGCGGGCAGCCCTTTTATAAACCCAGCCACATATACCATCTCTTCAGACACTGGTGCTGGTGTACTGAAGGAGTAGCACCAGGTATAGACGTATTCAGGGTCAGGCTCCAGCCCTCTCTGACCAGGCAGGCGCATGGGAATAGAGATAAAAGGGAAATGGACTCTCTTGCAGATGGATGATTGCCAATAAACTGGAAATGTAAATTCCCTTGCCTTCTATTCTTTTCAGTACAAAAGGGTGAATTTCATCTTTGCTTGCATGCTGAGAGTTTGCTATTGATTCTAGCTGCATTTTGATTCATCTTTTATAGAGAAAAGTTTTCCCATATACATGTAACATTATAGAATGATGTCCCCCTTGCAGTAGTGTTACCACCTGTCTAAGTTGGGCCAGAATTTCAGAGTGGAAGTGGAATGCTTTTCATGCTGCTTATTTCATTTCCACCTCTGGGAAATACTTTATAGATTTGTTCTTCTATTTGAACAGCATGATAGAGAAATGTTGTGTACCTCATTAAGACAGAGAGAGAAAGCTGAAATAATGGTAGGGGGAAGGTGGTAGGGTCTGTCATGTCTGTCCAGTTGGAATTTGTCTGACGATCTTAGCCATTGTATTGGGTATCTTGACTAAGTTATCCTAACCTGCACCTTCTACTAGCCATTGGGGCAAAAAGAGCTTTCAAAAGGCTGGAGTGTGTCTTCTCTACTATCTAAAATAAATAAATACAAATTAGGTTTGACTGGAAAGACTCAGCAGATGGTCTTCTGCGAATCCTTACAAGTCAGCCAGCTTTTAAAAGAACAGTGGAGCAAGAGTCATGGGTGGGAAGGTTCACGCATCTAATTTCTTTTCTGCAACCAGTATCCTGTGCCAGACTGAACGTGGTCTTCTGGCACCCTCCTGCCATTTCCTCACAAGTAACAAGACGCATAGTCACTGCCTTTAATGACTGAGCTCTTGGCAACAGCTGCTTGGGTTGAAGAGACATCTGATACATAAAAGTCCTGTCCCAGGGTGTATAAATTAATATTACATGCAAACAAAACAGGAAAGCATGATCCCAGTCCTCCTAACACTCATTTCAAGGTTTGAATTGAATAGACAGCAAAGAGGGAAAACTCTCAGCTGTTAGGAAGATTTCATCTGATACATGGTGGGGGGTTTCGCTATGCAGAATTTCAGTTCTCAGACTGGAACAATTAATTCTCAAAGCACAAAAAATATAAAAAATATGTTTAGATGTTCTATTTAAACCCTCTCCTTTCTCAAAATAAAAGTATGATCCCTCTCTGAGCTTCGTGGGCAGCTGAACATTATAGAGACAAATACTCTGTGTAGATTCTTCCATATCTTCAAGCCCTAATTTTTAAATATTTCCCTCCCTTTTTTTTTCCTCTTTCTGTGTATTTCATATTTTTAAAATCTTTTAGTGGCACACTGATCAGTGTCCACAACTGTAATTAAACAAATTTCAGTTCCTTGTAGAGACCAACACCTATAAAACTTATTTCACACTTTTACCATATTACACATTAAACTGACTCTAGCAGACTAGCTCTGAATGTGAACTAATGTGTCCACTTCTCTCCAACGTTTTTTTCCCCCCCTATATTGCATAGATTAAGATAAGCAAGAAGCTTACTTCATCAAATTTACTATATCCATGTTCATAGCTGAAGATGGTATAATAAGTGTACTCTAATTGCATGTTTATCTTAAGGCAAAATTTCTAGAAGTAGCAACCTCTACTTGGAAATGGGGAATAAACCCATTAAAGACCTCAAACTGCTCGAGCAGGGAAATAATATGCATTTCACAACTACCTAACAAGGAGTGCTCTCTGGTCCTTCTGGTGGCAAAGCAATGACACAGCCTGAGATCTGCAGAGGGCAAAGAAATATTGAAGCCACTTGCTAACAAGGTATTTTGCCTTATTTGCTCATAGAGATGTTCAGTGGTCTTACTACTACAGAAAAGTCTGTAAATACTGAATGGGCTAAATCTGTAAAAACTGTCCAGGCTAAGGACTTTGCTTTTTTAAAGCCAAGATACTCTGTCCTTTGTGAAAGCAGGGACTGGAACATGTTGCAGCCCTTGGAGAATATCATCAAGTTTCTGAAGTGCCTCAGTGGATCTCAAGCATCAGTTAGTACAGCAGAAGTTGTATTTAAAAGGGTCTTCACCTGAGAGAGGCTGTGAAAGTCTTCTGACCTATAACTGAGTCATAATGAAGAGAAACAGACCCTCATGTAATATCTGTTCAAAAGTCATCAGAGAACTATGGAAAACCAGAGACTGGTATGGTTTAAATAATGTTTGACTTTAAAGCCAAACATTTGCAGAAAACATAATAGATTATTGAATATTTAACAGATGAGCTGAATTTTGCTTCAATGTATGTATTTTGGATCCTGAAGGTTTTAACTGCAATACGTTATTATAAGGTCAACTGCAAGACTATAAGGTGAAGGAATGGTTTATGTCTGGAGCAGATTAGTTAAAATACTATGTTTCTATGTATGTATCCATATATGCATAAATCTGTGTAAGTATGTAGCCATGTATCTACGTCATGCTAATTCTAGACATGCTAGAATTAATAGTCAAAAAGAACAGAAAAAGATTTTTCTATTGCTGAGATGATCAATTAATTCAATCACATATTTTTAGACTGAGATTAAAACCCCACAATGGTAGATATTTTTCCCCCACTTGTGTAGATGGGGAAAAAAGGGAGAGAATGAAAGGTGTGAATTAAAATACACCCTATGGGTTTTCACCACGTCCAACACCAGTTGCTTTGCTGCTTCCACATAATGCTGTCTAATTTTTAAGTTGCAGTTCATCAATCCAGTGGAACTCATAGTGCTTACAAACTATCAGCTTTTTGTCATAATAAATAAAAAATTTACTATTTATGAAACAGTCCTATAAAATGATACACAGATTCAATACAGAAAGTTTTTTTATATGCAATGACAGTCCGTGAATTATGAAAAGTAAAAACAGGGGATTTGGTACAACATGATCTTATATCTGGTTCTTTCCATAATTCCATTGTGGTGATCTCATCTTCTCGAGATAGCTGTATAGAATCAGTCAGTCTTTATGTCAGAGATAACTAAAAATGTCATGTTAATTCAGGCACGGTTTATATGTCAATTATCTGAAATTCACAAATTCTTGAAAATAGTGGCTTTTGGCGATGCCATTCATCTGTGCTTTACAGCACTGTTTTGAATAAATGTGGTTATGCACACTTATGGGGTAGGTTCTTTGTGTTTTTGCTCTTTTCATGAACTACTCTTATCAGCACTTCTGAAGAAAATGGTGAGAGATTATGTTTGGGTTTGACCAAACATAGTATCTGTCTTTATTTTATTCTTCCAGAGTAGAGAGATGGTCACTTAGTTTGCGAAATGTTAAGTTTTATTAGTTTATTGTCCTTGCTAATTTTAACAATCAAGCTTTTCATTATTGGGTAATTGTTGTTAGGGAAAGATGAGGGATATCTGGCAATGGGACTTTCCTGATGGGTGCTCAGAGGTTGGGAAGCCCTTGGATTAGCTAACCTCTTTTGGTCATTCCCTTCCCAGAACCCAAACTATCTAATCAATCCACTCTTAACACTGTTCACTCTTATCAGAAAGTTCTTCTGAATGTCTAACCTGAAGCTCCATTACTGCAAACTACTGCCCTTGCTTGCTTTTTCTCCTGGACGCAGAGAACAAATGTAGTCTCCTCTGCTTTTTGTATGACTAATGTGGTTAAAATTTTGAAAGAAGAGTTTGAGGATTTGGAGTAGAGAGCTGACATTCAGCAGGCAGGTTGGTATTTTTGTCCCATCTCTCATTACTTTTCCAGACTAAACTGCCCCAGTTGCAATAATTTCTCATAGGTCATACGCTACAGATCTTCTCATTATCCTTCCTGTTCTATTTTGGGTTCTCTGTAAATTTCTTGCAGAGTGGTTCCAACATAGAACTACAGCTGCAACTTTAGCGCTATCAGGAAATAAAATGCTGAATATTAAAGATCTCTCTAGTGTATGTATCTCAGTATAAACTTTGTCTAAATGATTCATATTGTCTGCCCTCCTTCCTATTGTCACAGATGAAATACAATTTAAGAAAAACCTCTTCCCTATTTACATTTAAACTATGTTGTTATCCCTTCTATCTCTTTTTCCATTTCTGGCTTTCCAGATACGCACTCCAATCCCCTTAAATCCACGCAAAGCTAAGACTGCCTTTCTTGCACATATTTGTATTGCATTCACTTCTACCCATTTTCAATCTACCCGGTGCCTTCCCCTTCCGCCAGCTCAATTTCAAATTTTTGGACTGATCATCAGTATTCTGTCACACTATCTTTTCCAGTATTACAAGTCTCCAGTACTTTTTTCTCTTCACAGTTCTTGTCAACCTTTATCTTTCCATTTGTCAATTTTTCATGCAAGTGCCTTCACAGCTCTTTCCCCATACTATTATAAATGCAAACCTGCCAAGTAAAACATAAAAAAATCATACTGTAAACCACATTCGAGTGATTGCTGGGGCTTCCCATTAAATATTTTAGGTACCAAAAACTTAATAACTGGAGGATTTTATTATCCGGGTAAAGACACACACTTTATTTAAAATAAAACACGTACTTAGGTGCTGTAAAATTATTACCTGCTAGCTAGTTTAGTTTTACTACTTATTAAGAGTGTTTGTTCCAAAGATCTTACTTCTGTTGCTTATAACTTTGCCACCTTTGAAACCTTTGATCTGACATGTTTTGAAGAAAAGCATCTTCTACCCACTGAGCAGTTATGGAATAATGCATAATGCAGCTGTTTCTGGAAAATATGTTAATAATACCCTGCAGGTGTTTTGGCGACTTTTAATTTGAAACATGCAAGAACTTTCATGACTGGGAGGAGGTTTGGTACTCCCGATGGTGGGGTGCTGTTTTCTCTATTCATGAATATTGGGCAAATTTGGTTTTGGATACAAGTTACTTCATATGTGTCAGGACCCTGGGGGCACTAAAAGATCTTGAAGGCCCTGAGAAACCTAATCTACGGGCTTCACCTCACACTCTCTGCCCATAAGCTCAGGGGCTCTGTTTAAGCTTCACCACCACTCCCACCTTCTCCCTGAAGAATGCCTCCCTGGATCTGGAGCTAAGGATGCTGCCCCTCGTTGTTGCCCAAGGGATGTGAAATGGTGAACGCTGAGAGTATTCACCCACGGAAGCACATTTGATCTTCAGGCAGGTCTTGAAATGTAACAGCCTCTCTGCAATAATGTTCTGCTTATACATTAATTGTTCATTTTTCTGCAATTGTAAAGAGAGAGCGCTGAAAGTAGTTAAAACAGAGACTTTCATGCTGTGGCAATAAATGCATGCTCTTGAATACCGTTGGCATCAGACTTAATTCTTAGACATTATAATTATGTAAGGTCTCATTTTCTGTGAGTTTGCTCTCACTTGTCTTCCCTATTTAATGTACATTATAATATTTAGTACTTTTCTTCCCGGCTTGAATAGGAATATTGTATTAGGCAAGCAGGTGATGAGATTCTGCTCTCTGTTTCAGTTAGTGTAATTCCACCAATTCTGATCGAGTTACTAGGATTTGCAGTTAAATTTAGCTGCAATCAGAATTGAATTGTGTTCGTTTAAGAAAGAAAAAAAGTATCTCTGGATGTTCATTTCATAGACTTTCTTTTCTCTTCTGTCATAATGGAAGTTGTTAGTGTGTGTTCTAGTTTCTATTTCATGTTTGTATTTCAGAGCCTTAACATCCCAATAACGACTTTATTCCCTTCATCCTGGTGTTAGCAGGTAACTCAGGTAGAAAATTTAAAAGACCTGTGCAGTGAACAAGCATGGTAAGTAAAGAATCTACCCTTTTAACATAAATGTCTGCATCATCTTTATTGATAAACAAATGGAGAAGCATCTATCTTCACACTTCTATCAGTTGACTATATGTTTTGAAAACAAAAATCTCTTGTTAAATGGTAATTTGAGATTTAAAAAAAATTAATTTATGAAACCTGTGCTCCTCTAGGAGTTTAGTCCCCCAAACAGTTAAGCAATTATTGTTGAAATGCCACAGAAATAGCACAGTTTAGTAAGCAGTTGCTGAAGTGGTCAGAGCTGCATCATATTAGATGTAAAAACTTTTAGTTAATTTAGTGATAACGTGCATTAATTCAGAGCAATATAAGGATTAAAAGTAAGATAATGGAATACTCCGGGTTTGTAGGAAACATATATGTAGAACATACACACTCATATCCTGAGTAGTATGGACACACACAGAGGGTTCTCCACAAAGACAATCTGTACTTAACAACAGTATGATAATGTTCAGGCATTTTGAGGTAGACACAGCACAGGTGAATTCACTACCTCGCTGTAATCTGTGATTTACTGTCATTGCTTTCATAGCACCTGTCTTAGTTTCATCAGATTTTTTCCATCATCAAAAAAAACCAAACAAAACCCAACCATAAGCTTAATGTGTAATGTCCGAACTTGAAAGTTTTAACTCTTTGTCCTCTTGCCTTTGCAGCATATCTAGCATGCCCTAGACATAAAAAGGAAAACAAAACTACTCCTCAATACAGCAATTATTTTGTCCATATAACTTAGTTTTGATACTATACTCCATTTGTGCTTTGCAATGTTAATATATACTACTTCTTACATTACCTTGGAAATCTTGGAATGAGTTTACAGTATTTTCTATTAATAACTTATGTATTTAAATTACAGCTCTAAGAAACCAAAATGGAAAATACATATTTGTCACCTTTTGTTGAAATCTGGGAGTTTCTCGAGCTTCCTCTTCTGTACCGTGTTTCTGGCTGCCTACCATCTTCGTTACTGTGCTTCTCTTGCACTTTTCTCTGCAGCTATCGCACTTGCCTTGAGGGAACCTTGGTGGTTCTGAACTGCACAGCACAATTCCCACTTCTTGCACTTAAAAAGCGAATTGAGGAAAGATCATGCCAACTTGTTTTTGTATGAGTGTCCCAAGGGAGGTTAAAGGTCAGCTCAAAGTAATCTGCTGTGATGAAGATGTTCAGCAGAGGAAGTCACAAATCTTGCTGGGTTGTTTTTCTTTCTCAAAAAAAGCCCATCCCTTGCCTCCCTCCCCACAACTTTTTTCCCCCCCCCCCCCACCCCGGAGAATTTAAATATGCTTGTTGTGCTGTGCTGTGGGAAACAGATGCGTTCTTGTTATGGCCAGGGATGAATGTCAGGATTGAACTCGCACCCGTGAAAAAGTCTTTTGTTTGATCTGCGCTGTCCCACAGTGGAGCTATGGCAACAACTTCAGTTGGGGAAATTAACTGTATCGCTGTGTACCGGCTCAAATCACGGCATCACCTGAATGACAAACATGCCACTGTTCACATGACAGCTGACAAAGAGCATTGTTTAATTTTAATTTCATGAAAGCAATAAAATCCAATCAATTAAAAAATCCAAAGCATGTGAAAGCTAGGTATGTGTGAAGTGCAGTAGCACGCTATTTTTATTCAAACTGAAGACTTTAATGATATTGTTGTTTTATAAATGTTTCTCCATTGTAGCTTAAAAAATTTAGTAACTTGCGAATTTGAATCGCACATCATCCTTGGTGATGAAATCTTGTTTTGTGCATGTGTTTAAAAAAAGAATTAAACCAGAGAGTGGAACACTGCACTGAATGAGAGGCTGTCTGTAGGTGTCATGGTTTAACCTGGCAGGCAGTTAAACACCACACAGCCACCCATCCCCTGAGTGGGATGTGGGAGAGAGCTGGGGAAAAACAAAGTAAAATGTGAGGGTTGAGATAAAGACAGTTTAATAGGACAGAAAAGGAAGGGAAAATAGGAATAACATTGATTAGAATATACAAACCAAGTGATGCACAGCACAATTGCTCACCACCTGCTGACTGATGCCCAGCCAGTTCCTGAGCAGTGGCTTCTGGACAGCTTTCCCCCTAATTTATATACTGGGCATGATGCCATAAGGAATATCCCCTTGGCCAGCTGGAGTCAGCTGTCCTGGCTGTGTCCCCTCCCAGCTTCTTATGCCTCCCAGCCTCCTCCCTGGTGGGATGGGGTGAGAAGCTGAAAAGTCCTTGACATAGTGTAAACATCGCTCAGCAACAACCAAAACATCAGTGTGTTATCAGCATTATTCTCATCCTAAATCCAAAACACAGCCCTGTACCAGTTACTAGGAAGACAATTAACTCTATCCCAGCAGAAGCCAGGATGGCAGATCAGACAGGGCATTCTTCCTGTAGCAGTCAGTGTTTTCAAGGATATGGCTTTGCTACAGTGAAGTTGGCCTAGTAGCCAGCTAGTGAGAGAGGGGTCTCGTTCTGCCTGGGAATGGGCATTCTGGTTGTCAGGGTATCCAGCCTCTTTGGCACCAGGGAGCTGCTACAGTCTGTGGGGTGGTTCTCCTGCTTCCACCTAAGACGAGGTCCAGCTGTAAGGACAGAGTCCTGTGGTGCCACCTGCCTTTTTAAGAAGCTGGAGTCAGGGCCTACAGATTTTCATGAGCAATAAATGCTTCTGCACAACATTCTGCAAATGGAGATGGCAGGATTTTTGGGTAATGGCTGGCCAACAGTGATGGTTTTGGACAAAAGATTGAGGTTAATCTGTGGTGAAACAGCACAAACCCCACCAGTTTCCCAGGGTTTCTAAATGCACAGGCAGGCTGATCTAAGCCCTTTTAGAGGAGAGGAATTGTAAAGCTTCAGTTGTCTTAACTGAGGACTTAAAAAACTTTTCCATCTATACTTGAAACTGAAATATTTCCTTTTCTGAACACAGTTCTTGCCCCTCAGCTGAAAGCTGACATGTAACTCTTGACAAATGCAAGTGAAGGTACCTCTGCAGCATCATAAGGAACAGAACATACTCCACCTCCCCACCCTGTCAAAGGGCAAAGCTCTAATGGATCTTTTCTCAGGGCCCTCCACAGACTTGGCCTCTCAAGAAATCCAATCTGAAACTTATTTTTTTTGATGTCTAGCAAAGATTAAAAAAAAAGGAAAAGGGATTTGGGAAATAGGAGGCATCCATCATAATATAACTATATATAGTTATATATAACTACATATTAATGTATATAAAACTATATATAATATATATAGTGTACATAGATATATTTCACATATGTGAAATACATATTTTACATACATATATAAACCACCTTATTTTGTGACTAAATTGACCAACAACCTGTCTGAGCAGACTACTGAGTAATTTACTGAAGTTCCTGAAACTTGTGACAGAGTATAACACCTACTTTAAATATGCAAAAATGAAACCACGGTTCTTACGGATGCTTGTCTGTCATGACCACTGTTCGAGCTTCAGTGGTTACCTATCCATGGAAACGGTGTGGGAAATGCCCGTTTCTCCCAGGAGGGACTGATCTCCTGCTGATGTTGTCGCAGGCCGTTCTTGACTCTCACGCTGCAGTCCGGCTCCAGCTTTTGGGCAACTGGCATCAACCACCGCCTCCTCCTAGCTCAGGTGCTAATTATATAATACGCTTTATGCATGACATTTATACATCACATATTTATGGCACGGCATTTGAACATGGCTTTGCCCCCACTGCGGCACCGAACGAAGTGCGGGCTATGGGCCCCTGCAGCAGGTGGAGCCCTGCTCGGATCCCTCAGACGCAACTCGCGGGATGGGATCAGCTGTGCCCTCACCGCCCTCCCGGGCCCTTGGGACCAACCAGCGCCCGCAAAGCCGCGGCTCCGGCGGCGGGCCCGGCGCCGCGCACCGCCCGGCCCAGGCCT
>VZRE01000343.1:323311-402421 GCA_013396775.1 Cephalopterus ornatus
GGCTGCAAACACGTTTGTCTCGGAGGAGCGCGCCGGCTGACAGCGAACGCAAAGATTTGGCATAAAATAAACGCGCCCGGACTGTGACATCTTCGCAGCTCTTTCACATGGGGTACCAAACAGCGTCAGTGCCCCCAGTTTAGCTCAGCCCATAGCAATATAAACCTGTACTTGTCTCAGCGACACTGCCTGGGTGCAGCTCTGCTCACAGTTCGATCTCCTGCTGCCACCGGGAGGGGACTGTCCTGCTCCTCTGGACACCTGGCCGGCCTTGGTCACCACGGGGTATTTAGCTCCTCAGACAAAACCCGCAGTCTTGTCCCTGGGCTGTTTGTTTGCTGCTATAAGTTGGATTGGGACTGTTTGTTCTCTGTGGTCAGATAAATGGTTCCTCCCTCCCCCAAATCAATACAGGGAAGAAGGTCGGGAGGAGTGGAGAGCGCCCTGCTGTGGGGAGCATTTTTAAGGGAAGGAAGTATAGGAGGAAATGGGGTGTCAGTCCTATGTTGTCAACAAATTACTTGTTCATCTCAATCTGGCTGCACTCTTAAACATTGTGAAACCACCTGAAAAAACCGTTATTGCTTTATAGCAGTGTAGGCCTTCTCTTAAGTCTGGCTGTTGCTGAGTTGTCATGGAGACTTGCAAAATAAAAGGAGCCAGAAGTTCCCAGGAAAGGAATGGGGGCGATCCCCTTCAGATAGTGGTTGAAGAGGTTTGAGAGGTTCTTTGGAAACAGGTGGTAGCTTCATGCTGAATATGAGTTGGCATGAAGACTTTTTTGATCTCCCTGTTAGTCAGGTCATGCCTTCAGTGTAATTCTAGAACTAGCTTATTAAGAGCCATCCATGACATCCATGTGCTTTTAGACAAGTAGGTCTTTATCTTGATTTTAAGTGAAACTGTAGTAATCTATAAATGCATCAGTGAATACTAAGTACCAAAGATAACAGCAGCTCATTACTAGACTTAATTCCCTTCTTTTTAATTAATTGCAGCTATGCATGAGTCTGGAAGTTTTGCAGCATCACGTTCTAGGCGTGAGAGGAAGAATAGAAGAGGCCAGCAAGAAGCACTTGAACGTCTGAAAAAAGCCAAAGCTGGTGAAAAATTAAAATATGAGGTGAAAATTCCTCATCTTTTCTTCTTCATGAAAACTGAATGTCAGCTGAGAGGCTTAACCACCATTTAGAGATATGTAAAAGTTACGGGAAACAAAATAAGCCTTTCAGATCAGCTTTTGTGTTTTCAGTGGTGTATGTTTTTCAGAATGTAACTGTAGCTGTTTTGCTGCTCTCTGGTATCATTTTATTTGTTTCTTTCTGTTTGCAAAACTAAACCGGTTTTATTAACTGCAAGTCAAACTTGTTGCCATTGCTTGAGAATTATGCCATAGGGAAGGACCAATTATTAAAATTTAATGGCATAATTAATGCTATGATAGGAAGTACTTTTTTTAACTTCAAATTATTTTAAACTTTAAATTAATTTCAGAGCTTTACATGGCTGAAATACATTAATATTGGTATGCTGTGTTTCCAGAAAGAGACCAAAATATAAGTATTTGACTGGTAGAACTGAAATCTGGCAGTGTAACATTGCTACTGTCTAATTGTGATGCCAACAGGAAATGTGACTTCCACATTGAGGTGGATAAATGTAAAGAAACCTGAAGTCTGTGCAACATTAACATGCAAATTTTCTCTGAGGCACAAAAAAGCATCTTCAGCATCATGCTTGGGTACATCATATAACCTTCATTTTCATTGAGCTCAGCTTGGTGTTTGAGAGTAGAGCCAAGGTCATTGCTAGTATTTCTGTTTTTTTTTTTTTTAATTTTGTTTTGGTAATATGAAATGAGCAATAGAGGAAGTCAGTTTCAAATGAAATCTCTGCCAGTGTTTCAGTAGATTTTGAGTTTCAGTATGGTGTGATACTTTTAAAAATTGGTAATTTGTCTTTTATCACTGCCAAAAAAGAAACTTAATGAATAACTGTACTTACTAGTTGTGAACAATATAGCACTGTAGGAAATAGTGCATTTCTTGGAAACTTTTATGTTCTGATGATCTGTATTAATAATTAATGGTATGAAAACTGTTAATCCTCAGTATACCTTAATTGTAGGTTGAGGAGTTCACGGGTGTTTATGATGAAATAGATGAGGATGAATACTCCAAGATGGTCAGAGACCGTCAGGATGATGACTGGATTGTTGATGATGGTAAGTTAAGATTAATTTAGAGAGTTATTTTGGTTATTTTGTTATAACTCAATGTACATGATTTGAAATAAGTTATAGTTAGTACATTCTTAAAATTTGTTTTAGGGGACAGGAAAAAGGCAATCTTACTGGAATTAATCTTTGCATTGTTTTCATAGTAGTGTATTAGGATAGTAATGAAAATATTTTTCAACAAAGACCTGTTCTTGGAATTTTATTTTCAGTTATCGGGGGTATAATTTTACCAAAAAAGTACTGTAATTGATAATTTCTGATTAAACACATAACAGTATATTTAGTCTAGTAGAAGATACTTCTGGGACTGCTGTGGTATTTAACATTTCAGCATTTGTAACTTTTGCTCTATGTTAAAGGGGCATAAGTGTTTAAGTCTGTGAAAAATTTAATTATTTAGGAGTATCTGAAGACAGAATTTAAACTTTAAATTTAAGTTTTCAACTATTTGGTTTTCTACAGATGGGATAGGTTATGTAGAAGACGGAAGGGAAATCTTTGATGAAGATCTGGATGATGATGCTCTCAGTTCCAATAAGAAAGGTAAGTTGAACATACACTGTAGATTGTCTTCCAGGGACTTTTAAGCGATACCTAAAATGGGCAACTTCTTGGCATCAGCATGAGGTGAATGTGGCCAAATGACGTGTTACTTGAAGCTTTGTCGTTATCTGGCTGTGGATTTTGTTCAGCTCTCGTGATGCAGAAGATGGAGGTTCATAAATTGAGGTCAAATCATTGTTAGCTACTTCAGTACTATTGGGGCAATTCTGCTTACAATCTTCTGTGGAATATATATTCACTTCTAGAACATATGCATCTAGGAGTGGGCTTGGTTTTCAAAGCCAGTGCCAAAGAGATGTGTGGTCTCTCTTGGCCCCTAAACAACTTGCATGCATTTAAGAATCTGGGATCAGATGATTTTCCCAACTTTTACAAGGCTGGTAGAAAACTGAGAAGCTGAGTCTGATGTTGAAAATCCAGACCTAGTGCCAAACATGTGGACATTCTTTTTTTTTTCCTGGAGATGCATCCATGTAAAGTATCTTGGTCCTTTTCCTGGAGTATGCACTTGAGTATGCAAAGAGCATCTCTGATGTGACTAGGAAGGATAGGGTGTTGCTATTTTTTATGTATGCATGACAGCTGTTAAAAGCTGATCAGGCTGCATTTCAGCCAGCCGTGTCAAGGTGGAAGAAGTGGACTACCTTGGTTATGTATTCCTGCTAATAATTGGACCCTTAAACATTGAGCTTTTCTGATGTAAAATTTTTCTTTCTGTAGGAAAAGGTGGCAGAACATCTATGGTTGATAAAAAAAACATGAAAAAATCTGTGGTGTCAAAGCCAAACACAATCAAGTCTATGTTTATAGCCAGTGCTGGGAAGAAAAACACAGATGTAAGTTTTTAGGTTATTGAATTTAAATGTTTCTGACGTGTTTAAAGTGTTCTAGTGGGAGTGGAATAAACCAAGGGGTCATATCAGTTTCTTGTGTCTAGCCAGACGTAAACTTCAATTACAATCTCCTGTGTATGGAGCATTTCTGAAAAAAGTTGTGTGTTTTGTGGAAACTGTTTAGTCATTTGCTGCTGGTCTCCTGATTAGGTTTGCACATATGACTGAAAACTGTTTGGCTAATCTTATCTTGCAGAAAACTGTGGACCTGTCAAAGGATGACTTACTAGGGGATATTCTTCAAGATCTTAATGCTGAAGTAAGCACAGTAATGAAATCTACTGGAAATACTTTAATCCATTCTTTTTTTTTTTTTTTTGCCATGGAACTTCTCAGGAAAATACAGTTCTTTGTAAAACTAGAAGATCTAAGACTGGTTTCATCCATAGCACATCTGCTTGGTATATTCCACATATGTATGCAGTCTAGCTTTTGTCTCCACCGTGCAGAAGCTGCATGACTGTATTGTTTTAATAAGGCAAAACCACTATGACCCGATTAGAGATGATTTATGTTAAGGTGATACAGAGCCTGTGCTAATGCAGCATTCTAGGTTTTAGTCAGCTTGGAGTGAAACAAAACTCAGCTTTATCTGAATCATGTGCACTGTACATCTGTGTCACCAGGCTTCAACTGGTGTAGGATATTTCCATCTGTTGTGTTTGGGTTCACAAGAGGAGCTGAGGGAGGACTGTTTCAGCAGATGACGTAGCCTGAATGTCTGTCTGCCTCCTGCTTCCCACGATTTGCTACAAGAGAACCAGATTAACATTCTCCTCTGAGTCAGGAGTGCAGGATGGCTGCCATGGCACAGTTTGGACTGTCTCAAATGAGGCTGTTCCTCATCATTAATGACTGTTCAATGCCTTAATGCCCCTTCAGCAGGATTTCTTAAAAGGATTGCTCAGATGTAAACCATGAAAGTGCTATAGTGGTGAGATACTGAGGTGTGAAGTATGTTGTATCATAATAAGGTTAACGTGCTTTTTCAGAGCAGTAAGGGGTATAGGATGTCCCAATGTGAAGTTCATTTGGTTTTGTGCTCTTGTTATTTTACCCCTCCCTATGACATTTGACTGGGAGTTATATCAGGCTATCACACCCTCAGATCATTAGGCAAATGCATTTTAATCCTGTTAAATTTGTGGAATATTGATTAGGGAAAGTAATGCTCATAAGTATTCTATGGCTTCTGTTTACTTAAATAGTAGTTGCCTATAGATTTTTTGTGTTTTGTTTGTTTTCTAAAATTTCTTTTGTTATTAGCTGTTGATAGATATCTCTACATGTAAATAAGTTAAAATGTATTTTCCTCTAGTGTAACAGTGCTGAAAGAGCACTTCTACCTTTCTTAAGGATGTCTGCTCGGTGGTACTGCTTCAGCAGACATAAAAAACGTACCACAAGTTATTCTGATACTTGTGTGTTAGAGGCACAATTAGCTATTGAAACTCCCACTGTTTGAAAGCTGTTTCACTTATTGATGGCAATTTTTCTCAGGCTGTTTACCAAAAAAATCTAGCGCCTGTATTCATGGATTGGTTGCTCAGATAACTTATTCTTTTTACGTGACTTTTATACCAAGAGGTGTGTTTTCTTGGTAAATGAGAAATTCCAGTGGCCCTCTTTAATGGAAAGTTGTTACTAACCAAGGTGAAAGAAAATGCTTAAAAACCACCTCTTCATTTTGTCCCTTTGTCTTTTCTTTCAATATTCAGACAGTTCAACTAAGTCCACCACCAATTATAATGCTGAAGAGGAAAAGATCTGCTGGAGTACCACTGAATCCTTTCTCTGTGCAGTCCCAAACTTCCAAGGTAAAGAGGAAAAAAAAAATTCTCATTAATAAGTATTTTGATTTGAATACTGTTGACTTTTGGTTTTGCTTCTAGAAACTAACTTTTTCGTTAGCTTCCTTAGCAATGTTACAGTGTAGCTTCATGCATTTTTCCACATCCCCTTTCATGTTAATACATAAACAGAATACAATTAGTTTTGTATCTTTAGTATAGTAGTAGTATATGTATAATGTTAGGTCCATCACACGAAGGTGAGCTTCTGCTTTGTCTCTTTTCCAGAGTAGAAAAGACCCTTGCGGCACAGAGAGGAGTATGGGAGGTGAAATAAGCAGGAGTATTTGTGTGTGTGGAAAAGGATAAGAAACTAATCTTCTGCAGAAATGTAAAGCAAATGGAATATTGAAGCTGTAGATAGAAGTTTGCCCTGGTGTGGAAGATTTTGGAGTGAAAGGAGGGATGAGCTGTTAAGAGTGGAAGGCTGGCATTTTGTTAGGAGTTCTGGTAAATGAGAAGGACTTTATAGCTGGAAATACAATGAGATATTTGGTAACAGTCTGTAGAGGGAAAATGCAGTAGTGTAGATATATCTGATTTGTGAAACCTCGTGTAATAGTGATAACTATTTTCAACGTAGGTTGAAAATAATCACCAGTGCTTCTCATCTTAGCAGTTGTGTTCGAACCTAGAAGCAATTGGAAAAAAACAAAAGAGGAGATATAGTAAGAGAGGATCTTTGTCTTCATGGTGCAAACAGTGGTCACTTCTGTAGGAAACACTGAGAAGGAAATTAATTCCCAGATAGGCCATTCAAGTGATAACTTCTGTGGTCCTAGGAGGAGCAATTGGAGATATCAGAGAATTAAACAGATGCAGAGACCTGTTTTTGGTCATGGTGAAGGCCAATTCATACCACATCTTCCATAAAAAGAGGTTCTGTAGTTGCTGCCATAGTGGTATCTTGTCTGAAAAACAAAGTCTGTGCTTATTGCCTCAGAATTTAATTAAATGCCAGCCATGACATGTTGTAAACTGGTTTTAAAAATTCTAGTAGATGCACATCACAGCAGAAATGACTTTGTAGAATTTAAAGTTTACTCTTGAGGAGTTTTAGCTATCGTGCTGAAAAATATGTGGAACTTTTCATCTAGCCTAGGTTAGTAGTTCTGCAAATAGGAAATGCAAAGGTTTTTTTATTCTTTTTTGCTCTTACGAGATTTTTTTTTAATTGATGGCTGAAATGTTTTTCAGGTAATCACCCCTGTATCAAAGAAAGCTCCTGCTCATCTCAGAAAGGAACCCCTTCCTCCGGCTTCATTGCATCCTAAACATCCCAATTGCACAGCAAAATCTGTCAGAGTCTCTGAAAATGAGGATACCAAGTATGTGCAAAAACCTACAGAAAGTGAGAGAATGGTGAAGACAGTAGGAGAGAAAGCTACTGAAGGTATCAAAAAGAAATCAAAACCCAGTTCTGGAAACTCTTTAAATACAGCAGATTAGTGTTAAAACGCTTCTTAATTTATACTACTTAGATGCTTAGATAGCTTAAATGGGATATTTTGTTTGTGTATTAATACGGTATATTATATTTATAGTATGCTATCTATGCATCCTGCTGTAGTATACAGTGTGTCATTGTAATGATTCAGGCTTTTAGTTCTGTCTGCAGGACTTGCAGATGATGATCAGGGGATGATGGATTTTGATGAGGAGGACTTTGACGAACCTATGGAAGCAGAGCATGTGGAAACTATACCTGAGACAGCTGAAAACTTGAAAAGAGACAACAAAATTGAAAAGAAAGAGACAGAGCAGCTGGAATCAGAGAAGAAAGAGACATCTGCCTTGTAAGAATCTCTTTTTCTTTTTCTTTTTTCTTCCACCAAGAATGCTTTCAGTATCCATAAACCTCAGATTTATTTTCGTGTTTGTCTTTGCCAAAGGGAAAATTGTGATGCAGACACAGTGATGATAATGCTATGCAATGTGTTTCTTTTTTTGTAGTGACATTCAGAATGGTAACGTGCTGATAGCTACTTAATTGAAAAATATTTGATGTTTTTGGGATTTAGCATGTGACAGTATGTATTTCAGTGCGTTGAGGTGACTCAATGTGGGTGTGGAACAAAATGAGGAATTGCTAACGATGCTTATTCTAAGCAAATCATAATATCATAGTATCGTAGTATTAGTTGCAGGTAAAAGTATTGTTGCTAAAAGTAATGGTGAACAGCCACATCTTTGGAAATAGGAAAAGAAGTGGTTTTTTCCTGTTTGTTTTTTTAAAATTGTTTGGAAAATCTTGAATCGTATGTTTCCGTAACAAACTATTTCAAACTGCAAAATGTTTGAGTTATGAAAAAGACCTAAACATTTAAAGACTAAAAAGGTAGTTTTGTTGAAATAACCTGTTCCCACTGAGGAACTTGTACAGATGGATGGATATATTCCTTACATACGGACTGGAGTGACCAAGGCTGAAATACCAGTTGACTGATTTTTAAAGGCTGTGTGTGGTGTATAGAGAACCATACTTGTTTGTGGGTTTCTGTCTTCATCACTCCATCCTGCTTTTCAGGAGAAACCTCAGGAAACCCATCTGTTGGGAATGTTGCTTGGTAGTGGAAAGAGCAACAAATAGTGTGAGAATATAAGACTGAAAAAAAAGCTAAACGGTGGTTATAGCAAAGGCACTATTTTACTTGTTTCTTTCTTCTTCTGCAAAACCTGCAGAAGTTGTTCTCTCCCAGGTATGTCATGTTGGGATAGAATTGATGAGGAAGAAGCTGATCTAGTAGCAGCAGAAGTTCAGCTAGACCCCAATCTCCTTCCACTTGTGAATGGGGAAAATGATGAACAAGTCTTAAGATTTTATTGGCTGGATGCTTATGAAGATCAGTACAATCAGCCAGGTAACTGTTCAGTTAAAGGCAGAAAATGCCATTCTGATTCTTTTTATTTAACTGGGATTTTCAGACTTGCCTAAATTCCATCTAGATACCTGTGTCTCTGTGCTCTCTGACTTGTACATTTGTCTCTGTGTTTTTCTGCACCTCTGTCCTCAGAGCAGGGGCACTATGACTGGGAAAAGTAAGAATGTAATTTCTTGGCCTAATATGGTAGCAAGTAGGTAAAGGGGAGCTACCAGCTCTCCTGTGTTGTTGACCCATTGGCCTTCTTAAAAATGTATACAGTGCAGGAGCAAGCTGAATTTGTTAATTTCTTGCTCAGTGGTGCAACAGTGGAGCATGCTTTCTTGTTTCTGGAAATGTAACTTAAGATTCAGGTGGATTAATAGGAAGCCTGTACAATAGCAGTTGCATGTTTTTATACAGAGGAAAGGCATGTCTGTCAAGGGAGGAAGGTGGCCTGAAAAATGCAAGCTCTGTATCCCCTGATTCAAACTATCTAAGTCTTGAAGATTGTCTTTGGGTTAACATTGCTGAGATACTCTGTGCAGTTGACCTAGCTCTCATAGTCCTAGCTCTCATAGTCTTCAAAACTGCATCATTCTGATCTGAGCTCTGACAAAAGAATCTGTATTCACATCTGTTCTAAGCATTTCCCATCCATCCCCTTATTTCATCAGCAGCTTCAGATCTCGGGTTTCTAATTTGTGCCTCATATGGGTTTACTGGAAGGTTCTTCCATATGTTGTTGAAGGTTTTTTTGGGTTGATGCTGCAAGCATTGAGTCAGATACTTTTCTCTGTTAACACCTTTTGTTGTGAGTTGGGATGCCAAACTTAAATATAAGACTGTGCTGGGCTGAAGAGCTTGGTGATGGGAGTGGTAATCATCATAGATATCTTGATGAAATCAATGGCTCTAATATAAAATTGCTACTTTTAAAGATCCCCACTATTGTTATTTTTCCTTTTTTTTTTGTCTTGTAAGTCAGTGGTTGCTGAATGGAACATAATTATGAAAGGATTTCTGTTCCTCGCATGCAAGGAGTGTTCTTTTCTCATTATGACTTTTTCAGGATTGAATAATAAAGACTGCACCTGTTTTCAATTAGTAATGTAGAAGGGAAGATTTTGATACTGCTTTTTGTTTAACATGTTCATGATCTTTGTTTATGCCTCATTTGCTGTGATGTCAAATGCATTGCCTGAAGAGTAAATACTATAGCATAATCATAAGACTCTTTCAAACTTAATGATTTTTGGAGGCTTACTTTTCATAACTCCCTTAATGGTCTTAGGCAGAGACCTTGAGAATTGTGATCCTATTAACATTTTAAAGAAATAACGAATAAAACCTGCCCTTTTTTCCCCTCTGCAAGACATTTTCCTTGTGTCTTGACTTTGCTTACCTTTTGGTACATTGGTAGCATGATCTTTCTTCTCATAAACTTTGATTTATAAGCTTTACTCCTATCTGTTCTTTCCAGAGTCAGGCTTGCAGAGCATAGGGCCTGATATCTCTTCTGTTTTTTTGGTTTTACATGAAATGTCTCTGAAAACTCTTTGACATTAGCACTGCTTTTACTGTGTGTGCGGGTGGTAGTGTGTGTGTCAGTGTTCAACTGGGTGATCTCAAAAGGTTCCTTCCATCCTAAATTACTCTGATTCTGTGAAATCTGGATATTAAGACCACTTATTTGTCCATGCTAGAATTGATTGAAGTTTGTCTTTGCAATCCAGGCAGCTTTTTATCCTGTCTTTGACTGGGTCATGTATCCTTCTTTGTACCTCAGCTGCTTATATGCGCCTCTCTGACAGGTTAACTACTCCATGCTCTTAATATTGCCAGCCTTCAAGCAACTAACTGCTGTTTTGTGGTCTCTCTCATAGTTTCATCTTTCTGTATGATACAAACCTATCTGAGCCTTACCAAAAAAAAAAAAAAAAGATTGCTGGGAACAAGAACTTCGTCTTCCCTGTCACTTAAATCTGCGATTTTAGCTCTTTCTAGATACTTCTATTCAAACTGTCTAAATCTTCAGGATTGCCTCTGTATTAAAATTTCTTAAGATACTTTGTGCAGCTGAATCTTGTATCCTTGGTCTCATCATCTTCAAAACCTCAGCATTCTCTGTCCTTGACAAAAGTAGTCTTGTTCACATCTATTCCAAGCACTCAGAAAATGATTTTTCATAGCCTGTCACTTTAACTTCGTCATCCATCTTAGTGCATCTTCACTGATTTCTCTTTGATCTAATGGAGTAAAAAAGGTGCCTTTACGTCTGATAGATCTGATGGCAAAGATAAATTATAACTCTTAACCAAAGACTTGTTTGTTCGTTGTCAGGCCAGGGAGAAATGCAGGTTCCAAAATTTTCTATGCATGAAACACTGTTTCTGAGACAGACTCAGTGCTGATATTTCTGATCTCATCAGTAGTAGTGTACTGTAGGAAGAGTGTCTCCTATGTAAACAAGCTCTAAATTTGGAGTTTGAATGGAACCTGGTGAAGCCAGATTTCTGAGTTGTACTTGAACGTGTTTTGTACTTGTAATTCACAAACTGTATGTGAAAAGCAGGTGGCTTCGTACTATGCTATTTTAAAGTTTGACGCCATTTTGTTTGTGGTTTGCAGCATTTGGTGCTAATGCCAAGTTCTCTGGGCTCAAAGATGTGCTGTATAATAATGACGTGGTCCACAATGAAGTTAATTGCCACTACTCCTGCTCTGTATAAGGTTTCTGAGTTTCTCATCCAGGATGTCTTGCGATGTCATACATCTTTTGATGTCCTCATTTCTTAAAAATAGTCACTTGAAAACTTTTTACAGCTGATCAGCTTCTAGTTGTATTCTGATCAGCTTCAGAATGTATTTCTGCAGGTTTTTTTGGTAATGGAGTCTTGATCCACTGTCCTGAAGTGCAGGGAAGAGGAGTTAATGTACTGGTCTAGCTGAAGAATGAGAAATTGTAGATGAAACGTTACAGGACTGATTGACAGCACAGGCATTCTGATAATTTTCAGCTTTCACTGACATCTCTCTCCTTCCTCCCTCTCCCCAGGGATTATCAAACTACGGTAGGTAGAAGAGAAATCAGAACAGAATTTTGAGACTGGCTATGTGATGCCATTTTGAATTTTACAGATCAGGTGTTACTATAGCAATGGAGGTAGAGACATAAAGAATGATACAGGTGTCTATTTGTAAAGCTGGTGTTTAAAACAATTCAGAATGTGCTGATGCATGTGAAAGATTTGTTGTTCAAGGACCTAAACCAGAAATGGTTGTGTTTTTCTGCAAGAATACATTATAAACTGCTTTAGGCAACAATAGGAATGATTAAGAATCACATACTGAATTCCTTGCCTTTTTTCCTTAGGTGTGGTATTTTTGTTCGGCAAAGTTTGGATTGAATCTGCAAACACCTATGTCAGCTGTTGTGTGACAGTGAAAAATATTGAGAGAACTGTTTATCTACTGCCACGTGAAACAGTAAGTATGACTTTTAAGCACGTCAAACATAAGTACCTTTCGTTCTGCTTTGTGGCAGGTTATGAGTTCTAGCAGTGTGTTTATGGGAACTGTTGAAGCCAGTGCTCTCTGATGGAGGTGGTAGAGTTAAAAACAATGTGTACACAATATATCACTTGTGAGGCGTTGTGGCTTCCCTTGGCCACAGCCAACAACTGCAGGCGAATTGTTACCTTCAGACTTGTTGTTTATCAAATAAAGTAATCTTGAAGTATTATTAGAAAACTTAGTGCTTTTTAAACATTCTGTTTCAAATACTGTTTTCTAAATTTGGGGGTTTTTGGCTGATTGCATTGTAGGTTTTCATTAACAAAGAGATGCGTGATTCATAATAGCAAAGCAAAATTCAACTTACTGGTCATGTTTGCTGGCATTTTTTGTTAATTTGTAAAACATGACTTCTGTTTTTGAGGAAATGGACCTATCTACTGGTAAAGAGACGGAGACTCCGGTGACTATAATGAGTGTTTTCAAGGAATTTAATGACAGCATTTCACCAAAGTATAAGATCATGAAGTTCAAATCCAAGGTTTGTTTACAAGCATCCTATTTGGTCATTTTCTGTTGTGGTTGGTAAGGTGGGAAGGCTGTTGAAATACTGTCCAGTGAGGGAGGTTATGCTGAAATGCAAATACGTAACTCCTGACATGTGTAAGTGTCCCTGCTTGTAAAGACCATCCCAGTGTCTTCCCAAATATCTGTACTCCTTTAAGAGCAGTAAATCTGCAACATGATTGTTCCATAATGCTTTTGAAAATACTCATTCATTGCCTTCTTTAAAACTGGGTTGAATGTCAGACTCTCTTGCTGATCTGTTTTTGAGAATGCAGAACAGATAAAAGCGCTGATACCTACAGCCTGGATATTGGCTCATACTGACAGAGTTTAAAATGACAGATTGTGTTGTCCAGAAGATAAGTCAGTACACTGGGATTAGACTGTCTTCGCATTTGGCCAGATATTTTATTGAAGTTTATCCCTTGGCACGTTTCATCCTTCTTCTCACCCTTGCAGATTTATCTTTTTAGAGTGCATGCTATTCAGAGCATGGATTGTCATGGTGTGGATGTGCAGGAGGGAACAAGTTGTGAGGGTTGTCATTCAGTCTTGGAAGTTAAGCTTTTCTGGTCTCAGAGTTATGGGCAATAGTCTTAACAGTGTTATTTTGCTGTGCTCTTTTACTGTGCTCTGTTTGCCCAACAAATCCTTAAAATAACATTGGAAAAACAAAATATTCCTATAATGGAAGGTTTGCACATACATTAATGTAATACTTGTCATAAGTCTGCAGGAAAAGAGCTGATACTGCTGATTGTGTTGCAGATTTGGACTGAATTAGTTTGCTAGTGGAAGAAAGCTATATTGCCCATTTACATACAGCATTTGTCTTTTGGGGTGGAGGGCAGAAGTGGGAAGCTTGGGTGGGGAAAGCTCACAAACATGCAAGTTAGGGGAAAAGATTGGTACTGAGTGTGCTCAGAAGCTTTTCTGTTTCTTGAAGTAATGTGACATTAGTTGGGCAAAGCTGATTTTTGTTAGTTGTAACTTCTCCCAGCCTGGCAATCTTGTGACTTCCCAGGATTCATTTCTGAATAGTTGATTAGGAAGTTAGATGGCAAGTGAAAAATGCAGGAAGAATGGAAATTAACAATATGTAAATAAGAGGGGGGAAATAAGGCAAATTTGTGTGGTAATTCAGGTTGGAAAGACCCTCAGGAGGTCATCTAAGCTAAAGCTAGAGTCATTCTGAAAGTTTAAGTTGTTGAAGGGAAAATGTGAGCAGTGTTTCTCAAACAGCAGAGCCATGCAAGACATGACATATTTTCAGCAGCTTGTAGCTTAGTATGTTATTTACAGAATTCAGGGAGAATGTGACATGAGTACTTTGTAAAACTTTTTCTTTGTTCTAGCTTATTTTCTTTCTCAAAACTGTGATGTAAATTTAGCTTTTTCAGTTTTCTCTGTTATTTCTCTTGTATAGGTGATTATAACTGAGTTACACGTGGGACTGGAAAAGAATGAATTTAACAATAGATAAAAACCAAGTTTCTGATAGCTTACTGTTCAAAGATCCTTTCAGGAATGAGGGAGAAAATTCAAAGAGAAACAGTTGTTCATTAAAAGAGAGGATGCAAACACTTGTACTCTAGAAATAGAAGGAGGGAGAAAGGTCTCCAAAAAGATGGGGATCTGCTGACAGAATCTTAGGAAACCTCCATCTGTTCCATGGTGTGCTAAGGAAGAATAATATGAATGAGGTAATAAAAGTAATATAGTTTAACCTTCAAATATGGCTTTTAGAAATCAAGGTAAACCTGTCAAATTTTTACTGAGCTCACTCAGAGCTCAAGGTGAAAGACCCGACAGTCTTGTCTGGATACATGACTACATTGCTTCTGGGGTCCTTGGGGGTAACACAGGAGTGATCCCTGGCAGAAATAGGAAAGTAGGAGCACTAAGACACTGTTCAGATTTTCCATCTAATATTATAACATTTGGTGACCCTCATGGGAAAAGATAAATTCAAGCTACTGCAGGTACAGAAGATTGTAATAGAAGGATGAGACAAAAGGAGAATCTGTTATACCAGGGAGAACTATGAAAGGTTTAATTTTTTTTAGCTAGTAAAGTGAAGAATAATGATCAGACCTGTTTGCTCTTTAAAAACATTAAAATGGGATGAGCAGCAAGAAAGCTATTTAAAGGATAGTTTTAGCAAAAGAGCAAATTTGCAATTTTTATTTCACGAATAAATTAGGCAAGATAGTTGGGGGTGCAGAGGAGCTCTGAAATAACCTACCAGAATTGTTTCTGAATTGTAAGAATTCAAATTGTGTTTGAATTCTTCAGTAAACTGAATTTTACTAAGAGGATAAAAGCTATCTAGCTTTATTTTGCTTGTGTAATTTTCTGCTAATTTTAGTACTTACGGCCTTCTGGAAGGGTTTAATGAGAACTGGAGCTAGTAGGAGAGTATGGCACTGGTAATATGGAGGATAGGAGAAAAGACAGGATAGTAGAACAGGGCTGTTGGTGGGTTCTTTGGAGGATTATTAAAGGAAGTATTACAGTAACTCAGATATTTCAGATTACACAAAATTGATGTGAACAAGTGGCACCAAATCTGGCCAGGCTTACATCTCTGCAGCAAGGAGGCTTTGTGCTCTCTGCAAGATAATTGTGGAATTAGTGGGGTTGTCCCATTACTGTGCCCTCCTTTTCTTCCGTTTGTCTCCGAGATACCTGAATTTTCCTGGTTATATACCTTATTAATCTGTTTTTCATAAGGAGTCATCATCTTCCTTTTCATTCCAGTCACACCATCAGAAATGATGTGTTGTTACACATCCCTTGCTTACGTGTTTTCACAGGGGTGTGCAGGCTCTCTATTTGAAATTATTTGTGGCACTGACCTAAATGAATGCAGCAAAATGTGATCTCTACACAGTTGTGCCCGTGTGTGGTTAAGAGCTAATGTACTTGAGAAGAACTCCCCTGCTCTGTGATGTGCAGCGAGTGGTTCACTACTGTGTTGTTAAGGGTTGGTGTTTTGAAAGATTTTAAAAAAGCCAATGGCCGTGTTGCTCAGGTGAGGGAAATGCTCCTGAGTAATTCAGAGTAACATGAAGTCTCAGTTTTTGCATAGTACTGTGAAACTGAGAAACTAGTCTTCTTCCATCATTACCTGGAAATAGGAAAGGTTACTAACATACCTGCCATGCACCCAGCGTTCCTTTATTCAGAATACCCCTTTTTGTGATGATGCAGAGAGAGCCAATATTTGTACACTGAGACAAGTTGTTCCCTGTGCATCTTGGCCTTGCCAGCACCCAACTTTGTCCCTGTGAACAGATACACTTGAGCCATATCATTTCCTCCTGCACCTGCTGCTAATTGTAGCTTCAATGGGTTGCACTGCTGCCAAGTTAGCAAGTCTTCACAAATCAATTTGAAAGCAGCCTTACTCCACTTAGGAACTTAGCAGCTAATCACTGCTGCTCTCTGAAGGGCCACTTGAAGGGCAGATTACTCTGCAGCAAAGCATTCATTCACTGCAGTTATGACCAGACGCTCACTTGTGTAATTGAGCTGAGCTCTGTGGAATAACGCAGATGAATCACTGCAGCAGACTATTTTTATACTGTGTTCAGCTTGCGTTTGCAACAAGAACTTGTTTGAAGCCTGAGAGGTTGGGGGTTTTTTTTGGTCTTTTTTTTTTTTTTTTTTTTAATTTAAAAAAGAGGAGGGGGCACCAGTGATACGTGCTAAAAGCAGTGCATTGCCATTTATTATGTTACAGCTCTGATCTGCTCTTTGTGTGAGGTGCTGCCTTGGCTCAACACTTCAGATCGAGGTTTCCATGCTAATCTGCCACGCTGATGTGGCTTCACAGTGGTGCTCTCATACCAAGTTATGTTACACTTCTGCTTCCATGTAACTGTTGATGCCACAGTAGTTTCTGGATTTTCCTGCTTGCTATTTATAGCTCCCCTAACCAAGGCTTTGCAGCCTTACAAGTAAGGTAGTACTTGAGGCAACAAGCTTAATTGCTGGTTGAAGTGCCCAGAGGGAGCTGGTGCTGATGCAATTAATTTCAGGAAAAAAACCCAACCATCCAACCCCAAACCCAAATAACTTCAAGTTTACCTAACTCTGCATGTGTTTTGTTAATTTGTAAATTTTATTCCCATTTGTAGTGATTTTGTTTTTTCTCATTAAATTTTCTCTAGTGGTGTATTATGCTGAGTCTTGTGTATAAAGTGCTGAACATAGTGAAAAATGTGATTTTTTTAATTTAAGGTGCCTCTAGAAATTCTTGTAGTGAAATATAGTGCCAGCATAGTTATGGCATAACATAATAACAATAATACGTAACAGCGGTGCAGATGGTTTGTAAAGTATTACAGGGTAGGGCATGGCATTTCAGCAGGGGCTATAGCACTGTTGCATAAGGTACTATAATTATTTGAAAAATTAAGGTAGTTATTCTTAAACTGACAAGCTGTGCGTGTTGTGGAAAATCATTATTGTTCTTGAAGAAAGCAGAAGTGATACTTAACTTTTAGTAAAGTTGTGCTGAACTGCTTTAATGGTCTTTGTTAGATATGTGTAAACAAACTTGACTACTTTCTAGTAAAACCCAAGTCACTGAAAATGAAAATACAATAGTGTCATAGAAATGATTCTGCTCAAAGCATGTAATAAATTAAACAGCTGGCAGATGGTTGGGAAATCATCTCTCTTGGGTTCCTCTCTGAAGTGCTGGCACACTAAAACATGCAGTGTAAAAGGAGGAGCCGTGTGCAGTTACAGGGGTACAATCTGATTTGGGATCACAGACATGTGATGGGATAGGGTGTGGTTAGGACAGGCTGGGATAGCAAGGAACGGGGAGTCACTTTTGTATGTCAGAGCAATGGGAATGCATGAAGCCCTACCTGAAGGAGAGCAAAGAACTTGTCAGGATTAGAGGATGGATTAATGGAGGTGACATCATGGTGAAGAAAGAAAAGCCAAAGCCCCCCTGGGGTTGAATCTTGTGAGGGAGATAAAGAGCAGCAGGAAAGGCTTCTGTAGGTACAGGCTGACTAGGAAAGAGGTGCTGCTGAAAGGGTCAGGAAATGTGGTAACACAGGTCATGGAAAAGGCCAAGATACTCAATGTCTTCTTCACCTTGGTCTTTCCTGCTAAGTCCAGCCTTTAGCAATTCCTGACCCCAAGAGACCACAAGGAAAGCCTGAAGTAAAGAAGTCTTGTCATCAGTGGAGGAGAATCAGGTTAGGGCACATTTAAACGAATTGGACAGATAAAGGCACATGGGACCTGGGGGAATCCACCCACGAGTGTGGAGGGAGCCAACCAATGTTACAAGGTGCTTGGGAGTGTTGAGTGTGGATTTACCAAGGGGAAATCATGCTTCACCAAGCTGGTAGCCTTCTGTGAAGAGATGGACTGGATTGGTGGACAAGGGGAGAGCAGTGACTGTTTATCTTGACTTTAGTAAGGCTTTCAGTGCTGTCTGCCGGACAGACTGGTGGTGTGTGGGATGGGTAACTGGACAGTGGGGTGGACTGAAAACTGCCTGCACTGCTGGGCTCAAAGTGTTGTGATAGCATGCATAAAGTCCAGGTGGAGGCCAGTCCCTGGTGGTGCACCCCAAGGGTTGATACTGGATCCAATCCTGCTTAGCATCTGTGATAATGATTTGGATGATGGCAGAGCTCACACTCAACACGTCTGCAGACAGTACAAAATCAGGAGAAGTAGCTGATATACCATATGAATGTGCTGCCATTCAAAGGAACTTCGACAGGCAGTTCGACATTCCTGCTCTACGGGAATCCCATCAAGTTCAAAAAAAGGGAAAAAGTCCTGTACCAGCACTGGAAAAACCTCAGGCACCAGTAAATAGATATTGGTAGCTGACTGGCTGGAAGGCACCTTTGGGGTGAAGGATGTGTTGGTCTTGCTAGACATGAGGTTGGACAAGAGCCAGCAATGCACCCTTGCAGCAGAGATGGCCTTGGGCACTCTGGGCTGTGTGAGGCAGTGCCAGCAAGTGTCAGGATTTGGTCCTTTCCCCTTTTGCAGCCCTGGTGAGCACTTGGGGATCGCTGTGTTCAGCTGAGCTCCCCAGTGTGAGAAATACATGCACTTAGGGGAGCAAGTCCAGAATAGGACCACACAGATATTTACAGGGCCTGGAGTATCTGTTATGTGAGGAGAGGCTGAGAGACCTGGGACTGCTCAGCCTGGAGAAGAGAAGGTTCAGGGTGAGGGATTGGTGGTGCAAATATTATCGTTGTTTATGAACATTTGGTGGGCATGAGTAAAGATGACCCTGGCAGACAGGATAAGAGCAGTAGGTACCATTTGAAACACACAAAATTTATGAGAACATAAACCACTGCTTTACTGTAAGGGAGATCAAGCACTGGCACAGGTTGCCCAGAGAGGCTGAGGGGTCTCCATCCTTGGGGATATTCAAAAGCTGGCATGAGAGAACCCTGAGCAACCCACAGTAATTGACCCAGCTCTGAGCAGGTGGCTGGACTAGACAATCCCTGGAGATCCCTTTCTGCATCAGGCGTTTCATGATTTTGTGGAGGTCTGCAGCCACCAATTCTTATGGGTGTGTCTGAAACCTGTGAGTTTAAAGAATGTTCCTTAGCCACCACGTTTTTTGTTTTGTAGTGGCTAGTATACTTGTAAGTCAATTCTTCATGCTAGAAAAACATACAGAGATTAAATACAGGAACTAAAACATTCTTAGTATCCTCAGCTGGTTATAATGAGTTGCAGAATTGGTAGTAAAAGATCAAGGCCATGATAATTGAAATGTATGTTTTGGCTGGCCTTTATTTCTTTAGCTTTCCCTTTGGACAGAATGAATATTCAGTTGGGAGATACTGAAAATATCTTTGTTTTATGTAGAAAGTGGAAAAATATTACGCTTTTGAGATTCCGGATGTACCAGCAAAATCTGAATACTTAGAAGTTAAATATTCGGTGAGTATAATTAATCTGACAAAATACCATTACTTGCTTTCTTATCTAATTAAAAATTTTGTGGTTTTACTAAATAAAAAAAATTTGCAGGATTTGATCTTTAGTAGCTATTGGCTGTACCTCATTTGCAGTGTTTAGTTGCTGGTTATCTTGTAATAATGACAATAACAAAAAAAGAGGTTAATACCTAAACTTGTGACTTTTTTTTTGTTATTCTTTATATGTTGGTTAGTCCTTAATAAAACAGTTTATTACCAGTTACCTATAACATGGTGATTTATGAGTGTTCACTCTAGTTATGTAAATGAAACATGAGGGAGTTTTTTTCTTCCTACAGCTACTGCATTTCTGCCAACTTCTCCCTGAATTATAATTTGCTTATTGATTTTTCCAGAATCTATATTCCCAGTTTTCCTACTTTATTTTTTATCACCTATTGATGTCCATAATATAGCCAATAATTCTGCTTGCTTGCAAGTAGCAGCTGGGTGAGAAAGACTTTTGTGAAGACCTATAAAAGTGAACAGCAAAGATGGGAAAAATTCCCATGAGAACGTCAGTAGCTATTCTTTGTTAGCAAAAATACTTAATTTGGTTTCAAACATAAGAGACTCAGCAGTCTTGAACCTGTTGGGTTAAATCATTTTTTGTACTGGTTTTAGGTGCAAAAGCAGCATCCCATAGAGATTTGCTAACTGTCTCAAATTCTTCTTTAGCTGTGCAGGAACACTTTAACCAGTCATTCTGTGTCAGACAAGATTAAAGCTGTAACTGTCTAATTAAGTTTACAACATGAGCAGTTTCTGTATTAAAATGGTTATTGAACATTGCTGTAGTCTTGGCTGATGTATCCATATGGATTAAGAACTTCAGTGTGTTTTTTCATTACTGTCCTGATTTTTAAGTCGAGCCTACAGTGTAACTTCTTCAAGTACTGTCAGGTATTACAGGCTATGGCTTTGCTTTGGGGAAATGACAGTGATTTCAGGAATTGTGTAGTTTTTTGTTAAGGTCTCTCTGAATAGGGTGTGTGAACCTTGAACACTTCTGTGGGGTGAAATGACTCACTGCTCTCTGTTACTTGTTAGGCTGAACACCCTCGGCTTCCCCAAGATCTGAAAGGGCAAACGTTTTCTCATGTGTTTGGAACTAACACCTCTAGCCTGGAACTTCTCTTGATGAGTCAGAAGATCAAAGGACCGTGCTGGCTGGAAATAAAAAATCCACGTATGGTGGTTTGCGTGTGAAATACTTGGTTGCTGGAGAACACATATAATTATGGATCGGGGGGAGGAGGAGGAAATTTAAATTTTACTGATGAATTTTCATTTTGTACATTAACCTTGCATTTTATTGGTTTAGTTTTCATTATCTAGTACAAATTGGAACTTACTCTTCCTTTTTCTGCGTGACAGCTATCTGTATAAAGTTGTGCACTGTACAAGTGAGATTATAACTTTGAATGGTAGTGAGAGGGATCTGTGCAGTGCCTGGCAGCTGCTCTTTGGTGCATAGCCTAATGCTATGTATACTAAGCTAAACCTGGTTGGCTAGGGAATTATTTATCATTCTACTCTTGATAACTTAAGATTCAGCGTTTTTTTTCTGCAGATGTATCTTTTTAAGAACATACTGCTGCTGGATATCTTTCTTCTTTGTGTCTTAGGGTTGTTTTGGTTTTTTTTTCCTGACATTTGGAAAAGTTTGTGGTGTGGAGCTCTTTTAGTTTTAAATCCTTTCTGCCTCATGAGTGGCATGCACCACTTACAGGTGGTTATGCCACTTGGTTTTGGCTTGGTTACAGTCCTTTATTCAATGTGTGTTGCATATTCTCAAGAACATAGGGATACTTATCATACTGCACAAAAGCTACATCTATTACTGCAATCTCCTTGGGGCACTTCCAGTGCAGAATTGACCATATGAACACTGTCACCTGGAGGATTCTCCTCTTCTGCAGCTTGTTCGGTCACTGACAAAGCTGATACCACTAAGGATTTGGAGCTGGAATAGAGAAGACAAATCCCTGACTGCCAAAAGAAGGGTTAGCTGTGATGGGTTTTCCACCTGACATTGGCAAGCATCAGTGTACTTTCTGGTACTGATTTAAAAGGCCTAAGGGTGGTTTTTCATCTGCACTCTTTCCCCAAGAATTGACTTTGTATTTCTTTGGCTTTATCCTTCTTCACATGAAAAGAGTCCAGAGCTGTTTTCTTCCTCATATCCAGTATGCCAAAAGTTAAGGAAACGATAACCAATGGTTCAGGCAATATTCAGTTATAATTAATGCTGATGTGTGTTATCTCCCCTTAGAACTGCCTTGTCTGAGCTCAGATACTGATTCTATATCAGAGCTAAATGGCAATCCGAGGCAGCTCTTTTTTTCCACTCCCATATCTCTGTTAGAGCCTTCAGGTTCCAGAGACAGTCTCTATCTTGGTATCAGAATTGCTCATTTCAAAACTGTCCTGCCCACTCTGTTGAAAACTGACTGTTAAGCTGACTGATCATATTTATGCAAATTTCTGTTGTCAGTGCACTGGATTTTGTGCCCCAAAGCTGGGTTGTTGGTTTTGTTTGTTGGTTTTGTTTGCTTGTTTTTAAGTTGTGTGTTTTTTGTAGGGGGTATCTAGTTTATCAGAAGATTCTTGCTTTCTTGTGTGGCTTCCCTTACACACTTCCCCTAGAGGATAAGAAATATACCTGGAAAGTTTAGAATAAGCAAGTCCCAAACCATTTGAAAAGACTTGCACAACTTCTTTAAAGCCTGTCATCAGTATTCATTATGAAGCTGTCTTTGCAGTTGAGTATCAATGCTAGGTGGCACCAGAGCTTTTCTAGAGCAGCAGTCTCCAGTCTTGCACACCACTGTCAGTAAAAAAATCGAGCATTACCCCCAATATGTAGATAGTTATTTATAGGTTGTATACATGTACTACTGTAATATGTTATGTATATTATAAAATAAACACAAAAATAGGAACTAAAAAGGATGAGTTCTGTAAAACAATGACCTATTAAAGTATTTTGTTTGTTAATGTTACAGAAAATATTTTCTTACCACACCGCACTGGATTGTCTTGTGCACCCCACTTTGGAGACCACTGCTTTACAGAGTGCTAGTTGAAGCTCTGGGTGTTAAGATATTGGAGATAAAAGAAGAAAAGTCTTAAGCAGTTGATTTGCTGTCTTCCTTTGGAGAGGTTGTCAGTGTTTTATATATGAAGATATTCTAGTCAGCTACCTGTTTGCATTTAGAACAAGGATAATGAGAGAAGGTAAAATAGATGGGTTTCCAGAGAGGGTCAGAGTTTTCAGGGAGTAAGATAAGTAGGTCTAACAACAGCTAACTTCAAAAGGGAAATCTGTCAGAAATACAACCTTGACTTCTTTCTGCTGTAGTGAGTTATCTCGTCAGCATCTTTTGTGAATGATCCCTTTTGTTTTTTAAAGCAAGCAAAGAAATACAGGCCAAAAAATTCTCAAATGATAATGGAAGGTGGACGTGTCTTTGTCTAATTTTTTAGCTCTTGTACACTTTATATTTAAATAGCTTTCTGTGGTCTCTTACAATTTTTGATGTCTTACACTACCAGGGCAGGATGAACTCTCTTACAAAATCCCCCATCTCTTTATTTCCATAATTGTGTTTTGGAAGGACTATGTCTAAAATAAACAATTAATTATGTGGTGCATTTCAGTCAGTCATAAGTTCTTGTTCTCACTCAATCAAAACTCTTTTGATTAGCACTGTGGCTGCCTTTTCTGTAGCATTTGAGAAGTTTCTTGAACATTCTTTCACTTGTATTAATTTAATTTTTTATGGAGCCTTCTCCCTTTGAATGGACTACAAGATTAGATGCTAAGAGGTGATACATTAATTTATGTGGAGTTATGCTCACTTGGCTTATACCTTTCTCTGCTATGACTGTGCAGAGCTGCCTGAAGTATTTTTTGCACTGTGCATCTTCCTGACCTCGATCCAGATATTCCCTCTCTGATTTATGGTTGAAGAGCTCATGCTGACAGGGGAGTCAGGGCCCAGGGAGTTAGCAAAAATTGGGCAGGATTAATGTGAGTCTTGGATTATCCCACAGGGGCAAAACATTGAAAGGCTGTGCTCTGTGTAGCAATGCCGTTAGAGAAGTCTTCTCTGTGGTTCCCAGAAGAATGAAGGTGGCTTGTGTTGTTTCTTCAGAGCCTTCGAATCAGTCAGTCAGCTGGTGTAAAGTGGAGGCTGTGGCCATGAAGCCTGGCTTGGTCAGTGTGGCTAAAGATCTTTCTCTTCCTCCTCCTCCTCTGGTGGTCATGTCCTTCAGCATGAAAACCACTCAGAACCCAAAGACTCACCAGAATGAGGTAAGTAATCTGTTCTCACTTCGGCTTGGCTTGGTTTTGTTCTTCAGCATACACTAAAAAGTTTTCTAAGGCTTGGAAGAGCTTCACCTGATAAAACACATTTAAATATATTTGTTGTTGAATAAAGTTTCTCTGCTCCAGGCTTTTCAAAGAAATTTTTACTGGGGTCTCACCAGCATGAGAACTATGGGTAAAGGTGCCTGTTTGGTGAGAATATTTACTGTGACAGTGGATCCTACGTATGTTTTCAAGCCTTCTGTTTTGTCTGATGTGCCTCTTAGTTATAAGACTGTCTCAAAATACCTGTTAATGGATTTAAAAAAAAAATAAATTACTATTTATTTATTTATTTTGGTAGAGTTAATCACACATAGTCTCTAGTTAAAATGGGCTTTTCTGCTGATAAAACTAATTTTAAAATGAGTATTTGGTCTTAATCTTACAGCACCTACTATTCTGCCATGATCTTTTCTCAGAAAGGATGAGAGATGTGGGTGGCCACTCTCAGTTGGGAATTACAGACCCCAATACATACTAAGGCACATTTTTCTTATTTTCTTTTTCTTTTTTTTTTTTTAACGTAACAAGACATACTCAAAGTACCAACAGGACTCTACTTACCAAGATGCTTTAAAGCCTGTCTGCTTTGTCTTTTCTTGGGTTTTCCTGACCAGTGTCTGGGGAGCCAGGACATCCTACCAGCAGAGCAAGCAGAAGCATCAGTAAAGCTAATGGCTTCCAAGTCCTAAATCCTCTTGGCTTCTTGGCAGTGTCGACTGCTTGCTTAGGGGCAGCCCTTGCCGAGGAAAGTCTTCTCTGCCCTGCTCACATCTCCCCCGCACTCCATAGGGAATCCTTTAAATTGTGGTGTCTGTTCAGATTCAGAGCAAAAACTGATAAAAGAAGTTTTCCAAAATGAATTATTTTGCATCTGAAATTTCTAAGATAATAATTTAGGAGGAAATTCTGCTTTATTTTCCTTGAAATCAACTGATATCTTTTCTTCTTTTTAACTGTTTGTAGTTGGAATTAATTTAAAAAAGATCTGTTGTGGAAACAAGAGAAAAGAGATGAGGAAACTTGTAAAAAAAGGAGGAAGAAGTGAATATTGATGTTATTCACGTTTATGAAGTTTTGTATTCTGTTTCTCCTTGGAATAGGTTGTGGCTCTTGCAGCTCTGGTTCATCAGAAATTTCCTTTGGATAAGGCTGCACCTCAGCCTCCTTTTCAGACACACTTCTGTGGTATGTACTTGGAACAGTTTTTATGAGTAAAAAAATAATTAATTCTGAAGTTTTTATTTATTGTATGTCTTTTGGTTTTTTGGTCCTGGGGTAGGGGGTTATTTATTTATTTACTTTTAATTTTTACTATGTTCTGTCAGTGCAACAATAGTGGCTTAGAGTAGATAAGTGACGAAGTTTCAACTCTCAGGCAGGCTTTTCTCCCCGATTTTAATTTCACTGATTACCGACTTTTTGTCCAAGACTTAATTGAAAAAAACCTTAGTTTGAGATGATGCAAAGTAACCCAGCTCTATACAGTTTCCTATATTTTTTATTAGCTTTACTTCATCGTGTGTCTTTTTACTTTCTCCACCCATTTATTTAGACCATTTATTTACTGTCACTTAGTTACTTTTCAGTTTAGCTCTTCTGAACAGAATTAAAAAATTAAACATGTCACAATTACATATATGCAAGTTTTCTTAGGAAAATAAAAATCTTGCAGCGGTGTCATTATAGTAATATCAGCTAAACCTTGAGATTCACTGATTGGAAGTGATGAATGCTCATGAGAGGAAGTTCTTCAGGAGCTGTGGACCATAGTTATAATCTCCAGTGATATCCTCAAATATGATTAATTACGACTGTTTAATGCTTTACTAATTACCTGTCCTTAGATAACCAAGTATTCATATAAAGCTTTTTAGAGTTGGAGGTCAGTTTTTCTTGGTTCCCTTTGTTATGAATGGATGCTTACTGGGATGGTACAGTGAAGAACTTATATGTAAGAACAAATATCACTTCTTTTGCAGCTGTTTCCAAACCGAACGATTGCATTTTTCCTTATGACTTCAAAGAAGCTATTAAAAAAAAGGTAATTTCATTTTTTTTAGCCTTCGGATTGCAGTACCTTATAGAATATGAACTTCATGGTGCTTTTGGAAAGTTGTGAAGAGAAGTATTCAAAGGAATGGCATGATTATTTTATTAGTTTTCCACTCTGCAAACCTAAATCCCAGTATTTATTCTGTGTTGCTTGTAAAAACAAGAGTTGTGTGCTCTGTGTGATTCAGTACTGCTGCTAATTGTGCTCTTAAAATAGGTGGAGCGTTAGGAGAGGCTAACATCGTGATTCATTTTCATTATACCTGACCTTGTCCTCACAGTAAACTGGGAGAATTTGTTTCATCTTTTCTTGGAGAGTAAAATCTGTCAAAATTTAGAAGATGTGCTTTCTAAAGGGCGGTGGAAGAGCTGAGAGAATAATAAAGTTAGCTATTTTTGTTTTGCCTCTATTTCTGTGTGATCTTAAGCCTGTGAGTGAAGGATGCATATGGAGCATTTTCCTGGTGCGCTTGATTCTTAGGAGGCTCTTAAAATATCACTAGACACCTGCATACAAAAGTAGAATGGAAAAAAGCCTCTGAGAAAAGCTTTCTATGTCTATGGGAGTGAGAAAAAATATCCCTGAATTAGAGAATGAAAGGGAGAACTCTGTGGTTCTTTATTATTGTCTTGTAACTAGTAGGGGAGAGGAGATGTTTCCATTTTAAACTTATTGGGTCACTGAAATCAGGTGCTCTCTTGCTCCTTTTAGAATGCTAAAATAGAAATTGCTGCAACAGAGAGAACACTGCTGGGATTTTTACTGGCGAAGATTCACAAAATTGACCCAGATGTTGTTGTGGTGAGTAGTTCTGAGACTTTGAGAGTTAAATTAAAGCATATTGTCAGTTGGTCAGCTTTGTTCTTTTCCTTTTGTCCCCTTAAAGGTTTTCTAATGTTAGTCTTAGACTGCCTTATGAATTGAGTTTGCTTATAAGACAGCAGGCATATTTTGATACAAAGAGGATACAGAATTTTCTGTGACAGCATTTTATACATCCTATTATTTCCTGTAATAGCTAAAATAGGCAGTATTTCCACAATACCTGAAACAAGTATTTTTTTTCTTTACTTAGAAAGACAAAACATGACAAAAAAACTCTGATTTTCTAAAAAAATGGGAACTCTTGGTATACTTAAGAGTCTGTTTCAGTTCAGATGCTCATATAATTTGTCTTACCATTAGATTATGTTTATGCTGTAAATCAAAATGATAACCTATACAAATCTGTGGGATCTGAGCAAAGTTTTTTAGTAAGCATTCTTATGTTTTCTACCGTGTAGCTGAGGATTTATTACAATTACTCATTTTCTCTTTTTGTTATCTTTAATTACTGTACAGTCCTGAGTTTCACTTAGTAACGTTTTGAAGACAATTTGAAGTTGGTTATAAATCTGAGTTTGGTTACACACAACTTGTTATTCTTCTCTTGGTAAATACAAGTGATTAAGTGGTGGGAATACAATGAAATGACCAGCGAGATTCCTGATGTTTTCAGCTCCCTGCAGCTGGTATCCAGTGTTTGCCCTGTGACCTAAGCTTCCTGGTGGATATGTGAAGGAATCAGGGGGAACACTGCAGTCAGTGGTTTAAAATTGAGGATGCCAGTAGAGTAGGGATGTGAGATCTCCTATCCTGAAAACAACAGAACTGTGTTAGTGCAGTTTCATTTGCACCTGGTTTAATTAATGCTGCTGAATTGCTGCTGCTCGTTTTAAGGAGTTGCTTCTATGGCACAGTCTTGCACTACACAGAGGTACCTGGTAGAGTGGACCTGCAGTTCCTGATGGCTGACTCGTGTTTGTCAGGGTAGCATTTTGCTTTCAGCTGAGGTTACAGACCAGTGTCGTCAGTGTCCTTAGCGTTGTTTAAAGTACTGCTGGAGGTGCTTTGATATGTAAATATTGGTTGCAAGGTCTTCCTGTCCAGATTTAACAGCTATGCCCGTTGTAGTGTCAAAGGAAAAAAATGACATTATTTTGATGTTACTATTGCATCTTTCATGGATGGAGACAAAAGGAATTACTCTTAGCTTAAGTTTATATGCTCTGTGAAGAATGTTGTGGGTTTTTTCTAGAAAGCTTTAAATTCTAATGTCTGCTATCCAAGCATAAAGCTATGAGCCAGTTACAGAGCTGATTTTGGTATTCTGCTGAACAGCATTGTTGGTGTTAAGACTAATGAGTACTGTTGACGAATGTTCTCTTAGAAAGTGCTTTCTGCGAGAGAGATAATGCCATCAATTAGTTGGAAAAAACCACAAAGGGCAAAGGAATACTGAGTGTGTGGAAGTAAGTCTTTCAATTTGCATTTGTTGTAACCTTTTTTGTTATTTTTTCTGCTTCAAGGGTCATAATATTTATGGATTTGATCTGGAAGTGCTGCTTCAAAGAATTAATTTGTGCAAAGTCCCTCACTGGTCCAAGATAGGTCGACTGAGGAGGTCTAATATGCCAAAGCTTGGGGTAATAAGATTGCCTAAGTCTTTTAAGCCCCTTTGTGTTGTGTGTGATTAAAAATGAATTAATTTTTCTGAGGAATTGTAAATGTGACACTGACATATTTTGACTGTTGGTCATGCTGAATTTCATGTGTCCCAGATCAGAAATTGAGTGTTTATATGACTTTTATTACAGTAATAGGCTAAACTGATTTTCAAGTTAGGCTAATTTAGTTTACTTATCTCAGCTAGATGATGGTAATGACAGATTAATTGCAATAGTCTTTACTGTAACAGTCTTTGTCTGCTGTAACTGTAAAATGAGAAAATGCAATTTGGGTTGATGGGTGAATCATCCCATAGAAAGCTGCAAAGTTAATTCTGTAGTTCTTAGTGTGTATTTGTTCAGAGGACAATGTGTGAGGCTTGGAGTACTGAAGTGCTGAACGTGGCTGTGTTCTTGCGTGTTCCTATCACTCCTATCACTTGAGGCCAAGATGGTGAAATCTAACTAGTAATGAGAGTTAAGTATCTATTTCTTAACATCCATAGATTCTTTTAGGGCATCATTATAAGTCTTGGGCATTAGTCATATTTAATAGAGCATTAGAGTATTTAGTGACCAATTGACTTGACTGAACCTTATAAACATATAGTGTGGCTAGATGGTTTTTTGTTAATGTTTGTATGTTTAATTTTGCTTGGGTTTTTCTCTCCTTGTGTGATATGGTTAAGGGTCGAGGAGGGTTTGCCGAAAGGAGTGCTGCCTGTGGTCGAATGATCTGTGATGTAGAAATCTCTGCCAAAGAATTAATTCGTTGCAAAAGTTACCATTTGTCTGAACTGGTCCATCAGATTTTGAAAACAGAGAGGGTAGCAATTCTACCCGAGGAAATTCGAAATATGTACAGGTATGTTACTGATTGGGGTTTTTAATCCTTCACTGGAAAGTAGCAGATCTTGTTTCCTGGTGTAAAATTTTATGCTTGCTTACTTCATTTGTCATGTGGGTGCTGAATTAGCATACTGGTATTTGAAAAGTTAAATACTATTGTAACGTTATGTTATAATGTTTCAAGCTACTTGTATGTGGTGGCTTATTGTGTGTGAAGCAAATTGATTTGTGAGTACATTGGTATGGATACACTAATAGGTTATGCAAGCTTGAGTTTTGGGGTGGTTTTTCAATTACAAGAGCTATCTGTATAATTCAACACTGGTGTGCTACAAATACCACGTCTTCTGTACAGCATTTAGGTCTAAACTACTACAAAGGAGGCTGATTTTACTTTGCTAGGCCATGCTCCTTTCTTTTCCCAGTGATTCTCCTCGCTTACTGTTCATGCTGGAAAACACCTGGACAGATGCCAAGTTCATTCTCCAGATCATGTGTGAGCTGAATGTTCTGCCGCTGGCTCTTCAGATAACAAACATCTCTGGGAATGTCATGGTACATTTTCATTACTTTCTGCCTTCCTCCCTTCCCCCCCGCCCAAACAGTTCCATGTTTTCTGTATTTAATTTGCTAGGCTTAATTTCTAAATGCTAATTGAGAATATACGATGCTATAAATTTTTTTGCTGCGATGAGTTGGAGAGCTCAACGTTCTAATTAGGTAATAATGTGAAACTTCCTTGAAAATATCACATTTGAGTTTTGTGCGTGGTGGTGATACGGAATACTAGTAATGCTGAGTGAACCTAAATAGTTCAAGGACATTGCCTAGTCTGCTTTACTGTGTCAGTGTTTTCCCTGCTTTGCTTTGAGTTCTTTTTTCGCCCCTCTCTTTAGTCGAGGACAATGATGGGCGGTCGATCTGAACGTAACGAGTTCCTGCTGCTTCATGCATTCCATGAAAAGGACTACATAGTGCCAGACAAACAAGTTTTTAAAAAGCCTCTGCAAAAGCTGGTGGGTCCAGTTTTTCTCCTTCCAAGAATTGTTATTAAAACATTAAAAACCGTTCTTTTAAAAACCATCATCTTTTTTGTATTACTGTTCTGTGAGAGCACAAAGAACCTCAAGCATATGTTAGGTATAACTTAATGTTACAGCATATGCTTAATTAAAATACAGGTTTTTTTGTTGACTTGATAATGAGAGTGGGACAGTATAACAGGTTTTCCATCTATGGAAACTCAGTTGTTCTGTTAGTTTAAAATTCAAATAAGGCAAGTACTTGACTATGTAGGGAAACAGTAAAGAAGATAATATGTGTGCTTAATAGATACACTTAAAATTATTTTGATGATGAACAGTATTTCGAGTATAATTTGTTATATGGGTAAAATATCCAAAGGTATTAAAATACATTCCTTTGAGTAATACCAGTGTAAAAAATATTTTTAGAAACACTAATTTGTTTTGTTAGTGAACAAATTAAAATTTGAGAAAGTATTTGTATTGCACTGTATTTTGATTCTTAGTTTTACTTTTATATATGTTAAACAGCAAATTCCAAAGCAATACGTTCTCTTGATTGTATTGTTTCATCAAAGTGTAGTGCTGGAATTTTAAGTGATTTAGAATAGAATTGAACAACCGGGAGAAAAAAAATCTTACTACAACATAACAAATAACAGCATACTTTTTAGGTCAGTAATAATGTTTTTATTTGTTTTATTAAAGCCCAGCCATTCTGTTTCAAAAAACAACATTTTAATTGGGCAGTCATATGACTTCTGGGTCATGACTTGATTTTTTTTTTTTCCTGGTGTTGACTTTTTCAGCCAGCTGGAAAGTGCATACTAGTGCCATGTGGCATGATGACAGTACCTTAAGGTCTTTGTAATCTCTTATTAGCAGTTCGTTCCTATCAGAGTTGGTTTGAATGCTGTTTTGACATGTAGAGAGCTTTAATAAGGATCACAACGAAAACACCATGTTTTACATGTATTTTAAAAGGAACTCTGTGCACTGGCTCCGAAATTCATATTTGATTTGCCAAAAATAACTCCTCTAAGATTACAGAAATCTTAGAGACTAGATAATGACTTTTTTAAATACCAAATGTAGGTGGATGAAGATGAGGATCTTGAAGATCAGAATAAATCAAATATAGGGAAAAAGAAAGCAGCATATGCTGGGGGCTTAGTCTTGGATCCCAAAGTTGGTAAGATGTGGCAGTTTTCTTTCTTCTATGAAGTTAGAGACGGGTAGATTATATTAATGCAGAGAGATTGCAATGGGGAATCTGTGTATCTTCTGGGGGTTTGGTGTGGTGGTTGTGGGACTGGGGGGAGATGTCATTGCACACAACGGAATTCCCAACATTGAGTGTGGAATTGCTTGTTTCGAGGAATTAGGACTGTGTAGCTGCGTATAAATTTTCTAATGGACACATAAGTTTTCTTTCAGTTTCTCCTCTCTGTGGGGAAAACTATACAAGTGTCCTATAGTAACACAGAAGCTATCTGTTCAACTCTGGTGAGTTAACGGGGTTGGATCGTTCCACTTCTGACAGCTCTCTGTAATGGGTAGTGGTGCATCTCAACAGCTGCTTTAAGGGATTTAGATTATGGAAATGCCGTACAATGTGTTACTGTCACTTACATATTAATTGTGGAGTGGTATGGAGTCCTTCGGGTGACTCAGTAATTATGACTTTTGTTTTAAACTCTGTTTTAGGTTTTTATGACAAGTTTATTTTGCTTCTCGACTTCAACAGCTTGTACCCATCGATTATCCAAGAGTTTAACATCTGCTTTACCACAGTGCAGAGACTCTCATCAGGAGCACAGAAAAGAGCAGAGGTTTGTGTGCTTTAACTTGTGGCTTAAGTTGCACTGTCTTAACTTCAGTGTGTTTTCTGTGAATCAGCTCTTTAAGAAACTTCTTTTCCACTGTTTAATATTTTTTGTCCCCTGTCACACATAAAAAGCGATTCTTCTTTAAAGATGCATCATATTAAGTTTTGGATTGGAAATTTTTCAATTTTTAATGTCTCTCACCTTCCTTTCTGTAATACTCATAGAATCTTGGTAAGTTCTCTCCCATCTAATCTTGGTAACCTCATGAAACAAGTTTTTACTTTTCAGCCACATATCCTCCTAGCAGTTTCTGAGCCACTTGACCAGTTTCATCTGAATGTGGTAGAGGCTTCCAAAAGTTAGTTGCCACAGAATTCATGCAAACATACCTGAACGAGGGAGACAACAGTCTCATGGTTCTGTCTACAGGAAAGAATACGATAGGAGCTCAAGCCTTATTAGACATCAGGAGAATTATGTGTGTGTCTTGGGGGGTGATATTATGAGTATGTCAGCTGTGGTACTAGCTTCACAAGCATTTATGCTGTTTAATACAGCATTAAACTGTATTAAACACAACCTGAAGGTGTAGTTCCACTGTTTTCTAAACAGCTGTGTTGGCTCTGGCTTATCCATAGCTGGAGATTCTCATTTCCTCAGCTGTGCTGAAAAGGTTGCCATTGGAGTTGTGTTGTAAACTGAAGCAGTGGGCTGGTCAGGTCTAAAGGTTAAACCTTGAGGCTTTTATTTTTGAGTGGTATCATTTCACAGATTGAAATTAGTTAGTCCCATAACAACTGAAATATCTGTACCGTATCAGAAAGGAGGAGGCAAGTATGCATAATTCTGTCAGTAAGTTCCTCCAAGCTCTCTGTGGATTTTCCCTGCTTTCTGAAGTGTGCTTCAAGCTGAAGCAGCTCATTTTGGTTTCCGTCACTGTACGATATTTAATCAGGCTTTGGTGTAATTTCTTGTTACAGTTCTTCCCAGACTGCTTTACTAAACTTGCCAACCTCATAATATCTCTATTACCCTTCTTTGTACGTTTCTGTCTCTACCATTGTGTTTGAAATTTCTTTCCATTTTTGCTGATCAACCATTTCTTCAGTTATGCTAAGAAAAAGAAGAATATGTGCTTTCTGCTAAATTGTTGTTTTGCTATAGTCAAAAGTTGCTTGGGGTGGAGTTTTTGTTCTGTTGCTATGGTGGATTTCTCTTTTGTCAGTTATATCATTCGGAGTATCAGTTCCACAGAGCATGTGCCCCATTTGACAGTTCTGAACACCAAAAGTACTTACGTGATAATTAAAAAAGAGGTGAATTTTTTTTCAGCATGGAAAGAATTGCTTTTTTATATTTTCATACCTTTCTGTCTATCTATCTATACCTAAGAGAGTGTGTGTGTGTTATTTATCTGGATTTACATATATGTATGTGTGTGTATATATGTATGTGTGTATGTAAATATATAAAATCACACACACACTAAAAAAAAGTTCCTGCTACTGGTCCACACCTCTCTTGGATTTCTCCCAGACTGAAACAGACTTAGGCCCTGTGCCCCAGCAGGGATGAGGTCTTATAGTTAAACACTGCAAAAAAACCTCTCATGCTTGTTCTAGACTGTGTTTTGGGTGCTCTGCAGGAAGTAGAAATAAGCTGTGTGGTTTTGGTTTTTTCCCCCAAGCTTTTCACTTAACACATGGAAATCTAATCTTTGAGCAAGAAAATGATAAGCTGTGGTGATCATTTGACAGGTTGAAGAAGAGGAAGAAATTCCAGAGCTTCCGGACCCTTCTGTGGAAATGGGAGTTTTGCCTAAAGAAATCAGGAAACTGGTGGAGAGAAGGCGTCAAGTTAAGCAGTTAATGAAACAGCCAGATTTAAATCCTGACCTTTATTTACAGGTGTGTTTTATAGAACTCCTTTGATTTTTCCTCCGGTTCCCTTTAAGTGCCCTGATCAGCCTTGTAGAATAGGGATGATTAGTAGTGAACAGTGATTGTAATGTGCTTTATTTGTAGCCCATCATTGCTTCAGGCTGTATGAAAAGCTGTGAATGTAATTGTGAGCATTAAGTTCTGTCCTCTGATGGCTATGGTTGGATCATTTTTGCTGGTTGTGTTTCTTTGCAGTATGATATCAGACAGAAAGCTTTGAAACTCACTGCCAACAGTATGTATGGCTGCCTGGGATTTTCCTACAGCAGATTCTATGCTAAACCTTTGGCTGCTTTGGTAACACATAAGGGGAGAGAGGTAAGTCATTAAACAGATTATACACACATGTAAAAAGGCTGGATTTAAGCCACCTGCTTTTTTTTCATTGAATATGTCAATGGTTTTGGTCTTGAAGCTGCTTTTGGTTTCAGAACTGTAAGTTTTTCTTTCTTGTACTGCAGAAGTTGGAAAAAAATGAAACTGGTATCTAGAAAAGAATCACATAAATATCTCCAGAAGTATGACAAGTTAAAGCTCTAGCTAGAGCCTTATTTTGAATTACTGTTTGGTTTCAATGGGCCAGATTATGGTGACAAAAAAAAATCAAGACTGTCACATTTTTCATTAATTTTCAGTTCTGCTTAATGGGTTAGCCTTTGATCTAGTGGTATGCTTCAGCTTTGGGTGAGCTTGACTTTAGCCACACAGTCCTGTGCCCTGATATGTGGAGCTCCTGAAACCCTAAAGTTTGTGATAGGGCTGATTAATCACAGGGAGGCAATGGATTATGTACCAGGGCTTATTTTCAGAAACTGTTTGTTCCTGGAAATGAAGTTTATCATTAGCCTCAGATTTTATTTTAAGAGTTGCTCTTGACTTTATAGGCAGAACTATTCTTGCTATTGATGAGGGTGGCAGCCCAATGCAGGCCACATCAGTCTGGTCCCAGTGGGAGAAGTAATTATTAAAAGATTCAAAACATACCATTGATACACAGCATCTTAAGAAATATTTTTTCATGATGTTTCATATTAGTTCTTTATAGACAAGAATGCCAAGCAGGAGTCTGCAAGGGTGCCAAGAACAGATGTGTCAGGATGGCTGGTCAACCTTTGGCTGATCAGGGAGGTGGATGAGGTCACATCTGTGTTGAGAGGCAGATCCTCCCTGTGATGTGAGGGCACAGCTCTCCTTGCTGTGGGCTGACTACCCAGTGCACTGAGAGTCCATTTACGATCCCCCGACTTACTTGCATGGGGGTGTTTTGTTTCTGCTAACACATCTTTGATTTTAGAAGTCTTCCTATCTAGACAGTTCTCTAAGATATAACCCTACATTTGCTGCCTTCCCATTCTGCATAACCTGTATGTTTAACCTTACACATGTTTAACTTTGAAATAATTTCCTGTTTTGATAACTGTAAATGTGCTGTGCAGTCACGTGAATTCAAAAGTTAATGCTTCCTTTAACGAAGTTGTGTCTTTTTGTTGTGTCTGATGTATTTGTCTCTGAGGTTGGCATGCAAAGCAGCTGAGTATCACAGCTTTATATTTTCTAGTGGTATTTTAAAAATAATGAATGTGACTTTTTTTTTTTTTTTTTTTAAATGATCTCCAGTGGTCATATAGAGCACCTGTCACAAACTGGGTATTGTATGGATTCTTAAGCTTTTGACCTCTGTTAAGACTGGGAGATACTTTTTGTTTGCACATACAGTTTATTCTCATTTGTTATCAGTTATGAGATGACTGTGCATGAAATTCTGGTGTTTCCTGCATTATGTTCCAAAGTGATGGTGAAAGGGGAAATCCTAAATAGGCAGTACAGAATGTACTAGGGAGCACTTTGAGGCATTCTCTCTTACACAGTTTATTTTTGGTTGGAAAGGATGGGCTGGCTTGTGCCAAGCCTTTGCACACGTTTGAATCTCCAATTTTGTAGTTGCTCTGAGGTTGGGGAAAAACTTAATACTGTGGCACGATGTTGCCTGAAAGCTTGTTGTAGCCAGTGCAGGTTTGAAGTTCCTCTATGAAATGGGGCTGCTGGGAGCACAGCAAAGAGGTGCCAGTGAAAGTGGGTCCATCTGGCAGCAGTGGTGCTGAGCTCAGTGGGATGCTGCTGCCTTGGGTGGGTCTCCGCTGTGCAGTAGGAGCACTTCCTGTAGAGCTAAAATGATCTTTTTTTCCCCCCTCATTCTGTGATGTAGATTAGTATTGGTTAATCTGGGTACTGTGGAAATAACAAACTTGAACATTTGAAAACTTCTCAGGATGGTCTGTAATTTTGTGCTTCTATGCAGTATGATAGGTTCTGGTGAAATACACACTGTATATGCTCTGTTCTGACAACTTGCATTATTAGGTAGGTAGTCAATATACAGATACAGTTCTTTTTAGTTGCTTATTTCTTGATTAGTAGGTTTTGACACAAAAGATGACACTAGAGGACACACCTTAGTTTTCTGTTTTGTTTTTCTTTTTTTTTCCGTAAGTTGAAATATCTAATATCTGGAAAAACATTACTTTACATTTTTATATTAGTCTTTCGCGTTGTATGTTTCCTCTTACCACTTACTTAATATTTACCTCTTTTGTATTAGACTTATCTGGAGGTTTAGGTTCTCTATATGAAAAGGTTAATTAAAAAGTAACTTACGGAAAATTTATGGTCTAAATTTAAATTGCCTTTTCTGATGATCAGCAGTTAATACCTTTTTTTTTAACGTTCCAAGGGGGCCTGAGTAAACACAGGTAGGCTTGTAGAAGTCTAAGCAGGAAAAATACTGTGGGGGCTGAAAAGAGAATTTAATAACTGCACTAACACAATTACAATTCAATTGTAAATCTTACTGGGAAATACGTATTTTGTGTTGAAGTTGTTGGAGCCCATCCTGGCATTAAGTTTTAACATGGCTAAGAGAGACCGAGTTTTGATGAGTCCTGTAAAATTCTGTTTTCCACCTGTGTAACTAAAGACCCTCCACTGAAGCTGTCGGAAGACTCAAGTGCCTCATGCCGAGTGCTGTGTACCACCTCTCGTGGACTTTTAACTTCTCTCTGTGAATTGGTGATGCTGATGTAGTAAAAGTAGTAGGAGCTGCCATGGTCTTCCTTACAGTGACTAAAAATTCTTGTAATTATACATTTCCATTTTAAAAGCAGATCATAGAACTGAGTGGTCTCTTAAGTCCTTTCCTACCCAAACCATTCCATGATTTCTTGGCAGTATAATCCATAGAAGCTCAGCTCTCTTCAGCCAGCGAGATACGAGCTAGTGCTTGCCCTTTATTTTCCTTAAGAGACGGAATAGAAATGCAGCAAACGCTTACAACTCTGGCCGTATGCAGACTGGATCCAACAGAGCTTAGTGCGGGGCATTCCAGGGAACAGGGTTTTCCCTGGATCGTGTGGCAACGGCGGGGAGTTCTCGCTAGATGGCGATAGAGACCTTGGGATCCTTAACCAATTAAGGCTCACTTTTGTCGCGAAGTGTTTAAACGTTGATTGTCAGGTTTTTTGAATGGGTCTTTCTTGTTGTGGGTAATATTTAGCAGGGGCATATCAGCGTGAATTTGTCAGAATTTAGTGTAAAGTGTGTCACATGTGGGCTGTTTAAATTTTGGTGTGTTTTTGGAAGGAAAAAAAGGTCAAAAATTTATGGCGGGAGTGAGTAAAAACTGTAGCTCAGATCTGTTTGACATTTTGGAAAATGTAAATATTTTCCTGTTTCGATTGTAAGAAATGCATCAGTTCTTGTTCTTAGCATAAAATAAAATACTCTGTACATTTGCAATCCAAAGGTTGCATTATTGATCAGGAATGTGTTATAGGGATTCCTGGACTTCTCCCCTTCCCCCCCCATGTTAGTAAGCATTTGCCTGGACATTGCTCTTGTTGTAACTACAGCAGTTGCTTGCATGGAAAAGTAATAGGAAAATATTTAATGTATTTTTAGCTGTCCTTTAATGTAATTTAACAACTGGAAACGAGATGGGTTGGTGTTGTACAACCAGCCAGCTCTGCACCAGCAGGCAGTGTCAGGTCATGCTGTTCTAGCCTTCTTAAAGGACTAGCCTTTTGATGAAGTGTCAGTTGTCTGGTTTCCTAAACGCAGGATTTCCTGAACGCTGGCTGCTGCAGGATTCTCCTACAGGACAGCAAAGTTGTTGAGAGAATTTAACTGTAGACAGCTTGGTTGCTAATGGTTGCCACTCAAAGCTGAGGCCTTTTCCAGGTACTTGCTTTTTTCCCCACGTTGTTTTTCACTGTTGCATATTTTTGCCCAAGCCAACTTGCTTTTGAAAGGAAAATAACACACTTACTGTTTTCAGCAGTGCTAACAGGTAGACCTAGAGTTACAGTATGCAAAATAAAAGGGAGAGAGAGAGGCAGTTGGGTTAATTCCAACTTTCTCATTCAGAGCCTTTAGGTACATTCTCAATTAATAATTAGTTTAAGGCCCTGGCAGTCAAAAGGAAAGAATAAAAGCATGTTATTGCTGCAGTCTAGGAAAAGAATGGATGAGGGAGGAGAAAAATGAAGTGGAGAAAGATGAGCTCATTTAAAAAAAATTGAGGGTAAGTAAGCAGGTTAATGGCCGTCTATTGTAATTATGTTCTGTAAAGAAATCCAGGCATTTCCTTTTTATTGAATAATTTTTTTTGAAGTCCTGTTCATCCAGGGAAATTGATCATCAGCTGCTTTCTCTTAATTGCACCTAAAGCATTGTTTATATAGTCTGTAAGAGCTGTCATGTGCATGAGGCAAGACTCCTGGTTTCTTCTATGTTGTGGTATGGGAGAAAGGGAATTGTTAAAAGAGGGGAAGAAGCCTCCTAAAGTCTCATATAAGCATGCTGTCTATATTTAAACAGGGAATGCAACATCAGTATAACAGTTTTGGAAGACATGGAACTTGATGGCAAAGAGTTTCTGATTGCTTTTAAATATAAAAAAGGCAAACTGAAATCTTATGAGAAGTAGTGCTAAATTGTTGCATTGTCCCTAAATGGAAACTGTTGGGGTCAAACCAGTTGTCACTGTTGTTAAATTTATCATGATATACGCAATTGTGAGCCTGTGAAAAAGCTATGTATGTTATTCTGCATGCTAATATACAAAATGAGTTAGAAGAGACAAGGAGAGGCTGCTTACAATCTGAAAATGCGAACTGAGTACCAAGTCGTAGAAAAATTATGGAGCATCTTAACATTCCTTGAAATACTATTATTGTTAGTCAAGTGCATGAAATGACATCTGGTCTGATAAAGACTTTTGCATCTCCAAGGAGAGGAAATGAAATGTTTCAATTAAGAAGAATGGCCAGAATATTCTGGGTGAGGAGGAAATTAGTGAGAAGGGAAAAAAATTATTTTATTTTATTTTGGGTGGCATGTTGGTATTTTTTTTTTCCCTCTGGACAGAAAGGTTTTGTTTAATGGATATTCACTGAGAAATGTTTAGAAAGATTGATCAGATTCAGATTGATTGTGCAGCAAGTCAGATGGATAGAGAGACCTTTTTTTTTTCCGCTTATTTTAAGATTGTGCTATTACGAGAGGTGTGGTGCCTCTCGCTTCGTGACTGCTGATTTCTGTGGATGGGTTATAGCAATTGCATGGCCCCATGGTGAGTTGGATCAGCCTGGTGATCTGAGTTGAAAACTAACTCCAAAGGAAAAACAAATTGATTTCAGTTGGATCAATGACTCAGGGACTCGCTGCATGCTCTTAGTGCTGGTGGAAAGGAGGAGGTTGGACAGTGGGGCAGGCCCAGTATGAGATGTAAGGGGTCAGGTATGACCAGCCATTTTTCAGCTCATACCTGACTCTGAAACTGTGGGGTTGGTGTTAACAGGATGAACATGTGGGGGGTTTTGTTTGGCTGTTCTCGTCTTTCTTCTGTACTTTTGGTTTTTTTCTTATGGTCTCCTATCCTGTATTTGTCTTCCTGTCTTGCCGAGAGATACAGATTTTGCTTTAGTCGTATCTTAACCTGGCCGACTAGGTAACAACAACATACTGCTCACCCAGAATTGTGGTCAAACTGAAAACCAGGTTTACTGGGAGATGTGAAAGAGCAGGATCTCTGGAACATTCTCTATACCTGAAATGTAATAGTATATCCCCTTTTAGAAGCCTTATGTGTTGTGTAGAGGGCTGATCTCAGGATCAGGAGAGGGAGAAATCTCTCCACATCCAGTGGTAGCAGGAATGACTCTCAGGTGTACAATAAAATGTTGGGGAATGCACTGGAATCCTGCAACCGCCAAAATTTGCCATACTTTGGCTTCAGAATTACTGAAGAAATCCTTCAAACCTATCTAGAATAGTGTAGGGATTAACAGAGATCCTTTCATGGTTCTCTTCTTCAGATACTGGCATAGAGATGCCTCATAAAAGGGAGATACAAGAGCATAGGTGCTTCACCATGAAGATGAGAGCTTTTGCAGCATGACTCCATCATTTGTAAACTGCTTAGTTTCTGTTTTCAAACAAATTTGTTTTCCAAAACCCACTGTGTTAAGGTTAGAAGATTATGAATCCAAACTAAGATTATAAATCCTAACTGATGTTTTAATGTTTTTCTCCAGCCTGTGTATTTGTTAGCACTGCATATCTTTGCTGTACACATTTTCTTAGTTCATTAGTGGCTTGCCATAAAATGCTTTGTGTTTTGAGACTTCAACACAAGTTGTTCTCTAGGGTATTATTGCTTCACTCTTCTGCATCATGCATTCATCTTAAATTGGATGTTGGCCTGTTCTAGAAACCATACGTTTAGATACCTAGATAGTAATAAATTTTTCAAAATAAAAGATACTTCAAATAGGAGTTAAAAATAATTTTCATTTTCAAGCACTATTCCTAAGAGGATAGAAAAACAAGTCTGACTGAAGTGTCTGTCTCCCACGAGACTTAAATAAATATTCATTCTGTCCTTCAAAGATAGGACACCTTGATCTCATAATCAAAAATTTTCATATATTTCCTGGGAATGTTGCCCACTGTGCAAAATCTTAGTGTTTCATCACAGATTGTATTAGAAGCTTTTTGCTCTACCCACAGTGACATGATCTGTTCTTTTTCTTCTTGGATGAATACTCATCTGAGCCTACTAGATCTGCTGTTTTCAAGGATGGTTTAAGGATGGTGATGATCCTACTCTGACATATAAGGAGAAGCTGAAAGCTGGGTTTCTTCAGTCTGGAGCCTTTGAGGATGGAATTGACTGTGGTCTTAAACAACTTATTGTGGGCTGTCAAGAAGAAGCTGGACTCTTCCCAGAGATTCACAGAGTCGCACCGGGCAGGTCTAGCCCTGTCTTGGGCAAGAGGTTGGGTTAGGTGATGTCCAGAGATCCCTTCAAACCAAAATTGGTTTATGACCATCAGTTTAGAAGTTCCCTTAATTCACACTGAGATTTATCACCAAGGTCAGCTAGATTGAACAGATGCAACTCATCATTTGAAGTGAAGAAGACTGGAAGGATGAAGATATTTTGGCAGTGATACCTGTCTTACCAGGATATTTTGGTTTAAGAGCTAAAAAAATAATGTTTGTGCAGTTTGATTGCGGGTTTTGCTGTATAGATCAGGTCATGTGGCCTCTTGCATGTATGTCCTTTCACTGGGCTGTGCCAAGGTTCATTGGCTTAATTTAGAAGATAAGCATGAACAGCTTATGCTATTTTCAGCACCCAAATATACTTATGAGACAGATGAAACAGTTTGTTCAAGGCCTTTATTTATCTGTGGAAGATGGACTGTCTCTGCTGCTGCAGGTGCAATCCCTTGTAAGGGTACAGGAGACCTCGGTGGGCAACATCAGGAATTCTGACTGGGACAAAGGACTGTTGAGAAGTAGATGTAGTTTAACAAGTAAGTCAGGCTTTCAGCCTAAGCTAATTTGTGGAATGATGGAATGTCATTTGAACCTTGCTACAGGGATTAGTCCCTGGCAGTTATTTCTCTGTGAGCTTGTGCTAGTCTTGGTAATTACATGAGACTGAAGAAACTTAAAATTTGGATAGTGATGGTTGATAAGCCTTGGTTTAAAAAATAAAAGGACTGGTTTGCCCTTCAGTTTGGTTCTCTGACTTGTTCTGTGCACGGTGTCATTTTACTAGGCAATACCACAGTTTGCACACTGATAATTTATTTTCTGTTTTCTCTGACTTCAGTGCAAAGAATATTTTCAATGTTAACTTAATTTTTCTTCCTTGATGCTTTTAATTTTTTCTGGCATATCAAACTGTCACAAGCTTTGTAGTACTGTCGTTTGGAATTGGCAGGTGGAAGACTGACATAAAACCATAGGAATGTCTCAGTCCTGTGCCCCAAGGTATTTCAGCCTTCCTGATTGGTTTTGGTCTGATTGGAATTTTACTTGTTGAACCTAGAACTTCCTTGGCTGTACCCTTTGGTTTTTGAACAACCAAGATATAAGTCAATGACAGGTGGTGTTTTGGTTTTCATGTGACCTCCTTAATTTCTCCCCTTTCTCCTCCCCATCTCCCTCAGAACTCAGTATCATCAGCATCTTTGAATGTAGGTAAATTCCATTTTTGCATTTGCTCAGAAATCTAGTGGTTCCTTTAAATTTTAGTAGGGCCTCTGCCTTGATGTTTTAATATGTATCATACCTGTTTTTTTGTGGTTCAATGCATAGCTTCATATTTTTCAACTTAGAGTTAGTTGTCATCTTGGATATAAAGAAAAATCAATAAGCCCGTACTTAGACTGAGAACCCCTGCAGAAAGCTTTGATTAGAGAAAAGCTTTAGATCTGACTCTTATACGCAATTGTCCATCAGGTGGCAAGTGATTTTTGCATGTACTACTGTGTACCACAGATGGTAGGGGTGGAAAAAGGTCTGTTACATCATGAAGTTCATCTTCCAAAGTATGTGTATAGTTTTTTCAACAGAGACACAATTTTTGATGATGGGGTTTTTGTGGGCTTTTTTTGTTGTTGTTGCTGACAGCCGTTGTCCTTCAAGACGTCACTTCTAATTTTAATTTTGCCGTGGTTGTTGACCTGATTGCTTTTTGCGATCACTAATTTTTTAATAGATTTGGAAGACGAGCCTGCCTTCAGTAGGAATGTGTTAATTGACAGGTGTCCTGAAGCTTTACATTCTTGGCAGTGGTCCAGGATGACAGAGCAGTAATGATTTAGAAACTGCTGTTCCTTCCTGGTGAAAGGATTGGAGGAAATCTGTGAAGTTATTAACTACTACTCTCTTCTAAAAGATTGTGAGAAGATCATTATGGCATCTAATTAGTTGAGATTACCTCCTTTATGCAGAATGTTTGGGGTTTTTTTAAATTCCTTTACATTCTGTCTTGTGACTTGCACTGGTATTTTTTTTTCTCTTCTCTCTAATGTTCTGGATGGTTACTCTGAGGATTTGAGTAAGGGATCATGTTCCTATCTCTATGTGGTGTAATTAGCACAGCTATTTAAATGTTATCTGGAACCCATTTACCCTATCTGTCAGTTGCTGCTTAGTTCAGTGGAAATGCTTTTATGTAAATCACAGAACAATACTTCTGACTTGTAACAAGATTGGGCTGAATTTAGGGAACTGAAACACTTCATCCTAGAATAAAAATGTCTTGCTGAATCAAGGGTAGAAGATTATGAAAGCTGCCACTTTTAAAAAGATTATTATGCTAACATATGTATATGTATAAATTGAATTACCTGTGATGCTCCTACAGGGAGAAACTTCCCACTGAATCTAAAAAATTCAAGGAAAAGCTGACACATGAAATTTTCCTCCCAATTTCTATGTTAGCTTTTCAACTGGTCTTAGAATACTTGAAATTGATGCCTGATGGGGTGTGGGGCAGATGCTTTCCTTTTACTTCCTAGTAATTTCTTAATGAAAGTGGTTCCTTCTGTGGCTCAGAGATATTTGTGTTTTATAGGGGTCTAATGGCTTTTATAATGATTTTTATTGCTCCTAGGCTTCTGTGGAAGATAAACCACATAAATGATTTTTTTTTTCTTCCATTCAAATAAAAACAACTTTCTCTTCCCTCCCACCCTCCTTTAATGTACTGACCTTTTGCCATCCCATGTTTTGGTGGTAGATCTTGAACTTAATAATTACAAAAGTTTCTCATCTTTCATATATGAACAAGTCATGTAGTTTTGGGTTTTCTTCAGAAAGATGGGCTCCTGACATGCTGACCAAGTAAAGATTAATTAGTTGTGGCTTTTGTTTGTGTGTCTCAGTTTTAATCCTGGAGTGTAGGCTTGTGTCACTTTGCTCTGTTATAAATACTGTGTTAAATTACAGCAATTTTTTTTAAGAAACTGTTTGATTTTTTGCCAGGGATTCCTGAGCCATCTAGTAATAGTTTCAGGGATCCTATTCCTTCTCTGAAAATCAGTGCCAATTTTGGACTGTGCAGCTGTCCCAGTTTCCTTTTTATTAATTTTCACTCCAGGAATAAATTTTTGTTGTCTGTTGTTTATTAGTGTTATTTAAAGTCAGTTATTTCCTTCTGCACGTAGATCTTGCTTTACTTGGGTTTTTTTCCCTCCTTTTTTTTTTTTCTTAAAATGGAAAAAGAAATTGATCTACAGAGGAGATGTGATGGTAAAGCAGTATGAAGTGGCATTTATTTGACTATTCCAGAAATGATCCTTCTGTTATTCCATACAGGACTGCATAGCTTTTGGCTCAGCTGGTCTGTATAATAGGGGAGAGCCTCCCTGCTAAGCCAAGCAACTCCTCTTTGCTTTGAAGAGCATGTAAAGCATGTGTGGTAGTAGATTATCACAATTATCAAGTATCAGTGGTGACTTAGTATTTGTCCCTGGCCTTTTCCATCTTAACTTGAGGAAAGTCTGCTTTGTGACTGTCTGTCAGCCCCTCTCTCTGAGAGGAACTGTGGTTAATAGTTTATTAATAGTTTGTGTTGTACATAGACCATCACAGACTTGCTATATACTCTTGAACATAAAAGGTGGGGTTTTTTTGCAATTTTATATAGCGTGATGCTCCTTTCACCATTTAATCTCTTTGGACAGAAAGTGTTGGAAGCAGGGCATCATTAATGGTGTTCGGATTCTTATAGTTTGATAAGGTTTTCTTAACTTTACAAAAAAACCCAAATGAACTTTTTGCCTGCTTTCATAACATGGAGTTGTTGGGTTTTGTCTTTAATTTTTGTTACTTGTGTCATGGCCAGTAGTTGATCTGGGAATATAGTTATCCACTGTAAAGAGGCCAGGTACGCTAGTTTGCTGGAAGGAAGACTTGATGCTCTCTGAAGTTCTGAGTTGTTGCAGTGAATGTTGGGAGAGATGGAGTTTGGAAAAACCTGAACCAGTATGCATACCCATAATGAAAATCTCCTTTGCATGTTTTGGTTTTAACTGCTTTTTAAATGCAATGGGCACAGGTCCTCAAATGTGAAGTTTAGTGTTTGGAAAAAAAATGGGTAACATGAACTGCAAATAGATTTTCCTATAAGGCAAGTAATTAGGTGTGTGCTTACTTGAGGATGGGGATGACACAAAGGGTGAGGTGGAATTGTTGATAGTTCAAGAGGAGATTAATTGTCAAAAAATACTAGCACCTACTCCGATAACTTCAGAGTCTTGGAATTCAGACACGAACATGAAAACATGAAAATTACTTTTACCCTCAGTGTTTAGTTCAGTGACTATGTCAAGAAGTTAAATGTCAAGAACAAAACAGAACGATCTGGAGAAGATAGCTATGGGCCTTCAGGTCACAAACATTACCTGGAAACATTGAATGCTCAGAACTGTTACGGAGAAATGCTGCATCACACTGAATGACGAGCGACTTCATCTGTGACTCCATTGAGTCTAAAACATAGAAGAAGTCAAAAAAAATTGAATAATTAGTCCTCTTCTGTACATACAACTACAATAGCAAAGATTTATTGAACTCTGTAAGTCAAATGTAAGAGTCAATGTCTGCATTTAAACAATTCCTGTTTACTGGGAGCTGAGAAGGAAGCTTCTCATGGGGAAAAGGGCTTCAGCTGCTTTGCTGAGCTGCACGTCATAGTAGACTCTCTGGGAAAGAAATGTAGGTGGACTACACATGAAGTCTGTATATGAGGGAGAGAATCACTGCTTAACTAGGTTTGGGTTTTGATTTTGTGTTTTCCTACAGAAGAGAGCAGCTGGGTAAGATCTGTGGGAGTCATGCTTCCAACTCTGCTCCTTTTTTGCTGATGCCTTGTGTTGAACTCTTCCTGGAGGATGAAATGTCTCTTGGCACATTTGTTGCCATCTGCTGTTTGTCTCTGTTGATAAGGCTTAGTTAGCACTTCTCCTAGGAAAGTGCATGACATAGTTTCAAAAACTGCTCCATTTACCTGTTGCTGTGGGACGAGGCAGGCCCTGTTCTAAATGTTTTCCAGCTGGTACATATCATTACTGTTTCAGATGACATGAAAAATGATAATTGAAGCTACAAGCCTATTACGTAGTAAGCTTTAATTAGTTAAACTGCTTCGTATTCGTTTACTGTTGGTGCTAATGCTCTTGAAATTAATTGGCACTAAAGGGGGTTCAAAGTTTATACGCAATCATTGCTTGTAATAATGTGCTATATTACTGGGTAACTTGGTTTATTAGGTGATTTCATTCTCAATTATTGCTGCAAGTCAACAAGGCCAGAGTAATTATCTCACAAACAATAGCCCTGCTCCCAAGACAGATGTAGCCAGACCCTTCCCCTGGAGTTTCGCTGTGTTCTAGCAAATAGGCAAGGGAAGGTGATCCACATATGTCACCCGGCAGCAGATGGGGAAGATTTTTTGAAGGTGGGATAGCACACTTTCAGATCTTCTGTTATGCTAATAAAGTTTTTGTGTGAGAACGATAGCAATGCCAACCTATCAGTGACATCAACCCCTGGCATGTGCAGACCATCAAAGCAAACTCAGAATGCCTTTGTAGGCATAGCTGGACAGTATAAGCCAGTTGCTACTAGAGTGAAGGTCGTCTCTCATTTTCCTGGAGTAGACTAAATACCTAGCGTACACACTGATTAAACTTTTTTTCTTTAATAGAAGCTGTGATTTTGTTAAAACGGAAAATTTAGAGTCATGGGAATTTCTAGACCCCATAGGAATTTCACCCCTAAGTTGTTAATGTGTTGTATGCGACTGGTGTGCTGTAACATGGCTTATATCAGCCTACAAGCGTCTGATAGAAGAAATGGTAAATTTACTGGATTGATATTACCTAGTAAGTATAAGCATTATTAATTAATAAATATTTAATTCATAAGCACACATTTAAGATGGTAGTTTATATCAGAAATTAATTACAAGTGAAGATGACTTTCATGAGTGGAAAAAGGAAAAATTGCAGTGCTGAAACTGTGGAATAGAAGTATGACTGAGCAGTGCCAACATGCACCTCTTGTTGGCTCCTCTCCAAAATGCCTTCAGGAGAAGGTTCAGCTGAATCTCTAGATTTTCAAGTGTCTTGATCCGAGTTCTGATACTATTTTAAGTCCCTCTTTGGAGCTAGCATGTAAATCTTTATTTAGGACCATCTTTCAGGAGCTGCACACAGCAGGTCAAGTATTAATTCCATTCCAGGAAACTGTTTCCAGGAATGAAAAAGACTAACCAGTAGATCTCCTTAATTTTCTCTTTCTGTCAGTTATTTTCTTGAAGTAGAGGTTGAAAAGAAGTTTAACAGATTCAGGAGTTCATTTGTGGATGGACATGTCTCACGTATGAATTTTAAAGATGTCGCTGTGTTTCAAATGAAAAAGGTGGATAACTATTTAAATGGTAGGCTGCTTAGTATTGTTTTATTGGAATCATCTGTGGAATTTTACAGTCAATGATTCTTTGTAGCTGTAGTAATTTGGCCCTTTTTGAGTAGTATCAGTTTGCAAGTTAGAATCTCATGTATGTGGAGACATTATAAACTCTGACACATATGCAGTGGATCAAATTTGTAGGAATAGTTCTGAAGACAGGAGTTCATTTTGGGTATTTTAAGCTAGGGTGTTAAACCTGCTGTGTAGGGATTTTTTTTGTTGTTGTTCTTCTTCTTCTGTAGTATTTACAGTTATGAAATTTAATTATCTCTTCTAAGGGATTGTAGTTGCCCAGAATAAAAAAGATGAGGAGTGGAGAAAAAGCAATCCTCATGACTTTCTCTAACTATTACTCTTCAGGCAAGGGCTTACAAATGTAAGTGCACTGGAAGTACAGGGCACTGCAGCCTAATTTATGTGCAACCTGCGAAGATATGGAGCAACCTAAGTGGTGTTCTGTTTCTTTTCAGTAAGGAAGAAAAAGTAAGAATACTTTTTTAAATCATTACACTGTGGATTTGATTCTTCTAAAGGTGTCTGTCAAATGTGCCTATTTGATAATGTAGAGGGCTTCTCAGCAGTAGATTCATTTTGATATTTTAGCCTTGAAACTAAGTTTCTGTGTTTGAATCTACTAAAATTGTTGGTGTCATGTGCCTAATAATCCATCTGCTTGAATAATGATAAAGCCTCCTACTTAGTCTGTCTACCTCAAGGGAATAATGGAGCAGCCATTGTGACAATACTCCTCTGAGCCAACAAAATACAATTTTCCCCAGGAGTTCCCTTTGAAACAAGTTATTTTTAAGGCAGTAGTGATAGGGGCCCTGAAATGAGGCTCACTGAGGAATAAATATCTATCTCAAATTGTCTGTCATGGCCAGTGAAGTTAAAAAAAAACCCCAAAACAGAAATAACCCAACTTCACCTTATTTAAAAGACAGCCAGTTATCCTTATGAATAGGATTATATGACGTGTGTTTTTAGGGGGCTGGGCTTGATGTCTTAGTCCTGGATTTCATAGTAGACCTCAGGCTGCTTCAGTTTTGCTCCATAAAGTCTTGAAGCAGTTGTGTTGTTTGGATTTTCTGCTGTAACAGAGACCATTGCCAGTCAGAGGTGCCAAGAAATCAAAATTTTGTAAATGTCTGATACCACAAATGTATGTGAATCAATTTGGCATCTGTAATTCATCTCTTCCTCCTCTTTCCTCCTCACTGTCTTACAAATCCTCTTACGAGATCAGTTTCTTGGGTTTCTTGGTGCAGATTCCTAGTTGCTGCAGTTGGCAGCATAAATGAGCCACGTTTCAGTTCTTTGTGGCAAAGGAATTGCGTAGAGCTGATGGTGGATTTCCCATCATTTGTGTAAAATCAAGATCCTATGCCTTGTTTCTAAAAATTGTGCTGACAGTTAGCCTGAAGTTACATGCTTGAAGCAGAGACTGTTTAGTAAAATTTTATGGCCTCTGTGTGTTAGAGGAAAGTCAGTAAGGAATCACTGCAGTTTTTTGCCACACTGAAATATTTGAATTTATGTGTCAGATATTTTGGATAGAATTTTAATGAATTGGATGCCTTTCTTAAAGATGATTCTGTGTAGTTCTAAGAAGTCATGTGTAGGCAGCCAGAGGGGAACAGCATAAAAATACTTGTACTTCAAATTTGATATTCAGTAATTAATTTGGACCTTTCAGTATTTTCCTTGTTTAATGCAGGGGGGTTTCTTTGTTTATGTACTTGATGTTTATAAGAGATTTCCTGTAATTCCTACCTGTCTGTGCACAATCTGGTATCTTGAGTTTGTTTTGTTATAGCCTACATCTCTGTAAAGCATTTTGAGCATTTTGCAAGGAACAAGTGATGTTTCTCTTGTCTTCATTCAGTCTTGAAAAGTTTACTGTTTATTACATAGTTATAACTCTGATCATCAGTTTGTCTCTTTCCTCAGATCATACTCTTAGGAGGGATCAGATTACCTGTGCTATAATTGATTTCACCTCTGAATATGTTAAGGAATTTTGTATGCTTTTATATTTTTCTGGTTTCTGGATAGTACCTCATGTCATGAATTTTTGAAGGGATTAAATAAATTTTTTCAACAGAAAAATTCCTAATGTAGTAAACAAATATCTTTACATTAAGGAATTCCTGCAACTTTTAAGGGTTTCAATTCTTACTGCAAGTTGCCTGTTTTTCAGGCTCTGGGGTGAAATAGGAGGTTGTGACCAGAAGGTCCATTGGGCTGCAGCCAGTTTAGTTTTCTGGTATAAGCTGGGGAACACTTTTGAGGTATCCATTGGAAACTTGAGAGCTTTTGCTATTGGGATGGTTGAAGGTATTTTGGATAGCAGATACGCCCTTGTGAAGAAGGGGAACTCCAAGAAGGGGACTCAGTGACATTGGTGGCTGAATGCTGTGCCATGACTGTGGACCATGTTGTCCCACTGCAGTGGGCACAGCTACTCTGGATGTGTCGTCTGGGTGTAGTGGTTGGTCAGAGACATTTCCTGATGTGCAACAAAGAATTTTTGTACCAGTGACTGAACCCATAAGGAGATCCCAAGTAGTTACATGCTAAGGTGGATTGCAGCTCGATATTCAAGTGTCAGAGAGGCCTGAATGCCTGAGCACAGCTCAGATAAAAAGAAGACAAGGGGCCCTCTTACCTCAATTGTCACATGGTTAATATATAGAAAAAAGTTGTTCTAATTATGTTTGTTTTCCTCCTTTAAGGTAAAAGGAAAGGAGGGAAGTTAATGAATCAAGCATTAGCTCTTGAAACAATGCATTGACTCATGTGTGTAAGCATATTGGTATAGGGCAATTTTGGTCATGTCACTGTAGTATATGATATTCTGGATGCTGCTTGGGATTGGAACTAGATGATCTTCAAGGTCCCTTCTAACCCAAACCATTCTATGGTTCTATGACTCCATGTGTTGGGATTTTTTTGTGGTGGAGGAAAGCCTTTTGGAGCGGGTCTTACATACTTTAACATGTATAAGAACACTCACTGGAGGTGCATTGTACAACTGTATTTTGTTTCTTGCCGACTTGGAGACTTGCCTTCTTTACAAATTCTTGTTTTTTTAATATCCCTTTTCTTCCCTCTCCCCCTCCCCAAAGTGATAGATGTTTTCACTGCCAAAGCATCTACATTTTATGTTTCTTGTCACTTCCCAAATTTGTCATGACTACTGCTCTTGGTTTTTAGGCTCTCCAGATGAATACCATGTTGCTTATAGATAAAAGTGGGAGCCTGGAGTTGAGGTACCAATAGAGTTGCGTAAAATTCAACTCTCACACATGTTTGAATTCAAGTGAGGAGTTTGTGGGGTAGGGTAGGTGAGGAGGGGATGCAGGATGGCAGGAAAGGAGGACAGACTGCAGATGAACACCAGGCTGATGCAGGTGCCAGCCAGCAGCATCCACCTGGCTACTCCAAACTGGCTTTTAGGAGAATGAAAGTGGGATTTGCTGCCCCAGACTCTGGCTTGTTTTCTGGCTAAACCAAATGGAAGGGCTGATTTCTGCTGGGAGAGCAAGCACCTACTTTTTCCCTGGGAGGGAGGAACGGAGGGGATGTTGTTCTGTGTCTGTCTGGATGCTCTGGCCATGTGTGATGTTTTGCAGTTGCTGAGCTGTACCCAGAGGCATGTCCTGCACCATTGCTCCATTTATTCTTTCTCTGTGCTGGTCTTCCAGACCAGCTGAGGTGTTTGCTGGCAGTTCCCTAATGAATGTGCTGCTTGTGGCTTCTTGTTGTAGGAGCAGAGAGCTGAGATGACTTGCACCACTACATGGAAGATTAAGTAATGTGTTACTTCAGTGTATTTCTCTGTAGGCAAGTTCTTTGTTAACTTTCCTAGTACTTTGACTATCCATCTACGTGTGGGCATTTGAGCTATATGCTACCACTTACCCTGTTGTTTTGAGGTGTGATTTCCGAGCTTTCCCCCCACTATACTCTAGACAGGCTGGAGTGTCCTTGAACCTGCCCTCTTCTTTCTAAAGGGAAGAATGAGAAGCCTTTGAGCAGCTTAAGTGTCGGCCTGTCACAGCTGACAGGAAACTGATCTGCTGCTTGGCCCTGTGCTGCAGCCTGGCTTGCCAGTGGCATGTGCCCGGGCTGTGCAAGCCTTGCAGGGCCAGGGGGTACATGCCGAGGGTCCCCCTGTGCCCCAGCAAAGTGGAGTTTGGCTGTAGATGTGGTCAGAAATCACTGTCTGTCCCAAAATGTTACGGCTGTTTGCCACAGCTGTCTGCCCTGTCAAAACAGTGACTCGTCTCAGGGTTAAAGGTTGATGAAAACTGTTGTTAATTTGAGATGATTGATATTGGAAAAACTAATTAGTGAGCAGGGGCATTTAATTTGATCACTTGTAGTGGTTTCTCTTACGGGTTTTGAAGAACTTTGCAGAGCTTCTTTTACCAGCTTCTTTCTTTTTAATTGAAGTAGGGATGTGTTTCCAGTGGACTGCTTCCAAGGGGAAAGACGGTAAATTCATAAGCAATGCTTGAATTTACTTGAGAAGCATTCCTGTGTGATCTCCAAAGGCTGGCAGGGAGATGCCTGATTTGCTTAGGGAAGGAAATGTCAGGTACCCTGGTGAATCTTTCAAATTAAATACCTTGTGACAGAGTTGGGTGCTCATCGGCAGTGCTCCCCTACAGAAGGTGTTCTCTGGAGTTAGGGAGGTAACAGAGGAGTGTTAAAAGGGTATTCTGGTAACATTACCTTGGCTTATTCAATTGCTGATGACAAGACAATGTGTTTCCACTTTGGTCCATGCTGCTAAAGTGTAATATAATTATTTGTATTAGACACCAGCCACCTGTTAATATCGTTCTTCTAAAGGTCATTGTGCGGTGCCTTGCTGTCTGAATTTAACGGCCCTGTATCAGGTTTGTTGGTCACTCTTTTGTGTGACACTGGACAAGTGTTTGTGGGGAAAGAATGTGAACCCGATACCCTGATGGCCAAGGGAGAGGAGAGGACCAGGGACAGGCTCTTCTGCTGCTATTGTCGTGCCACCATGCCAGGGCTGAAAAACAAGCACCTTCCTTTTGAGGTGCTTTCATCTAACACAGTCCTTGTTTGCAACAAAAATAATTTGTGGTAACTTCCCGAGAGAAGCAAACTGATGTCTGTCAACCCAGACTTTTTGGTACTCATGGATGTGTAAGGGCGTTCTGTTCCTGACCTGGGCTGTAAAGGAGAGGAGAGGTGCTGCTCAACTGCCTGTCTGGCCTCCTAATGCCATGAAAAGAAAGTGAGGTGGTGATAATGTAATTGTGCCTGGTGACAATGGGTAGACGCTTGATAAGTTATTTTTAAACATACGGTGCTAGCAGTTAACCTTAATCCTGGTGTTGGATTCATTTAATAACGTCTGTACAGTGACCTGAAAATGCAAAGCACTGTATCATTGAGAAGTGGTGACCTTATTATCTGACAATTTTTAATTAATTTTGCTGAAAATAAAGGTGATGTGCATTTAACTTGAACTTTCACTCTTCCCACCTGACCTGATACTAGCTTTCGAGAGAGGTGAGGACAGGTAGGACTCGTGGATAAACTTCTTCTGTGCCTGCATCCAGTGAATGAAGCAGATGCAAGCGACTGGTGCTGCAGGGACTCAGATGAATGACTTTGTTTTCAAATTTCCAGAAAATGAAAGCTTCAGCTGGCAAAAGAACAAAACAAAGCACCTGGTTTACCACATGGTGTAGGACATTCCAGCATTTGCAAAGAGAGAGGGTTGGCTTTAAGCCATCTATATTCCAATGTCATTAGTAACTGCTACTAACTGTTGGATTGAATTGCTGGCTGAGAAAGAGCAAGGGCTTTTAGAGTCTTCTCTGCAATTGAAAACAGTCACATGAAGAACTCCCATTACTGACAATTTTATAAGGAATAAGGATCTCACTTTATCAGTTGCATATTTATTGGTTCAAACCATTTGAGCTTCATTATGCGCATGTAGATAGCTCGTTGTGGTTGTTTGAAAAGGTCATTAGGGTCTTCAAGAATTCTGGCTTTATAAAAATCTAATTCATTATTTCTGCAATGAAAGAGTTAATGAAGGATCACTTGTGGCTTTTAATTTTCAGCTAATTAAAAAGAACGTCTGTTTTTGCCTTGACACTCATCGTTAAAAGTGCCAAATATAGGATTTTTTTGTGTGTGAGTTGAAGGGTGAGGAGGAGGGGGAAAAGTTACATGTAAATCATTTAGCCATTAACCTAATGTGGTGGATTTATAAATCCTATTACTATAAGCCCTTTTCATTTCCACTGAGGCCTGACGTGTGCTTGATCCTGCTAATGTAAAATTCATTTTGTCTAAGTGATTACTGAAGTAAGACACTTTTAGTCAATTTTAATCAGATTGTGTGATACTTACTTGAACACCAGTGTTAAGAAAGACATGGACACAGTTTGGCCATGTCTTAATTAGCCTTACAAATCAGTTAGACTAGAAATCAATCAGTGAGCCAAGTCTATGAACCTTTTGACACCTAATGCTTTCTGTGGGGGGAAAAGACATCTATGCTGAGGGCTGAAAATATAGAGCTCGTAAGCAAGATTAAGATTGTGATTTGGTGTTCTTGCCTTATGGTATGCTCGGCAGTCCCTCACAGTATGCAAGTCCTTTATGATGCAGCCTTCATTGGTGTTTCAGAGTTGAGGCCAGTGGGGTGCTTCCCGTAGCCCATCATAAATTCCTGTCTCCACAGCAGGAGCAGCAATTGGAGTATTTTTCTGAAGCTGCTTCTGCTCCAAGAGACATCTGTTATTTTGGCAGAGGGGGGTGAGGGACGGCTTATCTTAAAACGTAACCTCCTTCTTCCAGGCATTCATTGGGAACTACTGACTTGGATTCATGGGACATCTGTGCTTCTTGGGTTTAGCTGTCCCTGCGTTTTCCTATAGGGAAGCATTAGTATGGAATACATCTGCCTCATAAGCCCTCAGATATTGCTCAGTGTTGATTGAGATCAGAGGTGGGTTTTGTAAAAGGTCATCCTTTGATAAGACAAGTAAAGACTTTGTTAATGTTTCTTCTGGATCATTGCTTTTTAGATGGGCTTCACTCTGACATGATCCTCAAACTGATTTTCAGTTTATGTTGGTCTACCCAGTTTTTGAAGACTCATTACTTACCAGGTTTTTGTCCGTTCTAATTGTGTAGAATTTCTATATTGGTAATAAATTTTGGTATTTTCTTTCAGTATATAGACCATTTCCTTTTACTACCCAGAAACTTGAAAAACTTGTCCTTGAAGGATCCTGTGTTTTTTTTCCTCTTCCACTGCTTATGGTGTCTTCTGCAGCACAGTGGGAAGCCTTGGGAGAAAAGGATGCTTGCAGTATATGGAAATAAAAATATTTAACACCAGAGACACTAGGTGTTCTCTCAAAGCAGGCAACATCTTTTGCAGAAGTCCCAACTGCATGCACCTTGTGTCAGTGCCGGGGGCTTGGCTCTGTACCTGGCAAAAGACAGGACAATTGTAAATCACCACTTTAGAGTGGAGATCTTGTTTTGCCATTGTAGACAAATTACCTGCACAATCATTTTGGTTTAAAGCTTGGAAAGTCGACCACCAGCAGTGTCAGCAAACCTTTTTCAAAATCACTTTACAAATTGGTATGCTACAGGCTTTGTAAGTTGTTTTTATTGCTCAGCTTCCAGGCAATTTAAATATCTTTTCTCCTCTGTCTAACCTGTTAAATTTAAATTACCTCTCTCTGTTAGGGTGAGTGTACCTCATTTAGTCAGATGTTACTCAGTTGATGATAAGACTGCAAGCACATGTGGAAGAAAGTAGGGAACGTGTTTTTTGCTTGATCTGAATGCCTCTTTGTCTTCTGTTTTCTCTTTGGTACGGTTACTGTTGGTCTGCCAGGTGTGCCTTTTTGAATGAAAATGAGAAACTTCTTTAGTGTAGAACTCTTATAGTGTGGTTGGGATGAGGCTCATTTAAAAAGCTTTGAAATTAGATGTTAATTACCTTTCTCTTCTACTGGATAATCTTCTGTACTTTAACCAAATAAGGATAATCTTCTATACTTTAATCAAATAAATATTCAAATACTTTGAATTTGCCATATTTCAGCTTTTTGACAGTTTTCTTATGTGATGGATTGTAGGAGAGCAACTGCTCATGAAAAGGGAGAACTTTAAACGAGAAAAAAATATCACAGTAGTTCAGGTGGATGGGACAATTGATCCATTCTGGTTAAATGTAGTTGATCTGAACAACCATATGGTGAGAGGTCAGGAGGGAACTGTCAGGGTCCACTTCAGCCGTTCCCCCATCCTTTTTTTTTTCCCCCTAAGATTGTAGCTGCCAATATCACGAGATTATAAACTTGAGAGAGATGTAGTGAGGTCCATTCTAGATCATATTTTAGGGTAACATTTTTAGTAATCTCTGTCAGATTGTGGTTGGTTCTTGGCTTTTAAGTATATATCTTCCTATTATTGTATGTATACATATTGTCAAATGTCTAGGTTCATAAATATAAAGGACTCTGGGGTACCCTGCCTAGGAAAACAACATAACCTCTCTTATCAGCCATCCTTTATGTATATTTCTTGTGAAAATCCCTTCAAGTCTCTTGTTTCACAGTTCAACAAGACTTACCACAATTTGTGTTACCTATGTCAGAAAGCAGCAGGATCTCTTCAGTGTCCTGTAGGTTAGTGGGCAGGTATTTTGTGTTGTTCTTTTTTTACCCCAGCATATTTAATGTATTTTTTTAGTAAGTAAAAATTTAAGTATTCCTGATTTTTTCATGGGCACTTGATATTCTTCAGTTGGGAATATGTATGGGCATATTCATGGCATTTGTGTCATTTTAATGATAAATTTTTGTTTGTGTTTTGGGTTTTGTTGTTTTTGTTTACTGGAACACAGGAGGATCCATCTGAACATCAGGAAATGCTTTTTTACTGTGGGGGTGACCAAGCCCTGGCACTGGTTGCCCAGAGAGCCTGTGGAGTCTCAACTCTGTTGATCCTCAAAGGTGTCTGGACATGGTTCTGGGCATCCAGCTCTAGGTGGCCCTGCTGGAGCTGGGGAGCTGGACCAGATGACCTCCAGAGGTTTCTTCCGATCTCAGCTAGTCTGTGGTTCTGTGATTCTGTCTATTTATTTTTTTTTTAGTTCAAAACATGTCTTAGAATATCAGAAAATTCTTACAGGGATTTCTGTTCTTACAGTTTATTCCTATCTTTGCTTGTGGTTTGGGGGGGTTGGTTGGTTTGTTTGCTTATTTTAGGTACCTGTAGTTATCTAGGGGCATTAAAAAGGAGCTTAGCAACATTTGTATCTGTAATAGCAGTGGGTGAAATCAAGCCACTGTCCACCAGTGCTTGTGGTTGGATTATTATGTTGGCACTGAAACTTCTCTCAGGCCCCTGCAGGTCTCATTTCAGATATAATTCTAATGAGGATATTGAATGACTGGTGTGACAATAATGTAAATTAGTGCTGGTGCCTTCTATTTAAACTGAAAAGTGAGAGCAAGAGAGAGCTTTGAAAGAAGGCTTCCTTGGCATATGAGTGAAAGCTGAGTTTTTTATTAACGATTCAAACTCCTGTAATAAGAAGTAGGAAAGCTTATTAGCTATGTTTTTAGATTAAACAAAACCTTTAGGTTGTGATGTTCTTTCTTTAACAGAAGTTGTGGGATGAAGAATTTAAATGAAAATTTCCAAAGTCAAAGAGTGATTGAGTTAAAGTATGTAGCATGAAATCAATCCTGTCAAACTGTAGGGAAATAAGTGAGACATTTATAAACATTGTTAATGTTTTAGAAATCTAGTTTTGTGCAAATGTATTTTGAATTCTTTACAAATGAGATAACAGTAGGTCTAAATGACAAATTAAAGATTTAAAAAATAATCAGCATGCCTCTCTTGTAGTAATGGATTTATGGAAGTAGCATGCTTTAGTTGCATTTGTAATTAAGGTTTTTCCATCATTAGAATAGAAATGTATTCCTGTTGAGCAATATCTTTTTATGTGAATTATGTGGATTGAATGAGTGGCAAAACTCCACTACTTTAATCTGTTATGTGGCTGAAAGTCAGTATTTGAATTGGGTTCCTAGAGGGTCATGCTGAAAGGTTAAATACATTTATCTGTTTTCCTAAGCTTCAAATTTCCATATTCTCTACAAGTAACAAACAAATCCATGTCCTATGGGATTGTACAATGACAATTTAGCAACTTAGCTTCATTAGTAGTGAAGCTGTAAAACTCTAAATACTGAAATGGGTGGGCTGTACGTGGAGTGCTTAACAACAGACTAATGCAAAAAAGAAACTTCTGAAATTGTACTTTCTTTGCATGAGTTCATAGTCCTGAAAAATTAAACTGTATGCCTTGATAAGCCTCCAAATTTGTTCTGTTTTTAAAAACCGTACAAAAGCCCTGGGTTATGAGGGAGTCTACAAATGGTATTAAAAATGCCTTAGACTACAATTTCAAGTAATTGACCAGTTGACCATTAGCTGCTGAAATCTTGGAGGCTGATAATAAGGTGATCCCTTTCAGGAATTTGCTTTTGCATGAAGCTCAGCTTTTCTCAATTGGAGTACTCCCAAAATTGTGTCATGGAGCAAGTTTCTGTTTCTGCAGGAGCTCCATGACATCAAATATGTTTCCATCCTTAGCTCTTTAAGTAATTATGATATGTTGTGAATGTCTGTGGATAGACAGCAGTTTCCATTGACATGGGCTCTTTTCTTTCCTGTACATCCTTATAGGAAGGTGAAGTTGCCCCAACCCACCCTACAGTTTGTCTTCCTGACTTATAGTTGTGAGACCTATTTAACAAGCAATTTAGAATTGTTAACTAGTAATTTATATTTAGTTTAAAAATAGTTTAAAACCTTAAATGAGCCTTTTTAAAAAAATAAAATATTTCTACATTATACATACTCTAATCATTTGGTAGGCCAATAGATTTTATTTCTTGCATGCTTTGCAAATTCTTATGTTGTTCTAGGAGAGTCTTTTATATCTTGAGGAGCTCCATCTTGGAAATATGGCTGAGACTTCATGCTGTTAACTATGCATGTTCCTCGTTGTATTTTCACATCCTTGGAGCAACCACTAGGTCCTGCCTGAAGCAGGAGAGGTTAAGTGTACCATGTAGAGATGAAACTACTTTTTTGTCCCTGGCACCACCTAAGAAGTCAGGTAAGAGCTGCCACAGGGGCTAGTCAGAGGAGACTGTGTAGAAACCACATCAGTGCAATGGCTAGTGTTTGGACATATTGGACATGGTACCTGCCCTGCTCCTACTTCTTCACTACTGTGTTCAGTACCAAATACAGTTGTGATTTTCTAAGACTTGTACAGTGGTAGTTATTGAGTGCTGTAGAGGTACCTTGGTAAAAATCTGTATTCATTACAATTGCTCATTTCAGTGACGTTTCATCGGTCTTTGGAAGTGGAATAGTCTTTATTAAATTCCTTTCAGCTATCTGTTGTAACCAGGAAAGGTGGCACAATGTCAAAGACTAAGGTTTCTCTACTTGCAGTAACAGTTTTCCTTGTATCCAACACTTGGTGTATATGGTCCTGTATGAAATAAGACTGTTACTTCTCTTTGATACAGCAAGATTCATCTTATAGCAGATTCTAATTTTTTGTGCACGTGTGTGGTTGTTGGGCAGTCCTAAAAAATCCCAAAAGGACTTGCTTTCACAACATGTGGATTTTTTTAAGTGTAATTGTGGACCCTTTTGGCATTTGTATACACCTGATCTCTCACCTTTTGCATTTGAGTAGCTTGGTGGAAACCTAAACATGCCAGTATTATTTGGGAACTGAATGTACAGGAACTTCTCCTTCCTTAATCAAAGAGGCTCACAGTCTATCAGATCTGGAGCAGATTATTTTGGAGTCTTTCAGAATGATCCTTTTCTTCAGAGAAGGGAGATGACCTAGAAAGTGCAAGAGTTTTCTCTGTGACACTATCCTGCAGGCACTCCCGTATTTAGGTGGATATGCTTGAAGAGGGCCCCTTTCAGTCTTGTGTTGTTGGTTACTCATCCTTCTGTTCACAATATACCCCACCCTTTGCTTGCCATCATGGACATGCACTCCTGCCCCTGTCAGTCCTGGTCCAAAACTCTCCTTACCAGCCTGGGAAGCCTCTTGGCACAGATGATTTTGCCCCATGTCAAATGGATCCTTCCTTGTCCAAGCAATTCTCGGTGCTGACACCAGCTACAACCATGGAGGGTGAATAAGTATTGTTTAACTTTATAAGAACAACTGTTGTGTTGTCTAGATGTATCTAATTAAATGAAACAAAATTATATGCTTTATGAAAATCCTTCCTGACATTTGAGAAACGAGATAAGAGAACTTTCTTGGGGGGCTAATTAGAGGCTAAAATACTTTACTAAATTTGAATAAATGTTGGTTTGATAGACAACCACTTAGTCATGATGAAAGAGCAGTTTAGTTTTAAAGCAGTTCAAAACACTTAAAAAGGTTTTTTGATGAACACAACATCCACACACAATCTATTCATTACTGAGACTAGCATGTCCTCTCAAATCTTGTAAAAATTCAGGATGATTTTCAGTGGATACAGCTGTATCTAGAGAGAGCTGGGCTTGTTCTGTTCAGTATACCTATTGCAAAATGCCCACGGTTCTTCAAGAAAAAGGCGATGTTTTTCAGTAAAAGCTCTTTTTGTCTTAAGAATACTCATCAGGTAGCAAGTGTGTTCTGCATCTGTTTTCTTATTTAGCACTTGCTTGTCTTCTCCCTTTTCTCCAGCCATACAAATTAAAAGATGCTGACCAGGACAACCAAGAAAGTAATTGATGTTCCTTTCCTGCCAACTCTTCATATTCCCTTGTTCAATCTTTATTGGTTTTATTTATTTTTCAGGTTTATAGACATACTTGGTGTTTTTGAAAACCTGTCTTTATTGATTCTAAGACATACTTCCTGATTTTTCTAGGACTTCTAATTATATGGCTAAGAGAGTAACTTTTCTTGGAGATGGGACAGTACTTAAATTTTGTCACTTCAAGATTGAGAGACTTGCTCATATATTTGGAAGATAAGTTTTAAAACTGTAGTATTACACCTAATCTGGAGGATGGTATGTATATCCTTCCCTCCTTGGGAATAGAGTTTGCTGTTATTCAGAGGCAAATGTACGTGCTCTGGTTTAAACCTTGACTGGGTTCTAACTTGTCTCACCAAACAGGAAACCTCGGTTTATAAGTAATTAACTTAAATTATTTACTGTTCTTGTAATTTTATTTTTTTCTAGTGAAAGACTGAATATCTTTTGCTGAATGTGTTAAACCTGTTCAGTTGGGGAAACAAAGCAAAGCTTTCCTGTCTAAATGTTTGTTCATTTCATTGAAACAAATGCTGATGTTTTCTCTAAAGAGGGTATGCTTGTCTGTACGTATTTAAATATTGAATAACTTAACACATGTTTTGGTTTTATTAGGAGATAGTAAATGATGCTTGTCTTATTTTCCTTAATAGTGGTTTTACTTGTGGTTTGTGATTTAGCATTTAGCTTTTGATACAGTTGCAGTTATCTTATTAGGCAAAGCTACCCTTGCATCTTATAGTTAACTACAAAATGTTCATCAACCATGGATTTATTTAATGGTTTGGAATACAAAAAAAAATCACAAGAGTTAATGAGCTGAAATTAGTTTGAGTACCACATTCTTAAAGCGGTTTTAGATGTTGTGGATCCTGTTTTCTCATGAAGTGAAACATGGGAAAAATTTCCCTGTTCCTTCACTTGTTTTAGGTGTTCAGTTTGAATTAGTTAGAAAGAAAATACTGTCATGGATGGGCATCAGGGTGAGCCCCGGTGCTTCTCTAGGAACTGTCAGTGGTTCGGGTGTTTGGTTTCTCTGGAGAATTGGGAGATGCCCACGCCGTACTGACATGTTTTCACAGCTAGTTATCCACATGGACATTGTATTCTTACTGCTTCTGGGAACACAGAACACGTCTGGGAAGTGGAGTCAGAACAGGGTCAGTTGACTCCTATGCACTCAAGTGTTCAACTTCATTGTTGAGCACTCCGTTTCTCTGTTTCCAAGATTTTGAAATCACTTCCAACACTGAAGTTGTTGTGTGTGTGTGGGTTTTTTGGCTTTTGGGGTTTTTTAAATTTTATTCAGTGCTGTTAAGAGTATGTTTCATTATTTTTTATTTTGTCCCAATAACAAAATAATCCTTTCCAAAGCAGGCAAAATTTATGTTAGTATAGGATGGTTTGTAATATATTGTGTAGAATAAATGATAATTTTACAACTTAGTAAGTAATTAATTCTGGTTTTCCTGGTCTGTTCAGCAAAACTCACCACAAATACTTGAAATAGAGGTACTATAGAATTTTAAAGATATAATTGTTTCTGGCACCAAGGGAATATTGTCTTCAAGTTGTAATTTGATTCACAGTGTCATCTTTAGTGCTTTACTGTCATCTTTGCATTCCTTGTCAAAATGTGACAAAGGTATGTAAGATTTTTGTTGTGTAGAGCACATTTCTATTGCTGCCTTTTTTTGTGTGTTTTCTGTTGTTCGTGGGGCAAAAGGTTCTACTTTTTGTTGGCATGTAAGCATGTATCACTGGATCTTTGTGTACACTGCTTCAGCCGTTGGAATCATTCTCGCTTTGTTTTTGGGGCTCCACGTAATACTGATTTTACACACAGAAACTATGTTGTATCACTGGCTGTCAACGTCAGCGTTTCTGAAGAGAAACAAAGCCCAACCAACCCCTAAAACAACATGGAAGGGAAAATTTTGGCAGCGTGGGGTGTATTTCTGATGCTGCTACTGTTCCCTAAGAGTGTACGTTTTAGAGAAATGTAACTCTGAATGCCTTGTCAAAGTACAGCAAATATTCAGTGAAAGCTCTTTGAAACAAACTTATTTATTAACTACTTGAATCTGATCACTCAAACTTTTCTAAATCAAGTCCATTGTCTGATACAAAGGCTATATTGTGTTTCTTCATTCTTTGTGGCAAACAAGGCCTCCATCTTCCTTTCACTTATGCTTAGGGCATATGTGCCTTTTTGTCCAGTTATAAAAACCTGTTTTGAAAATCCTTCTTAATAAAATCTTTTTGCAGCATCCTGTGGCTGTGCTTTATCAGTGCTAGAGGCTACTTAACGCAAAATCGTAGCAAATCTAATGAATAGGTGGCAAAAATACAGAGGTTCAGAAATACTTTTTAGGTAGATTAGTGAGTGGTGTTACTGGAACACAGTTTTTCCAGCGCATTTATTCCTCTGTGTCATGGGAAGGACTAGCTAATATGAATTACTAAGGCAGGTGACAGATTTATTTTCTTACTATATAATTGCACAAGTAAACAAATGAGGTGGAAAAATATATCAGGTCTACTGTAGATAACTACAGGTAGTCTTCAAAAATACAGTTTTTGCCAATGCCTTAAGAGTGCTGGCTTTTCTCCTTGAAGCATAAGTGATTACTTCTGGTTTTTGGGCGCAATGCGTCTGTGGTACAATGTTTTTGTAATGATTCTGCTCAGTCTTTTCAGTCTGCTCTTAAGTCTCTCTTTCTGTTCCTTTATGTCTGCAACCCCAGGAATCTGCAGAAAATGTATGTTTTCAGCAGAAATCTTTGCATCAGCATATTAGTTTTGTATCCTCTCTCATTGGTTTTTAACTTAAGTATATTAGCTTGTTCCCACAGAAGCATCCTCTCATCATAAGGTACTCTTTAGTGGCTTTTAAATAAGGAATCTTTAAAAATATTTGATGTAATGGATAATAGTAAAGCTGTTCTTTGTATATGTATTTATTTTTAATCATTCCCTGTCTTAAATCACAACCTCATTTAATTAAGTAATTTGTGAGTTGGAGTGGGATTAGGACGGTGAATTTTGCTGTTTGATGACTGCTTGTCTGCAATTACAATCCTTCAGTTTATATTGAAATGCATGCAGTTCATGGGTGAGAGAATGTGTTTTGCTAGTCTTGCTTTTACAAGGAAAAAAGTTAAAATAGAGTTTCACAGATGTTCATTGTGCTGAGAAGTTCACAGGTTTTTAGAAGTATATGTTTGCTGGGGGGAGGGGGACGTGGCTGTACAGATGGGTTGCCAGGCAATTAATTCTTACTACTTGGATTGTCTGCAATAGGAGACAATCCAGCTCTCATAAGCAGTGCAATATTATTTGCAAAAGGAAACTACCCAATACTATTTTTCCTATTCTCTCCTCCTTTCTTCTGTCTTCCCAGCCTTCCTTCCTGTGCTGTGCATTTCTGAGAAACCGCCAAGGATTGATATGATAGCAGGGCTGTCATTCTTTTTTAAAAAAAGAGAAAAAAATAAAAAAAAAAGCGCCTTTTTTATTCTAGGTATTTTAATAGAGTCCCATTAAGGATGTATTGCTGACTGAAATATTGGCATGAAGGGCTCTCACTGAGCTGAGCCCAGGAATTAAGAAGTCAGGAAATGGGCTGCTGCATTGCTAAAGAACCTTGTGTGACACAGTATCTCCTGATTGGGGGGATCATTACTGCTATTATGACTCGACTTGCGTAGGAATTTTAAATTTCATCTGAATGTCAGTAATAACCCTCTTAGCAAATTATCCTGAATAAAATCACGAAGGCATTTTATATAATAGGTGTTGAATTACTGGATAGATTTGCTAATTAAATACTCTTTGTTCTGCAGCAGTTGACATTACAGGGTAAGATCTTGAACAATTATTCTCAACAGCTGTACTTTGTTAAGGGAAAAATTAACTACAAAGTTTATTTTTTTTCTACACTTGAAGTTGGCAGATTTTTGAAATGTGCTTGAAAAAAATTCCATCATCCAATTGGTAATGAGAAGATAAATATGCAGGTGTTGCTGTGAAATCAGATAACTACTGACTGCCTTATTAATGAATTTAGCAATACTTTATAACCTTCTGTTTTGTAGCTGTTGGCACTTACAAGTGATCTCCTGTCAGACTGGGTAGCACTAGCATATGCCAGTCACTTGATGAAGCTTACTCGTCTGTGACCCTCTTGTTGTGATTACCTACACCCACTGCTGTCCTCGGGGACAGCTGAGAAATGGTTTTTGCACAGTCGAAATATTTTTTAGTAGGGTGTATTCCTTTTAAAAAACCCAAAACGTTATCTTTCTCATTATTAGTAGATAGCATTATTTCAGAGAATGAAGTAGAAAAGGCCAGAGATTATCAAGGGGAAAATGGTAGGCCTTCTTTTCTTTTCAGTATAATCTCTTAATTTCTGTCCAATTTTAAAATTTTGTTTTAGGGACTCCTGTTTGCTCTTGGAGTAGTAAGAGAGAGGTGTAACCTTTCTCTGTAGGAGTTAGCTAATAAGTGAGAGAAGGGGTTGTGGGGTGGTGAGTATGTTTCAATTTTGATTACTTTATATGAAATTTGATGCCAGCAATACGTCTTCAGAATAATTTCAAAACTCCATGGAAAGGTGGTGGGGTCGTGCTGTCTGAATCACTCACCAGGAGATGAATAGGACTGGAATACCTTTTTTGAGCTTATGATTAAAATGGAATCCGATGTGTCTGAGCACCTACAGCCTGGCATGAATCTGCAGCTAAGACTCAGTATTTTCCTGTTCTTTTTCTGTATAGAAGACTGAGGCCAGCTGAGTTCTTTGCATTTTCAGCAGGGTTCAGGCATCACATTGTCCACGTATGTGGTTTGCAGGATCAGTGGATGGTCTTCAAACCAACTGGTAGTTTTGAACTTGATCCAGAGAGTGTAAAACCATGGGTATCCATGTGTGCTTTGGGAATAACCCTGACAGCGGCATGTGTTGTGAGTCAGCTGTGTCAAAGTTTGTAGTTTGGAACTGAACCTGTCCTTAAGTGCCTTGAAGGGAATATAGCTTTCAGTGCATAATTTAAAACAGACTGAAAAAGCATCATATTTCAGTATGCAATCACTGTGGTTGTGTGAAGGTTCAGAAGTATTAAAGAAGCTTGCCATGTTAAAGGAATCACAGTGTTGTCATCTTGCTTTTGTACTGTTGTGTAGAGGTGGACATGTCACCCTGTTTCAGAATTGCTTGCTGTGATAGCTGTAGTCAGCAGCACGACAGTCAAGACTCTTGGCTTGATTTTAAACTCCTTGGCCTTGTGAAAGTCATGACATTTCCCTGAAGGTGGTCTTACTCCCACTGAGCATGGCCAGCTCTTGCCTGTTAGTCCTTTTTCTTTCCTCATCCCTGCTAATTTCTACTGCTCAGCTCCCTGTCACAGGCTTCTCGACTACAAGTCATAATTCTACCTTTTGGCAAACACAGCCAAGGAGTATTGCAATTTAACATATGAAAAATAGTAAAACTGAGGCTAGGTTCCTAAATTTAATATAAGCTTTTGAAATAGTGTGTTGCCTGACTGTATTTATAGTTCCAAATTGTTTGGGTTCACCTAATAGACTCTGATCTATCACTGCTGTAATATAACATGTGGTTCGAAGTAATCCTCTTTGAGAAAATTTAAAATAAAAATATATATGAGTAGCAGGGTTAGCTGAAGAAGAACTGAGGTTTATGCTGAGTGATGATGGAAAGGACTGAAACCAGGGAACTGGAATCTGGAGCTGTGTGCCAGAGCACCAGGATGCTGACAAGAAGGAAATGGGGAATACAGTGGAACCATGGCCAAGTGACTGAAGGAATGGACCAGATGTTGGTTCTTGTGCAGCTGTGCAAGATTCATCAGGCCCTTCCTGCTGCAGCACCTACACATTTTTTTCATCAAGCTGGTTTTACTTTCTCTTTTCTGTGCTGCAGCTGTACCTGTGGCATCAGAGGATATGCTCTCCCACCCCTCTCTGCTGTGCTGGCCAGTATTGTAAATGGAAGCAGGAGCCTACTCATGAGGTCTCTATAGCTATTTCTAAGGTTCAAAGAGATGCTCTTCAGAGCATTTGGGGAACTTGGGATGCACTCTTGGCTGAGGAACAAGCTTAGTTACACATGGATCTGCACATTGATTCAACATCTGTATCCTATCTTTATCCCAGCTCCTTGTCCCAGTTCTGGTTTCCATAAGGAGTTTGCTTTTTGATGACCCATTTTGAGATCATTACAAGGATAATCAACCTTTTGACTAAGTCTTATTAAGTGAGCACTATGCAGGGTGTACTGAATAAGACAGGACGGTTTTGGAAAAAAATTTAATGACATTGAGAGATAAGATGATGGATATGAGAGTGACAACTGACTTAAATTACTGAAACAGACTTAATTCTGGCCCTTGCTGGTTAGGTTTTATTTGAGCCATTTGATTCAGTGTTCCTTTTTTCCTAAGGTAGAATGTGTGTGTGCACATGCAATTTTGAGATTTGTTTTAATCTTGTTTTAGGGGAGTTAATAATAGCATTAATACAAGGTCAAATGAGAATTTACTCATGTAATAGGAGTATTGAGGTGACTGTGTGTTGCCAGGAGAGAGGTGGTTTGCTTTGTTTTGAAAGGTGAGAGCATTTGGAGTTAGCAACCTAATGGATATGTTTGCATGTGTTAGCCTGTAATTATATCATACACTAATCTTTGATAATTTTTTTTTTACTTCAGATTTTGATGCATACCAAGGAGATGGTGCAGAAGGTAATGCTGAGCATTTTCATTAAACAACAACCACCTTTAAAGAGCACACCTGGTGAAATTTTTTTATTCTAAGAGAACTGTAACCCAAACAGACCTGAAATCACTTCTTAGGATGCCTGGTTTACAAATGTAATCCTTCGTAATGGATTATAGCTTTTTTTCTTTTCCTACCACAGATACGATCTGGCCCCTGCTTGAAGCCTATGCGTGACTGTTTCAAGCAAATTAGCAACAGTGCTAATTAGAGTTTACTCATAGACCTGTTACACCATGTGTTCTAGTGGTTTATTATGGTTTATTTTTTGGCATCCTTTAAACTCTGTCACAGGGTGGTTTTTTGACTATATGGAGTTTAACGTGGACATAGCCATGCTGCGGTTTTTACAGCTGCATTGATTTTCCATCACTGAAGGCACTGGGTTTTGTTATTTTTTTTCAAGTTAATATTATGTAATTAGATTCATCTGCCTGGGTGTTTTGGTGAAATTTACTGGTGTTGGCAGTTTTTCTCTTCTTTTTTTCTTGCTATGCCTTTCGTATGCACCTCAGGCTTTTTGATGTGCCTCAGTTTGTCTAGAGTTTGCTCCTTTATCCCAGAGTATTATGGAAGTCTGGCTGGTGTTTGAACACAGCCTTTTCCAAGCAGATCATTTGAATTATTAGACGGATCGGAATGGGAGGTGATGTGAAGGGCAGAGTGTCAGTCAGGAGGAACTGAGTCGGTGTTTGTATTGATCTCCAGGTGTAATTGTTCAGTAGTTCAATCTGGGAACACAAAACTTGTGAGTCGTGGCAGCTAGATCCTTATTCAAAAGGAGTGCCATGTTCCCAGAAAGATCTTCTGCCCAGGGGGGGACTAATACAGATAGTTAGATTACAGCAGAAGTTAAAAGATGGAGGTGGGAAGATGGAAATACGAAACCACATACATGATTTGAAAAAGCGTAAAGAAGAGCAGCCTAGTCTTGACAGTGCTGTGGTAGTCTCAGTTATTGTTACCCACTAGCCAATACTTTCACTAGGTTTATTCGAAATAGAGTATCCAAGTATTTTTTTCTTTTCTGTGAGTTTTTTTTCCCCAATACTGTTGTGATGGCTACGAATGGGATAAGATACCTGACAGTGGTATTGTCTTTCAAGAACTTTTGGCTAAATGCCTTGTGTGAATTTGTCCAGTGGTCTTTGAGCTGAAGTGATCTTCTTGTAATCCAGAAGTCCAAAGTTATTTTTGATTAGAGTTCCTGCTGTTTCTCAAAATCAAACTTGTTCACTGACTTATTTTTCTAGTATTCATGTAGTAAGATGTTACCTGCTTCTATTATGTACACAACTGAGCAGCTGTTTTTTTAAACATATCAGTGGTTTCAGTTTCTTTATTCTTTTTAAATACGAATATGTTTTAATGAAATATACAGCCTTATCAGTAAAAATTTATTTTACATTTTAGTGTTTTTTGGTATTTAAGGGATAGTATACAGATAATGATATTTTTGAATCTTGAAAATAGTGTGAGATTTAAAAAAGATGAAGTAGTTATGTTTTGTTTTTCAAAGCAATTTGTTTCATTTAGATGAACCTTGAAGTGATTTATGGAGATACAGATTCCATTATGATAAACACTAATAGTACCAATTTGGATGAGGTCTTCAAGCTTGGGAATAAGGTAAGGGAATTTTTTCTGTGTTGTTATGCTGAGTGGAGCAGATGGTATTAAGAGAGGACTCCATGGCATAAGCAGAGAATAGGCCGTGAGGAAGAACTTGACAATGTGTGGAATCTATGAAGTAGTAAAATCTCAGAGTGCTCTTTTTCAGGTGTGGCTATTCTGTGCATTTTTAAAAGTGATTAAATTAAATGAAACATTTCATTACATAACGAGCTTTTTTTACCAATCCTAAGTTAGCAGGAGATTATCTCAATATTTGGAAAGCCAAAATGTAAGGTACAATTCCTCCTCCACATTAATTCTAGGTACAATGTGAACAGTTGTGAAATTTCTTCACATGAGGGATGTCTCTCAGTTTTGTTTAGTTACGTAATTTGTATTACACTCAATGTGCCATCAGAATTCCAGTGGTAAATTCAAATATTAATTTCCAAGGTATGCCAAATACAGAAGAGGTATCTCCGATTAGCAGTTGGCAATTGATGATGTGGAAGTTTTTTTGGTCTCTGAAATTTTGGAAGAGAAGCGAGAAATGTTTCAGAGCTTTTTGAAGAGAAAATGTAAGTGAAGTTGTTTTTGAAAGGTGGATGAAATTGTGATGAAAATGAGAGCTACGAAAACTCTAAAAGACCAAAGAAAACATAGAGTTTTTATTCAGTATAGTATTAAATAAAAGTCCTGTAATTTTAAGGCAAGAGTGATTCTAGGGTTTTTTAGAATATTTCTACCTTCATGCTAGTTGGTACATTGAGAAGTAGATGCATTCAGGAGCACAGAAAATGGAAAGATCTAGATGTCTTGGTAACCAAGTAGCAGGAGGGCTGATGGCATGGAAGAAAGCAATCTCTCTTTTTTTTGTTTGCCACATGCAAGACTGTAGATAATTTTAAATGTATATACAGTAGCGTATAAGAAAGTTTAATCTTACTGTAGTATTGAGTTTGTGTGGTTTCATTCTGGTTTGGGTTTTGTCCCTGTACTGCCATTTGCTGGCTAAATGTTGGAGAGGATCGAGTTAAATAATAATAATTTTTATGAAGTCTGACACGATCAGCATAGTATGGTAAATATTTCTGTCTTAAGAGTCAGGTTTGCTGAGAAGATAGGTAATTTTTTTATCTTGTCACCGGTAACCTGGGCCCAAAGCTAGATAGAAAACCAGTGAGATTTTATGCTGAAGGTACTGTGTTTAATGAGGATATGTGTTAGATGGCAAAAGAACTTGAACCTATATAAAACTTCAGTGAGATGTGAGAAAAAGAAAGTTCCTAGTTGGTGGATTGTGACAAGAGAACTGGAAATAATGGAGTAAGAGTGGATAGGGAGATACTGAAAATCAAGAGGGAAAGTAAGTTGTAGAGGAAAGAACGCGAAGACTAGAATATGAATACAGAACAGGACATCTGACATATGTAGATATTCTTTTGAAGAACATAAAGTAAAAAAACATAAAGAAAGAAGAATGCAAGTGGGAAACTTTTAGCTGAGCCAGTGGGTGGGTGACCATGTACTGGAATCAAAGTTTCTTGCTGAAGGTACGAGGACTGTTCTGAGCTGTTGCAATTCTGTCCCCTTAGAACAGAGGTAAGAGATGTGAAGCCACTTGACACTTGGTACTATATTAAGACAACATATCAAGTGCCATTTGAAGCTTTTGTATGTGGATAAGACGTAGCCTGTGTGTAGAAAAATGTCACCTTTTCCTATCAAGGATATCAGGCTACAGAAAAAGTAGGCATATTGTGGAGAGGATAAAAATAAACACTTCCCTGTTTTTGCAGGTTTTTCCTGAACATGCACACACAGAGCTCTGATCTGCAGTCATAGTTCTTCCTCCCCTCCCTGGTTTAGGGTAATGGTGGGAAGAAAAAAAAATAGTGCCTTTGCAAGACACCTTTTTTATAAAGCTATTTCCATTTTCTGTCTAAGTGACCATCTCTTATCTTTTGCTAGTAAGTAGGTCCCTGCTGTGTAGTCCCTTGTTTGCTTAATTTGTGTGAGAGACTGGGATGGAGTAGCTGTCCTAGGAAAACAGTCTGGAGTCAGTTATCTGCAAAGTCACATTCAGTCCCACGTTCCTCTGCCTTGCTTAATTTTATTAAGGAGGTAGATGTACCAAGCTGTAAATCTTGAAGAAGGCAAAGGAGGAACCTTAATTTTAATAGTAGCTCATAGTTACTACTGTGTACTTAATTAATTAATGATATCTGACCAGTCTTTAAAATGAATATGCAAACACACAGTGTGTAATGTTACTTGTTTTAAAACTTAAGAATAATGCACTTAGAGATGGAAGTTAAATTTGCTCATAGTTAGTAAATTGTTGCATTTAGTTTTAATGTTGATGCGTTCGCAGATCAAAAGTGAAGTGAACAAGCTCTACAAATTGTTGGAAATTGATATTGATGGAATTTTTAAGTCCTTGCTATTGTTAAAGAAGAAGAAGTACGCTGCTCTGACTGTGGAACCAACAGGAGATGGGAAGTACGTAACTAAACAAGAACTGAAAGGACTGGATATAGTCCGAAGAGACTGGTGTGATCTTGCAAAAGAGACTGGAAAGTGAGTTTCTTTGTGGCGTTTCCCTCTTTACTCTGTTTTAAACAGTATGTGCTTTGTAAATGTTTGATGCCACATGGCACAGATTGGTAACTGAAATCAGTGTTAGTACTTCTCAGCTGATTTTTGTAGGAGATGACAAACGTTATGTTTTGATTGGTAACAGGTTATACTTGTGCAAGTCCAAGTGTCTCTAATTTCACTGTCTGGTTTTGCATCTTCTGTGGAAGCTGTGCTTTTGAGTTGTTGCAATTTTGTGTATGCTGTTTAATAAACCAGAGCTGAAATCTTGTGAAAATGTTTTGGAGTCACAGGTTCTAGGTCAGAATTTTTTTTGTTTCAAAGACGGGCAAAGATTTGGTGGTCACCTCTTTCAGCGTCCTCTAATAAGGCTGGAGGTGCACTGGGTGCAGCCTGAGGAGGTGATCGTGATCCCTTTCCCCAGGACCGCTTCTCTTCCATTTTTCGAAGGAGACTCTTCTGATACTTCTGATACTTGTGACAGATACTGGATTGATTGATAAGTGTCATTGCACAAGGCATTTTCATGCTTGAATTCAATAGAAGTAATGCATTTAGCACTGTAGAAAGAAAATTGGAGTGAGTGGAGAGGTGGTCATCTGGGTGCTGACTCATATTGTATACTGCCTCTTGAAGACATAACTTAAATAACTCGTGGCCCAAATGGATCCAAAAATGAATACTTTTTTACATCTGTAAAAATACACCACACACTTGCTTACTGTTCTTAAGACTTGCATTTTCTAAGAAAAGATGCATCATAATAGAAGCAAATTTTTCCAAGTTAGGAATGTATTAGTAATTAAAGCTATACAAATGTTTGAGAGTGTTCTTTAGTGACTAACTCTTCTGCAGCTGGCAGATCTTCCAACCACATTTTACAGAAATAGGCAAGAGTTCGCTTACTTGATATGTACTCTTCTCCCCATCGTAGGATACCTGCTATGGAATAATAAATGGCAACGTGCTAAGGGAGCAGAAAATAGAAACCACTTGCACTCCATTCCAAATCACTATTTAGCATTAGAACTATTTGCAATAATTTGCTTTTAGTAAAATAAGTAAATAAATAAAACACAGCATGAAATATCCTGGCAAATTTCTATAAATTTTGCATCAGACTTCATCCTCAGCCTCTTTAATTTCTAGGGATAACCCAGGGGAAGAGAGGATTGTGTCCATTGTAATGGTTTTGCTTTGCATGTCTTAAGCTTTTCTTAATTTCTGGACTGTTTTTGCAGCTATGTAATTGGTCAGATTCTCTCTGATCAGCCCCGAGACATAATCGTGGAAAATATTCAAAGGCGACTTATAGAAATTGGAGAAAATGTGATCAGTGGTCAGATCCCAGTAAATCAGTTTGAAATAAACAAGGTAAATGATCTCTCAGCTCTTTTCTGTCTCAGAAAAACTTTACTGTTCCTGAATATATTGACCGCTGATTAAAAATATTTTTAATCTTTATGATGCTGTGAAATAGCAGGAATTTTTTTGGATACTGAATAGCATGGGACATACTGCAGAGATCCTGCAGTATGAGAAAAGAATTAGCTACTGGGGCTGCAGGCCCCAGAATAACATCTTTGTGTCTTGTCCCTTCCTACACTCATTCTGCACTTACAGAATGACATGATAGCTCATGCTGTCAAGAGTTTTCTCCTCAATTGTTACTTTATATTTCAGGTTTAAAATACATAAACTAAATAATTCAATGGAAAAGATTCAAATGTTCTGTTTTCTAGAAAACCCTCATAAAAGCGTACTATTATTAGTTTATTTCCTTAGAAAGCTCTGTGGAAGAAAGCTAGTAGTCATTTTGGGATTGAATTCCCTGCAACAACAAGCAAAATACTCTGCTTTATCTACAGGAGCTTTAGCAACAGCATTGTGGTTTTGGTTAATTTTTTGTGAATCCTTGATGATAAAACATGTATTTTTAACTTTGAAAGCCTCCCCTTCCCTGGTAGGAGGGTGTTTCACTAATGAATTGGATATTACATGCCCGTCTATGCTTCTCATAGAAGAGATTTCCCCAATGTGCTCCATCCAAAGTTTTTCTTTTCCCAGCTGGGCATCTGTCTGCTCTCTAAGACTGTGTTAATCAGTTAAGAAATGTGTTCAGGTTGTCATATGAGGGTAGAGAAATCACTGGGTTTTATGGTTGACTTAAAAAAAAAGAATGTTCTGATGGAAATATTGTAAGAGCACTTAGTGTCCTAGTAAAAGAAACATATCTAGCAAAACTTTAAATACTTGAAGTTCTTCTGTTTTACTACTTTAGAATAATGTGTTTAACTCTTAAGTCAAACATAGTTGTTTCTAAGAATTGGGATGACAGCAAATATTTAAATGTAGCATTTTATTGTATTGAAAGGAAAAACTCTGGGGAATCTCACTAGTATGAGACACATCGAAATACTTAAATTCAGTTTTATCCTCTTGCTACAGGGCTTTTTAAGTACACTCATCTACTTGATATTCAGATTTACTTTATGACCTTAACTGGTGCAGGAGTAAGAGGGTAATCTCTCACTCTGTTTTTATATTTTGTGTAATATTTTCATTTTCAGTTTAGTTTAATTTTAAAACAATTGCCTTATGATTATAACTGTTTTGTACTCTAAATGCATTTTTCAGACAGTAAGTGAAAAAACATCCACTTATTAATAGTAACACTTATAAAGTTTGAAGCACTGATACCCGGGGCTTAATGTATGGAAAATACGATTATTACAGGTTTTTCATCTTACTTTCTTTGTGCTGCAGATATACTCGTAAATAATAGATGGATGAAGATAGCTGCTAAGTAATCTTGTCTTTTAAAGTTCTGAGTTGTCCATCACTGAAGTAAAATACTTTTTCTCATAGTTATGTTTCTGTTTTCTCCTTTGATATTTTAGGCATTGACAAAAGATCCACAGGATTATCCTGACAAAAAAAGCTTGCCACATGTGCATGTTGCCATGTGGATAAACTCTCAAGGAGGCCGAAAGGTGAAGGCGGGAGATACAGTGTCATATATCATTTGTCAGGTAAAAATGTCTTTCTCTATAGTTAAATGCTAGGTATTGTTTTGAGATATGGCAAAGAAAACCAATTCAGCTCCTGGAAAAATATGTTTTGGCGTTTCTTTGTGGTGACGTTATGTTATACCTTAAAATAGTCGGTTTTTCTATACTAAATTTAGTTCTGTAGAGCCATTGTGATAAGCTCAGCTCATCCAACTATTTCCCTGAATTCATTAATCTTTGGAACTAGAACTTACTTTAAGGAAAATATCCAGTTTTCATTTTAAGAGAAGAAAATTGTGGAAATTCTTGGAAAACTTGGAAAGCTAATTGGTGGTGGTGGTTAAATAGTGTCATTGGTATTTCCAGTCTTAAGCTGTGTCTTCAGTTTATAGTCATTGAGTCTGGCAATAGCTCTATGTATACATTGAGGAATTTGAGCAACTTTCTGGTTTCAGACATTTATCCTATAAATGCTTGTAATTATCTCACAAATGTACACTCCACTTTGGTTTTGCTAATTAAAAAGGAAGTGTAGGTTGAATTAGATGGACCACTATTTCGGCTCCTTTGTTATTTAAAACTTTAAGTTTTAAAAGTTATATAAAATACTGTATTTTGACTTAATGGAAAGTTCCTAGCCTGGCAGGGCAAAGCTGCCAAGACTTATGAGAGTTGGGCTGTGGTTACGGCTGAGCAGTGGCACAATACAAGAGAAGAATATACTTGTTGAAAGAAGGGAGCTGAAGGAATTGCATTGTAATTATTTTTGCAAAGCAGCTGGATGAGCTGAATAGTCCTAAATTAATTTTGTTCTGAATACTAAGTTGTGTGAAAGGAGTAGGAGGGACGAATGGCTTGCAGTCTGTCTTTATTAGTGATGGGTTTTCAGTCCATGGTTGCTGACCCTATTGAAACCAGTAGCTCATCTTAAATGAAAAAATGAAGGTGTCATATGTTAATGCATTAGTTTTATTTTGCTGAAAAAAGACAAAAAAAAAAAAAAAGTTGTGGTACTTCCCCCTGCCCCGCCCCATCCCCATAAAGGTTTACTTCTGTTATGGAATGCTTGCTAAAATACTGCTTCAAGTTCTGCTTTAACATTTTTGACACACATTATAAATGAAACTTCCTAGTGCAGTTGGGGACTGGGAATACAATTCTACAGACTAAATGAGTTACATTTTCCAGAAGAGTACTGTCTTCTTAGAGTTGATTTTTATTTTCTGCTTATCTTCCTCTTTTGAATCAGAGAGGAAGGTAATGTATACTTTAACTTCTGAGCGGTGTTTCTCTCTTGTCTTGTAACCATGCATTTCTTTCAGTATTTCTGAGTATTTTAGCATTTACTTTTCCTAATCAACACTTTTGCCTCTGTTATTTATTCACATGCCAATGAATGATGGTCCATTCTTTGACCATTTAGTCTATTTATTTTTTATAGGATCAAGGAATATAAATTTTCTAGCAAAACAGAGATAGTTTTAATATCCACGACTTAGAATTTGCTTGTTGTGCAAAATGATAATTCTAGTTTAGTACAGAGTGAATCCAAAATGCTTGCCCTCCGTGTATTTTTAACTGGGCTGATGGTTACAATGTGTTTTCATTGTGCATTTCAGAATTGACAGATGGGACTGTTTACTCTGTCTGCTCGTACTGATTTGCACGTGTAGGCTGCAATAATACAGGCTGGTTTTGCATTCTTGAACTCGCTAGTTGATGCCAGCATCAGCAATGCAGTTTTTTTTACTACTGCTGGATTTGTATTGGATGCATAATAAATCAACCAAAAGGGAACGATTGTGTAACGATTTTGCATTAAAATAATGCGTAATATTTGAAGCATAATCCTTTGTGTAGACTTTTTTTCACACTTAGTTTCGTACGTGTCTCCTGTCTTAGGATGGATCAGATCTCAGTGCCAGCCAGCGAGCGTATGCTCCAGAACAGTTAAAAAAGCAAGAAAACCTTACTATTGATACACAGTACTACCTGTCGCAACAAATACATCCAGTAGTTGCTAGAATATGTGAGCCCATAGAAGGAATTGATTCTGTTCTTATTGCAACATGGTTGGGTAAGTATTGTAAATTCAGTTTATTTAAAGAATTACAGGAGTCAGAGTAACAAGTTTTAATGTATGTTTCTCAACATAAATGCTTCCCCAGATCAGTTTTATTACACTGAACAATAGCTTGTGTTACACGCCCCATAGAAAGCAGTGTGGACTGTAAGTGTATGTCTGTGGTGTCTGGAGAATAGCAGTTTTTCAGAAGGTGCTCATTAACGTGAACTCAATCTTCTAATTCTTGTTGCAAAAATTTAGTGTTCATAAATGACAGTACTGTTGCATGTCTTTGAGATTTTCTTAAGTTACTGAAGGAGTTCTGGAGTGTGCATCCAGAACTAGCATTTTTACAGAGAGAAATGCTGGCATCTCTGGCATCTTCCCTGGGAAAAAACAGTCATAGTTATAATGAAAGTATATAAATTTTTAGTAGGGTGTAAGTGAACATTTGTTTGTTAGAACTGACCTAGTGGATAAAACATGAAACCTTAGTAACAGTCTTAACTGCTCCATAGGAAAGGAAGTAAGTGGTCCCAAAAAAAAAGAGGTGCTGTAAAAAAAATGTGAGTAATGCTAGTGACCCACAGAATTTATTCAAATGAGCAAAAGGGAATTGCTTTTGTTAGACTTGTTTTTCTTTTTAAAAGGATGTCTAATAATTAGAGATTTTTCTGCCCAACCCTGATGGCCTCTTTATTCCCTAGGCTTCTTACTTAGAAAGATTGAAAGGTTGAAAATTTGTTGACAGTTGTATTGAGTCTCTTTCCATGAAAATACAATGCTGTGTGTATAATCCTTTTAGTGTTGTTTCCTCCCTAAAAATGCTTCACCAACAGATGTGCTTGATCTCCTTGATAAACAGAAATTTTTTGATTTGTATCCCACATCTAGTTCATTATTTTTAAAACTGTTACTCAAGGACATGGGAAAAGTTGTTAATTTTGCTCGCTGTTGAATTCTTGACAAGACTGTCTTCTCCTACAAGGAAACTTCTTAAAGAGTTGCACTGTGTATTTAATGAATTATTTATGCTATGCCAGTGTCTACAGGAATTTCAGACCTGCAGAAATTATTTTGTTTAGAATATTGGAATGCTCAAAGGAAGAGCTAGTCCTCAGCATTTTGTGTTTAGGTAATGGCCAAGATCTGGTATCTGGTCCCTTTTAAATGCGTTGCCTTCAGGACCATTCGCTTGGGTCACGACACCTGTGTAGCTCCCTTACTAACAGTGGATTAGCTTGCAGATTGTATTTAAAGTGTGTGCAAGTAAGTTCTGCCTTATTGCATCTCAGGAAGAGTGATGTAGAGCCATGAAATATTCTTAATCTCCCAAGACAATCTGTGTAGCATGCAGCATTTTTCCATGTCCATTTCTGTGTTGTCAGGGGTGGAGTGGGAGGGGAGGACAGAAATTTTGCTTTTTTCTGGGAGTCAGCAAAGGTATTTCTTGGAGGCATTTGGTGAGGCAGTGTGTCCTCAACAGCTCTCGTGCTCTGAGGAGGTGTCAACCCTGCTTCACACATGCAGGCTGACCATACAAACCATTCTGTTTGTTATGTGGCAAGGCCTTGGTATACAACTTTCCCTTGATGTCAGAGTCAACTAACTGTGTGGTATGCCTGACTGAAAAGGTCAGGCACTCTTGGTTAGGGTGAAGCTGTTTAAAATAGGTAGCAAAGTTGTATTTCATTAGGTAAAAGGAAAGATTTCTGAAGCTAGTTTAGTTTATTTGGCAATGATTGTTAGTCTTGTAGAGTTAAGATCAAATTCAGAGTTGTTCCTTATTCACAACAGGTTGGATTTTCAAAAACGACTGGCTCCCTTCAGGCCCCTAAATTAACTACCCAGATCTTAAGAATTGTGTGCCACTTGGCAGCACCTACTATTTGCAAATGCTGCTTTTTGCACTATAGTGTGCTCCAGATGAAAATTTTTTATTATGGTCTATAATAGCATCATGCAGCTGGGAGTTTATTGATAGTCCACAGTTGTCCATCTGAAAACCTGTATGTATCTGTTCCAGTCTTAGATCTGAAGTGCGTTCAGTTTGACCTTGTTGTGCAGCAAAAATGTTACCCCCTTCTCTAGCTTTGTTTTCTTGGGAATGCTTAAATTGAGCTTGAGAGTGAAGTCAGGTCTTTTTCAAGACTTCTGCTCTGCTTAGGTTTTTATATATGGTGCCTAATTGCACCTAAATCGTTGCAAGCTGAACTTATGTTACAGCTTTTTTTTTTTTTTTTTTTTTTGT
>VZRE01000343.1:404475-448443 GCA_013396775.1 Cephalopterus ornatus
TTTCTTCTTCTTCCCAGGTTCTTGAGTAACCTGCTCTGCTGCCAGTTAGTGAATGTTTTAATAACTCTATTAAATAATGCGGGATCAAGTTCTGGAACTTAGTTTGATTATTTACTTTTGCCACGGTGCTCTCGGCAGCACATTTGTGATGTTGCGTTGCTTTGTCCTGCATCCAGCCTTGTGGTTTTGGCGAGGTTGGAAAGCTTACCTGCAGTGCAGGTAATTCAGTGGTAGCCCTGAAGATTTTTTTTTTTTCCTGTCAGAGTAAGTCAAAGTCATTTTGATTTTAATTTTTTTCTTGATGTCATGAGAGGGGGAAAAAAAAAAAAAGGAAGAAAAAGAAGAGTTCAAAGTTCACTGATTAGTCTCATCCTATTAATTTAAAAATTACCAGACACAGATACTATTTTATTTCCCTTCGCCCCATCAGATAGCCCCTGTTTTGTTTACCAAGTAAAATAATATGACCACTGTGACCTGGTCTGAGAGGATACCAGTTAGTTTGCTGAAATGGATTAATTGAACCAACTAACTATTGCTGAAAGGAGATAATAGATAAAATAGGTCCCAATTCCACAAGATAATTAAGGTAGGCCTGTTCTTTAAAAGCCTGATTTGTACTCCCTTTTATTTCACAGTGGCTGTTTGCACACCAAAAGTTAGATATATGCTTGATTCAGCACAATATTTTTCCTGTTGTTTTCTCCAGCCAAAATAGCTAAGAAAGTTCAGAGATTGGTGTGATTTAAATTCTTGCAATTAGTAGGGGTTTTTTCCTGTTAAATTATTACTAAATGATTAGATGTGTATTTACTGCCACTGTTTTTGACTGAATACTGGAAAACTGCAGTTGTCTGAAGATCATAATTTATCTTCTTTTATTTTCTAGTGAACTTTTTTCTCTATATTTGCCTTTTGGGAAACAACCAAGCATAGATTTCTAGCTGAACTTTAATGGTGTCTGTATCAGAAAGTTGCAATGATGTTTTTTTATTCCGCTTCTGAACTCAGAGTAAACCAAGAATTTTTGTTTTTCTTCACCATTACTGCCTTAGATCCAACCTACTGCCTAGTTAGTTGTTTTTTCAAAATCTGAATATTGAAATCAAGTTCCCTTTCTAAACCTTTTGTCTACTACCTATGTGTTGCAGAACATACTTTTTGTTTTCTAAAACAGCAAATATGTTACCAACCTTTTATTAAAAAAAAAAAAAAGAAAAACAAAAAACCACTTTTTTTAATGGGTACTGTATGTGTTAGAGTGTAAAATATGCTATTAACAGTGGGTTTTGCTTTGTTTGCTCATTCTTTTAATGAATAATAGAGAACTGTAATAAAAGTTTAAGAACCTCTTGGGGATGAATTGTTACCCTTATGCATTGACATTTTTCTCTTTTGATAAAATTAAAATTGGGAAGATTGAATTTAGTGAAATCCATATTCTAACAAGAACCAAATAAACTTATTTGAAAATGGAATTTTTCCTTGTCCTTGAATTTGTTTTAGGACTGCAAAATAGAAATTCCGAATAGCGGTAGTAAAGTCAGACATATCAAATCTTTTATGTACAGACTGTATCTGCTGTAAAACACAACTGTTTTGTAAGTTCAGTAGTAGTTTAGTTTAACCGAATGTTGTTCCCGACCTTGGTCCCAGTTGTCTGTAAGTCTTATGGTACAGTATAGCAAGGTTAAGCTTTACTTTCTATTTCTGATCTTTGTTGTGCTTTCTGCAGGAATTACTTTGTTTTTTACTGAACTTCATAGGAAATATGGGTTAATACATAATAATCTGCTACTTGGCTGAATAAATGTCTGTTAAAAATATTTTTTCAAGTGCCTCTCTGATCTTTTCCTCTTAATAATAAAGTAAGCCATAGTTTTCTGAATGTTTTCTCCTACATGCTCCTTCGATTAATTTTTTTCCTTACATGTGCTATTTGCTAGAGTTAACAAAAAAAACCCTGTAAATGAGATGCATGGACTTTTAAAAGGTTGCACATGACAAAGGATGACAAAACCTGTGGATTTTTATTAAGTTTACTTTGGCAGTCTTATTCCTAGGGCAGTGAACTTCTTGCTTACTTGCTTATTTACTTATTTGTGGTTGAATCAGTATTTTTAGGATCTTTTTGTGTATTTATTTGTTTAAAATCGTGAGTTCTGGCAATCAAAAATAAAGCACTTTGTCTCCAGCGCTGCCGTTTTAAATGCTGCTACTGAATTTTAACCACTGCATTAGATTGAAACCTACATGCTGTTAACCACTGAGCCAAAATGAAATCGACCACTGCATTGAAATCAGAGTTGGCAGTTGTACACGGACTTGAAGGAGTTGGTAATAGCAGTGCACCCGCGTTTCTTTAATGGGGTTTTTATTCTCTGTTTTTTGGTTTTAGTGGTGCCATTTTGATTTAAAGACTGCTTCTTAATAACGATGCACATTTTTATTGAAATATTTTCAGTGTAACTTAAGAAGAAAATAACAATAAAGCTATCTGCTAGGAGTGGTTTCCTCAGAAACAAAATGTTCTGTTGCATACTCCCATGATAATGCAGTGGGCTTGTTTTATTTATAAAGCAATCTTGTGTAAGAAGATAAGTAAGAAGCTTTCTTCATGTTTTGTGAACCTTTATTCATGGTTAAAAATTGTAGAATGTATTTATGTTTTATAGAGGAAGTTTTGCTAAGGAGAGATTTTCAGCTTCTGAATTTACATTTTGTAACTTTCTTTTGAATCTGCTTCACCAAGCATATGAAAAATAAGCCTGCTTGCATGGTTGACCTCTTAGTCTTTTGAAATTTTTGTTTCTTATTAATAGGACTGGATCCCTCCCAATTCAGAGTCCATCACCATTACCATAAAGATGAGGAGAATGATGCCTTGGTTGGTGGCCCAGCTCAGCTCACTGATGAGGAGAAATATAGGGACTGTGAAAGATTCAAGTTTTGCTGCCTCAAATGCGGAACAGAAAATATTTATGACAGTGTCTTTGATGGTTCGGTTAGTTTTTTTTATTGTTTCATTTCTGTTCATCGGTGAGGGAGAAAAAATACTTGTAGTAGAGAACAGCTTTTCAGATAGGATTCATATGATGTAGGAGGAGATACCATATTGTTTCGGTCCTGCTATTTATAGCTTTGGAACAGATATTTGCTGATAGGATAGTGCTGAAATATTTTTCCCATTTTTGCATTTCGGCTGTGCTGTGTAGCAGAACATGTGAGATTATCTGGCTTCATTAATCAGTTTGTCCACAGTCATGAACGATTGTTGCTGTAACTTTTTAAAAGAATCCTTATCTTAACACCTTAGTAACTTCCAGTTCTCTATATAATATAACTTTCATATAGCAACGGCAATTTCTTATCCTAAATCATACTAATTGGAACAAAGTGTTCTTTAAACTTGTGTTTATCTTGCTACATCCCACCTCCCTTCTTGACAGTGAGGATTTTCTGTTATCTTTCCTTCTGCCTTGTGAATTGAACATAAAAAGTCACAGGAGTACATTCTTGTTGAGAAGTTCTGCCAAAAAATATATCTCTGACCTTGGATCACAATTTGAAATGGGGCCAAGTATTTAACTCTACAGCGATGTTATGTATGTATTAGTCATCGGCAAATTAGTGAGCTTCAGAGTACTGAAAACCTTGAAACTGAAAGCAAATAAATCTTTTATCTAAATTAAAAGTAATTATTTTAAGTTAATTTGGACAAACAGCAGATGTTTTGCATTTTTTTGAATCAAAATAAAGCAGTCTTTGGAAGCAAGTAAGAGGAAAAGACATAAAAATCTAGCGATACTTTGTGAATCCTTGACTTTTGTTCACTGCAGCTGTAAATAAGACAGTTAATTGCATGTAGGCTTGACAACTTGCAGATGGGCTAACTGGAGAGAAGTGGATGTCAGGCTCCTTAAAAAAACCCCAAAACCTCCCCACCACCAAACAACAATAGAAATCCTGAATCCAAACTAAAAAAGGCCCCTATATTATACCTGGAATTATTTACTGTTGTGGGTGGGGCCATTTAGCAAAGATGGCTCACAACAGTCAAGTTTTACCTTGAAAGAAAGTTTTCTGAAAGTTTTATAACTGTCCAGCTTACCAGATTGCTCTTATATTAGTGAGAATTCCAGTAACTTAGTTTCAGTTATTCCCACAAGACTTCCGGGTTCTGAAATTGTAGTGTCAGGTGTTCAGAAGGTTTTGAAAGTAAGGGAATGAGATGATGTAAAACTGTAAGAGCTATTCTTTGAACTCAGAGAAAATAAAACATGATTATGAGACTCTTGTTTAATGAGGTTTGCCTCTACAGCCCTGTTGGTAATTCTGTAATTTGTATCTATAAGGTTGATTTCAATGTTCAGATCAGTGGTCTGGGGCAGAACTTTGATGTCCCTGATAAAACAACAAACCTGTGTTGTTTGGGTAGAGATGGGGGAGCATGACTTGTCCACAGATGAATTTTTTTCACTCAGCATCTTTTTTTGAATTACTAACTTTGTGGCATGTTCTCCAAAAGAGCTTTTGTTAATAAGAGGATGGGAAAACTGTAGGTCAGAGATACCTTCATGTGGGTATGGCCAACTGTGATGGGAAGAAAGAAGGCCCAGGTATTATAGGCCCTTTAAGACTATTACTGTCTGAACTCCTGTGGTAACTCCTACCATCTGTAGCAATGATGCATGCTTGTGTTACACTTCTGTTTTCAGGGACGATTTATTGAGCCCAGCTTGCAAAGGTGCAGTAAGACTGATTGTGAAGAGCCTCCTTTCAACTATGTGGTTCAAATGAACAACAAGTTAGTGCTGGATATTAGACGCTACATCAGAAAATACTACAATGTAAGTATTCAGAAAATACTCTGCTATATGTGTTCAAAGTAGTGTTGAATTTTTAGTGACTGTCATGTTGCTTTTTTTTTTATATAGCATGAGGTAGTAGCTTGCAACATCAAACCCCAACTTCATGAAAGTAAAACAATCCATGATTTCAGGTATTAATTTAGAATGTTTGTTTTCTCAGTTCAGTCTCAGGATAGTCGGATGTACTCAAATTTTTGTAACAATGTGTATCAATATTGTTACACATGTTGTAGCTCTCTGTTTTCCAGGTTTTTAGCCAGAGTGCAGAGAGTTGATTATCATAATGCTTTTAGGAAAATCTATGAAATACGCAGATACCAATTTCTCATGTCACTGAAATATGATTCTCTTTCTCCAACCCAAATTGAGGTATATTGTAAAAAGGAAGACCGAGTGTAGCTCTGTAAAAAGAAGGACAGTAGGAAAGGAAATACTATGACTCTTTCTTCATAATGATTGGGAAGGCAAAAAAGAGGAGAAAGATGGGTGGTTAATTAATTTGATATAATTCTCTTTTTTGGAGGGGATGGTGCAAGAAATCCCAAGTGCCAGTGCTAGTGGTTGGCTTTGTATGGCATTGTGGGTAAAAAAAGTGTGATATTTGGAATCCCTATCTTCGCACTGTCCAAAGTGGTGACGGGTTAGGACAAAACCCACCATGCTTTTTAAATTATATCAGTATGTTTTACATCTCTGATATGCTAGAAACATCATATTTTCTGAATTGGCAACTAGCTATTTTGGTCAAATTTTCATAGATCATCTCATTCTATTGCCTGCTTGCTTATTTTCATTTTTCAGCATTGCATGTTTACATAGCTGCAGGATAGACATAAATTTTGAAGTCATAACCTTTGGGTGCTCATAATTTTTGATATACTCAAAAAAGTAAATTGTTTTTGAAAATTTGGCCTTTACATGAATGACATACCTAATTCGTGGTGTGTTAAGTATCGCAGAATACTTTTGTAGACTATAGCTACAATGCTAAGAATTATCATTGTGTTTTAATACTAAGTGTACATTTTGTGTTACCTTTCTTCTGTATTAGTTCTTATTGCAATTGTAGGTAAGTGTTTTCTAAGCTCTTTTCTCAAAGTGTAATAATTTCTGAATGTGTAAATACTTTTTTCGAAGATCTGCATCATAAATCACACAGAACTTTCTTAGAGTATTGAAATTCAAGCATTATTTCACAAGGTAGGGATAGATTGTTCCTTTCCATTGAAGTTAAAGTTAGATGGCTTGGACCAGGTGAAGTGACCAAAATGTGAGGTCTCTTTGTTACTTCATTTCAAAGGCCAACTGGCTGCAAAATTATCATTCAGTTGATACCAATATATATATTACATTAAATTATAGAAAGTGTTACTAAATAATATGTCCAAGTAATATGTTTACACAGAGTTTTTGTATGAAAGTTACTTCTTAGATTTAATGTACATACATTATGATAATAAACAAGGCCACATGCTAAGTAATTTCAGGCATATAAAGTGCTAAAAACATGAACATAAGATATTCAATAGTAAACTTGAATGAAGAAACATACATTTAGAGCAGGAAAAGTTCTTATTACTGATAAGAACAGAAAGTGGTTTCTTATTTTACTCTGTTCTTTTTTTTTTTTTTTTAGTTGGTTGTTTTGTTTTGTTTTTTAAGACCAAGCTGTGAGCCAAAATGAAATGGTTGAATATTGAATGTTGTCATTTGGTTACATTGTATTTGAATCTATTAAGTATCTTACTACATGGTATATAGGATAATGAAAATAATTAAAAAGAAAATTATTTGTCCATTTAAGTAAAAGCATTTATAAATTCAGTTATATTTTTAGTACTGAGAATTTACTTTTAACCTCGTTAGCTACAATAAGGTTTAAAACTACTTTTGGACTGTCGAATACAGTTTTTTAGTGTAAAATATAATTTCCAGGTTGTACAATAATTTTAATTTTACAAAAGGGCTTTTCATGGAGTTGGGCAAGTAAATTTTTTGTCCTGTTAGCTCCTAGAAAATCAGATGCTGAGAGTTGTAGTTCATTGCATTCATTCAGTACTTTTATGGACTGTATAACAGTTGGAGTTGAAATTCATCAAATGGGTGTTTGCAATAATATATATAATCCTATAAGCTATAAAGACACACTCAGATGTAATATGGCAAAGAACTGTCCGAACAAAACATTTGATGAAACTTTCAGATGCTTATTTGTCTCCTATTGTAGTGAATTGTATCTGAAATACCAGTTTATAATGATCAAAGATCACTCCATTTTTTTTTATCTGTTTCTTAGTTTGTATGTTCATCAAATGGAACATAATACATAAACATAAAATGAGAAAATGTATTTTTTAACCTCTAAAATAATGGGCTATCTTTTATGAAGGCAGCCCTATCAAGAGCCTCTCAGCCTGATCCACAGCTCACTGAGATGAATAAGCTTTACTTTTTTTCAGTGAGCTTTGAATCAGATTTTTTTAAAGATCATTGCATGTTGTTTCCTTTAGTCTTTTGAAATGCTTTTATATATGGCAGTGTAAATTTAGGGGTGGAGGGGAGTGCCACAAAATCTAAAAGTAGAAAATCTACTTGCCCTTTTTGGCACATGAAAGTATGATAAATAAATATACACTGTGATGATATACTACATTCCTTTAAAAAGATGCAAATGTAAGAGCATAAATAGAATTTCATAAGCCTACTACAATCTCATTGTTTTTGTAAATTATTCCCCTTTATATGAAAATTTCTGCTTCTGCAATCATTTTTTGCCATTAAACATTGAAATGTTTTATATCTGACTTCCAAAACGTATCTACCATTGCTCCAATATTTGTGATGTTCTTAATAGTATTAACAATATCAATTTTTGTAATCTTACTATTAAATGTAAATATATCTAAAAATGACATGTAAAGATTTTATTTCTTCTGAGAAATGCATTATTCTATGAGAGATTGATCCTGTTGTGTGCTTTCTTTTTTTTTTTTTTTTTAATTCTGCTTCAGAAGAGCAAATAGATGAAAAGAGAGAGAAACGCTAGCTAATCTAAATTGGGAAATGAAGAGGGCTTTTTTAAGCATGAAAATTTCATCATCTTGTCAGCTGGCAGAATGCCTGCTGTGTGGATTCACAAAGGCTAAGAATTACACTTTCATGAAATTTTCCTCACTAACTGCCCTGGTTAATTTGAAAGATAACCCACTGTTCTAATTCATTCCTCAATTGGGTGGTGCAGGTTTTATCTTTGATCTGACAAAGCATTTGTGTTAATCGTTTTGGCCCTCTACTAGACACTCTTGGGATTGTGCTTTTACAATAAATGTGTCTGTGATAGCTCTTTAGTCTATTATACTTACAATAGATCCATAGAACTGGTAATTAATTCTGTACTGCTTTGGAAATGGGGAAGAATAGGTGTAGCTCTGTCAAGTGCTGCTGGGAAGTTTGTTTAGCTAGTTCATTTTTGAAGTGTTACCCTCAGCCATCAATGAAACATCCATGCTAGGGAATGGCTGAAAGCTGAAATATGCAAGCCTAAATGGAAAAACTGACCAACTTTCGTGCTTAAGGAGGGTGTAATTTTGTTTATAGTAAGTGGATCTAATTATTACGTTGGAACCTGTTTTGTGTTTCCCACTGGAATGTTCACAAGCTCCTTTTTGAACACTTGGTAAACAAATGCCAATTCTTAAATTCCCTTTTAAAAAGCCCTGTAAAAATCAGTATTCACGTCAATAAAATGAATCCCAAATATTACTCAGCTGCTGAGGTGTTAGTTTTGCCAGCTATAAAGAACTGAACACCCTCTCCCCCACCCCAACATATTGCAAGTGCTATTTGAGCAGTAGCAAAATTAGTACAGATCTGGTTGGACTGAGTAGCTGTTGTCCTTGAAGCAACAGTTTTTTAATATTTTTTTTAAAACATCTATACACCTGTAGTATTGTTAGTAGTATATTTATAAATTTAAAAATACTAAAACTTGCTTTTATATAGATGTTCTTTCTATGATGTCTGGTTAATAGTGTATGGCATCTGTAGATATTTTTAAGGTTTTCAAAACACATAAAGTGATGTGAACTTTAAAAAGGATTTTTGAAAAATATTGAAAAAAATCTTGGTCCAACCACTATTGCACTGTTTTTGTTTTACAGTCTTTTTCTACTGGACCACTATAACCCACAGGCAGAAGTGAGTTTGAAAGCTATTGAACACTGCAAAATAACTTTATACTGTTCAGCTGTGAAAATTCAGTGTTCAATAGCCCTCAAAATTTCTCATTTCGTGCCTGTTGTGGGGTGGTCTACTGCTTGCACATTAGGTCGCGTGTTGGTTCGCTATTCAAGATCTTTGAATTATTTTTTATATATATATTGCTGTCCTGGCTCTTGTATATATATTCAAGGGGTTTGCGTTAGTATTTTGTGCACTTAAAAAGGTAAAAGATTTCTAAACAAGGTAGCATTATAAGAGGCAACAGCATTCACACAGGCTATAGGATTGCTTGGCACATTCGTTTAAGAAAACGAAGATGACAGGGCTCCTTCTGAACCTGGAGTCTGCCACACCTCGGTGAAGTGCAATGCCAACAACCCACAGGTGTACACGACATGAACAGGTGAAAATATGATTGTAGATGATGGTGATGACTTTTGTAATCATGTTCTCACAAGAGTCAGGCATTGAAGGCATTTTCTTTTGGTGGATGGGTAGGGGTGAGGAACTTCTTTGGTGTGAGGGAAAGGTGTTCAGTAGTGACGGTAGTACAATATTTTCTTTATTGCTGTGCTAATAGTGCTAGAAGTATATGGGCATGTGATGAAGAGTGGTAACTGCCAGAAGTGAGAAGGAATTTTGACACCATCTGATGTGGTAAGCAGAATCAGATAGCTAGACTCTGCCGTCAGATTAACTCCAGTGATTATTTTCAGTCCTTCCTGTATGTGTGGAAATGGGTTTCTGAGTCTTTTCCAAGTTTGAACTTGTATCACTGTCATTTTGGTTTATACGTAAACAGAAATGTTTATTTTTAGCACGGAAAGTTTCCAAGTCAAGGCAGAATTGAGAGAGATTGGAATGAAAGATAAAAGATTAATGTGATTCTATTCATAGTTTACTGGGAACCTGAGAGAGAGAAGGGCGATTGCCACCAGATTTTCAGGAGTTTTCTCCTCCCCTCCACGGTAGCCTTTTCTGATCCTCTCCTTGACTGAGGTTGACAGATGAGTTGTGTTTGGAATCATGTTTTGGTTAACCAGGAGGAAATTAGAAATACCTTGATTATCGGACAGGGCAGTCAGTAATGCTACCATATGAAAGAGTAATACGTCTGTCTTTCATGATTTGTATTTATTGAATAATAAAAGATAACCCCTTGGTCACTGTGTGTAGTGCATTTTGGGGATGAGTAAGCAGTTATTTGTCACAGCACTCATAGAGTCTATTAACTGGAATCGATTCACTGTTACTGCAACTTCTCCATGATCTGCCCTGTAAAGGAATTGTTTGGTTCAGACTTACAGCATCAATACGATTTTTAGTGAAGTGTTTCAAAGTAATGATCAATATGTCTTTACAAAGGGTTTAACTCTCTTCATTGGATTTTACCAGCCATGACGGACATGCACCCATCTCACCAATTGTTGAGTGAGGCTGAGTATGACTCTCTGCACTCCAGATTTTAGCCACTGAGGATGAGTGAACATAAGCAAGGAAGCAAAATCTGTACTTAGTCCACAGTCTGGTACCTTGCCAGAGAAGGATTAATGACACTAGACATCTCTGTCAGCTCTTTGTGGAAGAGGCTCCCCAGCCTGGACACCACTTGGAACAGGTTCTAAGAAATGAGGATTGCTTCAATAGAGTAAAAGTAACTTTGTAATTTCCTCTGTAGGTAGAATACAGCAATGTCAGGACTTATTATCACAATAATTTGTCTGTTTAGGCTTATAAATTGGCAGTATTGTGAACATCATGTTACAGGAAGTGTGCCCAGAGATAAATGTGGTTGTGGTTATGATCACCACCAAGTGTGTAATGTTTACCTAGGTGATTGAATCACTCATCTAATAACAAGATGCTGCTGCCTTCAGAGGATTACACAGTCTTCAAAGGTACTCTGTTGGAACTGACCTGTTGCCCTGCTCAAAGCAGTGATGAATTTCAGCAACACTCGGAGTGCATGTTTGTGCTGCAGTAGAGAGTTATGGTTGTAGCTCTGTGTATCTGATCTGGCTTTAAACTGGTTACAAGATACATAGTTTTGATGTACCAGTAGTGGCACTTGTTACAAGATTCTGGAGCCAAGAATTTAAAATCCTGGGCAAATCTGTGCATCCTGTGGAGAGATCTGCTATTACTACTGGCGCCTGAGCAAGGCACATTCCACTTTGAGAGAGTGAGCAAGTGTGCCCTCCTTTGGGTACCTTGGATTGGCAGAAATAATATGGATGCTATGTAGCTTTTGAGGATTTGTTGCTTCTGAGTCGATATTAATAACAAATAATCACTGGTCTTGAAAGGATCATTGTTCATCTTTTTTTTTTCAGTAGTTTTAGAGAGCTTTTTTAAACCTGTTTAGGTTTTTGTTACGCTCAGTTTAAATTGTTGACGGAAAATGATCCCACTGATCACTAATTAGAGACATTACAAGAAGCAGAAGTCCAGCTAAACTAATGAAGGCCTAAAGTAAGTCTTAAAACCACCAGTTGTCATGGAATTTTGATACAGTTAAGGCCTTATACTATAATAACTTGGAACAACCAATCACTGAAATATCAAACCAGATTGAGCCTGTATTATTCTACAGAACTTTTAATAGAGAAACAGCTTGCCAGGAGATTATGCAAGTCAACAAGGTTGGTTGGCCTTCAATGCTTGATGCTGTTGTTGTGTGTATAACCAGCAATTCTTACAGCACCCAAGCACATTGCATCCACCAGGAGAATCAGAGTTAAAACATGCAACTGAAGAGACCATGTTTTCTCTGGATATAGATCCTTTTGTAAGGATTTGTTACATGTCCATGACCTGAAAATGATGTTATCAGAAATGTTTTCATGGAAGTCACTAATAATACAGAAATCCGTAGTCCAACACTGATTTTAGAAAGTGAAAATTACTTGCTTTGAAGCCATTTAAAAAAAAAAAAAACCCCACACAACTTTTCATGGCACCATCTGTGGTATGGTTGAACGGGCATATAAAAGAAAAAAATACAGGATGTTTTATAATAATTGTAAGATATCTATGTTACCTTTTAGAGTAAATTTTATAGTATTTGGGAAACTGAAATATTTTCTATGTAGTTACCTCCATCTGTAGACAGTTTTGTTTGATGCTGTCTTTCATAGTCCGCATTCCTAAAGCTAATTGAATAAGAAAACCGTGGGGGTGGGAGGCAACAGAAGGCATATGAGAAAAGCTTGGTCTATATTGGCCCCAGCATCCTTTTCCTTTTGGTGTAGTGGGAATGGGTTTTGCAGGTGTTCATTTTTCCCTAACCTTAGATGTTAAAAGAATTATTTTCATTTTTCTGGTTTAGAGCAATTACAATTGTCAGAAAATATTTCCAGCAATGTTTAGTCATTGTTCTGTTTCTTGATAAAGTACTCAGAGAAAAATTAAATAAGATATTCCTCAACAGAAGTGATTCCAGTACTCAAAATCTCATCATAAGGAACCTTTGTAATTTATTGCAAAAACTTATATTCAGCTTCATTTAGGCAGCTCTTTAGTTCTTGCTGATATTTAGTATTTGGTGCAGCGAGGGAAAATGAATGAGTACTTAAGCATTTGAGAATCAAACAGATCAAATGGGGAACACTCAGACCTTTCAGCTTGGTTCCTGGAAGTAAGTTTCTTATGTGAAAAAACCTCAGAGCACTGAGTTCTGGGCAGCGCAGCACTGTTTAGCTGAACTCCTCTGCCCTTGTGTCTTCATTCACGTGCTTAGGTAATCCTCTCGCTGGGTGAGACTTACAGGAAATTATGAATCGACCAAGAGAAGCCACACCAGAGATAATGCAACAAAGTGTGTCTATAAGATATCCTGTATCCTTGAAAACAGCATGGTCAATTTTAGCAGCTTGTGCTGTGTTAGAGTTGACGTTTGTTCCTCCTCCTGATTCACCAAACCCTGTACTGCTACAGGTTTAAGAAGAACAGTTTTAAGAGCCAGAGGAGTTGGAGAATCTGAGATAAAGAAGAGATTTTACTTCATTTTGAGTGAGAATGTTTCCATCTGCAGGAAGAAATGGTGAAATACCATTACATTAGACGTGGCTTTGTTATAAGGGTTTTGCCTTTGCTTCAATGTCTTGTTCAGAAGTCAAGTCAAGCTGCACAGGCTTTGTTCTCCAAAGTACCAATACTTCCTTCAGTGGATATATGCAAGTGAATTTTTTTTTTATTTTAATCCCCAGGCCTTAAGAAAATAACTACTTTGTATGCCTGCTTTGGGAGATAATGCGATTTGAGTGCAGAACCTTATTCCAATATGTAGTCAGATAGTAAAGCTGTGCTTCAAAACAGTTGTTGGCCCATGTGTAGCATCCCATGGATAGGTGTCCGTAAAGAGTCCTAGAAGCTTATCAGCCAGGTTGGTTAGGTTGGTCTTCAGGTTACATTTCATTGCATCTTACCCATGGACTTTACTCCTATTTTTTATTGAACATTAGTTAATCTATTATTCAGTTGAATATGGGGTTTTTTTGTACTGTCTGGTTTTTTGCAAATTGAGCCTGGTGAAGTGACAACTCTTTTTCTTCTGTGCATTCTGTTAGGGCACACTGTTTTAAAGGCTCTTTTATTGCTAAAGATGAACCTCCCCTCCCTATTTCCTTGCCATGCTGAAGATTATTGTCTCTTCAGTCTGCCTACAGGTGCAGCATCCTGTAACAGGACAAAAAGCTGTGTAGTCCTGCTAAAACTGTTCCAGTAGGTTAAAGACAGTCTTGTGCACTTCCTTCCATCTGAAGAGTTTCAGCTATCAAAGTATCTTCAGTCTCGTGGATTGTGTTAGGGTTTGAATCCACAGATGTATGAGAGGAACATTTCTGAGGTTTTCTAAAGGTGTGTCAGGTTTCTACATGAAAATTAGGGCTCTGCAGAATCTGACAAGTAGATGTTTTCCTTTTTTCCTGGACAAAGTCATAAGCTTTGTAAGTGGCATCTGCAAGAGAGGCATCAAAAATCCATGACTATCAGTAAAGACAGAAATGTTTATGGAGTGACTGAACTTGTTCCATCTAAAAATAAAAATCTCAGTTTCAGAATTGTAGGAGATACACAGAATGACTTGAATCTGTACCTTTGATCTCCTGTGTAATGGTATAAACAAAACATTGATGTTTCAAGATTGGTTTGGTTTTTATAATGCACCAGAAAACAATACTGCTTTTTGTCTTGTCTTTTTCCTTTCTGTAATGGTTTCTGCAGCCCAAATGTGGAAAACAAGAAAGTAAGACCTCCCATATGGATGTATTTATTTGATACAACCACTCCCAACAATATCAGAGATTTGTTTAGCTGGCATTTTTCTTGTATTCTTTTTTCCTTTATCGCTTGTTACCACCTGTCTTTGAAGATTATATGTATGTACATGTTGGAGAGCATTTTTGTAATAATATGCTGTCCTTTCTTAATGAAAATTTGGTTAGCTTAGCAATACTATTTCTTTTACCCTAATTTGAAGAAAGATTCTGTATTAATACCTTCAGTTCGGATTATGTGTATCGGTAATGTCTCTTTTAAGATGTTTGCATTAGCAACACTTAATTTCTGCACTCTGCCATGAATGTGAAGTATTTAACATTGTGCATATTTTATAGTTGGTGTGTCTTAATTATTGTTTGAATTTTTAGAAGTTACTGGATTTGGAAGAATTATCTGAAAGGACAAAATAGGAGGTGGAGTCAAGTGGAGGTGTATCCTCATCAACTCTGCAGTCAGCCCCCATTCCTTTGAGTGCGAGGCAACCCAGCTGTGAGGATTGCTGGCCACACTCTCATCAGCGAGAGAAGGGGTGGGGGGGCAGGGAGAGAGAGAGAAAATTAGCAAGACAAAATTCCTTTCTATCAATCCTGTCTTTACACAAATTCAGACTTCTGAGTTCCCATACGTGAGAGTGTAACTTAATTTCCAAATTACATGATGAAAGCACATCTGTCCCAAAATTAATACCTCTTGAGAATATCATAATTGTATATACTGAAAATAATTAGTATCTGTAATTTGCAAGTCATAAATGTCTAATTTTTAGCGAAGTTGTTTGTTTCCATTTAAGATAAATTCTCAATTTAATATCCAAAGCAACATTCGACTATACTACAAAGGGGCCAGAATTGTTTAAAAACAGAGAACCCCCTTGCCCCCCAGAATACAGACACACAAAGTGGCATCTGCTGAATCCTGTTGCAGAATAAAACATTAGATTTCTGCAAGAAGTTTGTGATTACTGGAATAATTTTTATTGGATAATGCATATTTTTTCTCATACTGAGGTGATTCATGCTGCATGGTCTTCTGATTGAACTAGAGGATACCAGAGTACCCATCGTTGACCTATCAGGCACAAAGATTGCATGTAGAATTTGATTTTAGTAGGAATTCTCTTTTTATGTATACCTGCCTGTGTATCTATCTATCTATGAATATGAATTATGACATTAAGATTAATACAACTCTTTAGAAATATTAGATTGTCTTCCAGTGGTTCATGCAGTGTTGGTGATGCTTTCTCACACTGTTCTCTAGGATTTGCATGTGGTTTTTATGCTTGTTTGAAGGAAGCAATTAATCAAATTCCCCCTCCCTCCTACTGCTTTCTGCCTCTCTTTTTCTTTCTGTGATAAAGGCATTTGTACTGACTTGTTCCTTTAATGGGGCATCTTTTAGGGATCACCTTAGTAGGATTTTGTTATTTTTAACCCAATCAGTGAAACAGCAATAATGAGCTAAACTGAATTGTGATATGGTCCCTCAGAGAGGTTCCTGTATGATTAAACAGAAGGTGGAACACACCTGCTCCCTCCCCAACCCCTTACCTGAAAGATACTGAAATATCTCATAGAGAATTCATCACTTAAATTCTGTATGTTCTGATCTGTCTTTGAAGTTTCTATATAAATTAAACTGGTGCCTTTCCAGACACAGACCTGTGCATGAGAAGCCAGCATCATAACCAAGGCTTAGTCTCTCATGTTGATGGAGTCAATATGATTACTAGCTGATTTGTTTTGTTTTTATTTTTCTTCAAGACAGGGCTTCTAGATCTTTTTCCCTCCCCTTCTCCCTACTCTCATCTTAATTGTAGGTAACTCTTAAACTACAAGGTTTCCTGCTTTCTCTTTGTGGTGAGTCACTGAACTTATCTGGAGGGGATCAAAGATGATACAGCAGTAGGAGGCTGTTAAAAACTGTGTTTCAGTAGGAAAGACCTTCAGAGGCAGCACAACATCCTCAATAAATAGATTAACAGAAAAAAAATGCAGGCTTATAGAGTCACTGAAAGGCTTGGGTCAGGACAGACCTTAAAGACCACCTAGTTCCAGCCCCCCTGCCATGGTCAGGCCCCCTAGGTCAGGTTGCTCAGGGCCTCATCCAACCTGGCCTTGAACACTTCCAGGGATGCACGTTTTCACACTGTTAGGCTCTTCAGATTTATTCTAGCAGACTTTATTAGTTGGTTTTAGGGCATTCTAACTACCTCTGTATAGTAATATTAACAAAGGAGTTTTGCCTTTTGTGTCTCTTAAGTGTTTTGTATCACGCTTAAACTTTGGAACTGTTGTAGCATTGTCCTGCTTACAGAAGATGGTGGAGTAGGTGTTTGGAAAATGTCATTCCTATGGGTTAGAAACATAAATTTTAAAGTCTGCCCTCTGTTTTGCCCCTCTCTTGAGAACTTTTTGTCTGCCAAAAACTGCGGAATGAGAAATCTGACAATGTGCAAAGCACTGCATGAATCTAGTGTTGATGCTGGAAGCATTAAGGCTAAATATTCATCCATCTTTACGCAGTTCCCATAACTTTACAAAATGTAGATGGTGCCGCATCAGAGAGTTTCAATTACTGGTGTTAATCTTTAATGATCTCCACCAGTGGTCTGAATGAAAGTAGATACCACCTGGAAAAATCCATACCCTCAAATAAATGGGTGTTCAATCTAGCATCCTTCATCCCCCAAGAAAGTAAAGTCCTCACCGTTAGCTTCCTCTCAGATTTCTGGAATGGAAGCAAAACTGGCTGTGCCTCTGGGTTTCCTTGTTGGACCTGCAAAGAGGTTGACATTCAGCACTGATGGAGCAGAGGAACTTTCTGGGCCCTACAATATTAAGACTGAAATCACAGTGCAGTAGAGTTTTATTTTTTTCCTGATGCTAAGCCTTTTCAGTTTTTGTAACAGTTGTCCTCATGAAAAGCAGTGAACACAAAATGTGCTGGATGAGAGACAGAGTCTGAAGAGGGACAGAATTGTTCCAGCAATGGGACATCTTTGGGGGAGAGACAACAGTCCCAACTCAACAGTTGTTGGGACTAATCTGTTTGCCTTCAACAAAGAAATGAGGACCAACAAGAAGCGACAACTCTTCCACTCCCTCACAAGTGAGCCTGGAAACTCTGGAAGGTGCCTTTTTGATCTCATTTTGTTGCTTAAGTTGAACATTTAGTACCTTAGTAATGTCAGGTGAGCAGTTACCCGAGTAATGTTCCTAGTTTAGGAAAGAGGGATGGAGTAGGTATTCTCCCACAAGGCTTATGAGAGAGGAAAATTAAAATCCTTAAGTGAATGAATCACTACATTGCATTTTATTTGGTCACAAAAAACTGAGTCCAAGGTAAATATAGCTGGTTGTTTGGGAGGGGAAAAAAGAAGTGCCTGTTATTAGAGGAGAAGGTACTGGACTGTTTTTCAGTATTATGGTAAAACGTGGCTTTGTGTTTGTTACTTGCAAATACCTCAGATCTTTTTTTAGCAGATGATTTTAAAAGTAAGCTAACTTAGGGGTTTAAAAACAATAATGCAGTGCTACACTCTCTTGCCACTGCTTTATTATTTTAAAGATTGCACTTTTGGTACTAAAAGAACAAAAATCTGTGGAGATCTGTGGATTTATAGGATGAAATGAGTGGCTTTTACTCACGGATTCGGTACATGGGTTAGGAAAGAAGCTGCACAGAGGCTCCCTTTGGATTATAGAAGTTGTTTAAAAAAATGTGTTACACATTTAATGAGCGCATTTAACTTGATTTTTTGGGCAACAGTCAGCTTCTTCGGAAGAGACCTGTAAAATGACTTATTGCACAAGGCTGTCTTACTTACCTTATGAGAGAGGTAAACAAATTCCTTTAGTCCTCATTCTCTTCTGTTTTGTAGCTTTCCATACTGACTACTCAGTAAAGATCTTCCGTACCTTTCTGTTTCCAGAGGTTTTATTGACAGTATCTGCCATCTCCACTTACCTTTCTTTTCTGGGGACAAAATGATATATACTGAACTGCCTAATAATAAAACTTATTCTCAAACATTTAAGCAAATCTAATAATAATATTTCATTATTGTGAGTTTTTTCTTAAGAGGAAAGCAGTAAGATAATTCTTCCAGCTGCTTAGAAAGTTACTGGAAACTAGTTAACCGGGAGGAAAAAAAATCTTCCTTTTTTTCCCAGAATACAAGATGTCTACTTCAGTGAAGTTGTGCTTGATACTAAAGAGTTTATCTTTTATGGGAGGTGTTTCTAGTGAAGAATTCTTTATTTCATTGCCTAAAGTAAAATGTAGACCTAGTGTTGTTTTCGCTTAGTTGTTTTTTTTTTAAACCCAACATCCTTTTTTTAGGAAAAAGCTGTATTAAAGCTATGAGATTGTGAAAGCTCTGCTACTTTGTCAGAGAACCTCGGGGACATCGTTGGATATTTTATTGCTTTTGCATCTTGCACAAGAGAAAGACAAGAATGTGCTTTTATTGAACTTAACATGTTTGGCCAATTTTCTATAATCCAGTAAATACAAATTGTACCCTGATTATCCATCTATGTCTGTCAAGCAAATTTTAATGGATGAGTGAATGAGTCAAATTCGATGCATGAAAATATACAAATATGCAAAATATGGGTCTAATTACAAGGCTGCTAAATTTACACAAGGTCAGGTAAACAAGGCACTGTGTAATGATTATTAATTGTTAATAATGCCTTTGGCAAAACACATTTCTGCTTTGAACACCTAACAATTCTGCATTTTCAGTTATATGAAACAACCAAATTGATCAGCTGTTAGAAAAAAACAAAAGATGTTATTTTCTCTCATCTTTCTTCTACTTCACCTCTGTAATTGCTCACTAATTATGCCTGAGTAGTGGGAAGGATACTGTTCTGAATAATAAAAGTACGTTCAGTAGTTACGTGTAAAAGTTCCATAGTAAAAATCAACTTAATACATTATTATTCATTCATTTAATAAATGAATAAATTCATTTACAGATAACTTTTTTCCTCATAAGGTGGTCTTAGGAGCATAGAGGCTCCTTCTATCTTGTCCTGTGCGATGAAGAAGAGCCATTTTTTCTGATTCATAGTTATCCTTTGAAACAGTTTGGGGTTTTTTTTGAATGTGCTCAGTCTATCCTAACTTAATCCCTTTGCCCTCATCCATGTACCTTTTAAGCTTCCCTGTCTCTTTTGGTCCATTGTGAATGTTTGTCATGTGGAGGTAAGACAGCAGAGCAATTTGCAGGAAAGGAAAGAAAAAAAGGCTGAAATGGGAAACTTGAGGTTCCGTTGTTAAACGAAATTAAAACACACAACAAAGCATGTTCTTTTCTAGATATTTGTTATTATATTGGGTTGTAAGGTTGTATGAGCAGTTAATTTGGACAGGAATTGTGAGGCTGGTCACGGGTAGAAAAACCTACCTCTAACACATGATTTTGCCTGACATTTTTCCCTGGTTTTGCAAGTACAGTCATCTCCTGGTGCAAACTGTGCAGCAGCCCATCTTTCTCTCAAGGGTTCCACTTGCTTTCTGTAGCACTGCCACAATCATAAACTAACATATGCTGAAGATGAAACAAGTTTAAATGTCATGAGGAATGAAATACTCAAAATCGGTTTACATACTGGGAAAATGGTTCATTCTTAACGTTTGTTAGGTCATTGCAGCCCAATAACGTAGACTGATGAAGTATTAAACTATGAACAAAGGAGTTTTATTTAATAAAAGGATTTGCCCAGTATGGTATTGGTCTCTGACCTTAGCTGGATGCTTAATGATTGAAGGAACTCCCTCACGCGCAAGTTTTTTCAATAAAACTTTTGGTAAGAGATGAAACTTCCTAGTTAGCAGATGACTTTCTTGATAAAACTGGAAGTATTTTCATCTGTATGGCTGTGCAAGTCTGCTGCAGGTACAGCTTCTGTCTGGCACTTTGTGTCAAGGAGCTCCAAAGGCTATTTGAGAGAGTTTAAAATATTTCTGTTTTTCACTGCTGTGGCTCTGTCATCTTTTCAGCTTCACTGAAATTCTGTTTTGAATTGCAAAGAGAGGTAAACAAAGCAACAAGTTTATCATCTGGGTACTGCATTGTCCAAATTTCTGGGCTTTCTTTTGTCAGCTTGTTTTCATGGACTGTCTTTTGCACTCCTTTTATTCCTCTTTTGGCATGATTGTTAGCGGTGGGTAAATACCAGCAGGCACTGGTGTTCCCTTATGTGAGCTGTGGCTTTCATGGGTACACAAAGGCCATAGCTATTTATCAGAGTCCTTTTCATCTGTATTCTCAATATTCAAGTATAGAATTGTTTAATGTAGATTGTTTCTAGCACTGCACATGATCAGACATATGGCAGCTACTTTATTAAACACGTATCAGTTTCTGATATTAATCTTCTGTTATTCTATTAATCCTGAGAATGTGTAACAAAAATCTTTCAACTAGTCAAAATTAACCTTATTTGTGATACTATATTTATTCTTTGTGACATGCTTGTGGTTCCTCTCAAGCTGCTCTTCTTTTTTTTTCAAATGTTAGTAGGAAGCGATGTTATTTAACTGTATCTGGTATGTTTATAACCACAAAAAAATTTACTGTATTATACTTTATAGAACTGGTTGTGTTGCTGTTCTTTACATTGGTTTCTTCTGTCTGGTTTTAATAATGTGCCCAGAATTGTAAAAATCATTCCAAGCAAGGCCTTTCTACTGCCTTTATACAGACAAATGATTACTTTTAGTCCTTTGTTCAGTTTCTTCTCTGCTTCTTTCTTTTCATTCACTTTTCCTTTTGATTAGTGTATTATTTTAGCATAATTTTTGCCTTTCAGCGTCAGTCTCTCACTGTGAGCTAACATTTATCATTTTCACATCTCTGCTTCCTCCTCCCCTCCCCAATATGGCCAGTATTATCCGTGCTGTTTTTTATATTTATGCTCTTTTATAACTTTCTATTTGTCTGTTGCATTTCTGAATCTTTCCTATTTTCTACTCCTGCGAGAAGTTATTCCGATTTGTATGTAACTGTCACCTAAACAGTTTCTACAGTTGGTTATTTTGGCTCTGAACAGAAAGCCTGGGTGGTAAACAGCCTCAAAGCTTAACAGAGGCTAAACTTTTCCATCTTCCAACACAAGGAACTCTCAATTCTGATGTGAATTATTTGTCTTTTCTCCTACGTCAGTGTTAGAGTAAGTCTGGATTCTTGCTAGCAAATTGAGTTTGTTTGGGTCAAGCTGACCTCCTTATGAGATCCCAGAAGTTTTCTCATTTTGTTTCTGCAGGCATATCATTCCTATTTTTTTAGTATTTCTCTTTTATACCATGCAACTAATACCAGCAAGTAGACTCTATTTAGCTTAGTTCTGTTACTTTCTGTAAATTATTTAAATGATCACCCTTTTTCACTGTTTAAAAAGGACCTGTGAATATGCTGAAGACTGTTTGGTAATTCAGAAGTATTCCTTATTTTAGAACTGTGGTACTACAAGCAAAAGTCTAACTACATAATTTGATCACTTAGACCTGGCTTGGGGCAGTTTCTACTACTGATTGAATTTGAAGTTTCAGTGGATTTTTTTTTTTTAACTAATTTCAGTTAAGTAAAGGTATAGGGTTACTGATATATCCCCCCCCCCTTCAACTTTTATGCATATTGGTAAGTTCAGTCTGTTTTGCAAACACTTACTAATGCTATAATACGTTTTCCCATATCTCCCTTCTCAAATTTTTACCGTTATTGATTGAAGATTCAATTGAGAAATGTGTTTAGAACCCTGCTTTCTGTGGTAATCACAGAAGTCAGTGGGAAGACAAGAAAATTGTATTGAAAGAAATTGTGTGCGTGTGTGTTTTGTGTTTCAGCATAGATTATCTCTGCCAAAATAATAGCTGTCATTTCGTTCTTGTTATATTAGTGGCCTGTAGCTTACTACTACCCCTTTTGCCTTGCTTTTGTCCATTTGCCTGTTTGTGAGTAGAAAAAGAATTTTGTGAAGGGCCATAATTTGGGGGCTTTATTATGCTAATAAAATCAATATTTTGTTATCTGTTTAAATTAAATATTCCAAGATGGTGACCCCACTCTACCCTAGTATCAAAGCTGCAGACCTTAACATTCAGTGACTTTGAAACTTGAGTTCTGTTTAGAATTTCACGTCATGCCCGTGGCAGGAGAAAAAGATGGAAAATGTATACGCTGAGCCTATAGGACTTCCTGCAGTGCTTATTAATCCTTTATGGATCATTTGAAATGTTTCTAGTTTATTTAAGCTTTGCTGCTTGTATCAGATTGTTCCTGCAAAAAAAGGGAAAAGTGATCATGCTTTGAATTTTTAAAAATGATCTCACTTTCAAGCAAAAGCACTTTTATGCTCCATTAGAGTTGAATTTGCCAAACTCTTACATCGCATTAACACAAGCTTTACTGGATAGATAAACGTGCTGTTCAAAGACTGACTAGAACTTTACCAAACTGCATATTAAGATTTTGTCATCTTGCAGTTTTTATCTTGGATATTTTCTTCATGCAAATAGAGGAAACAGACAAAATTATTTCATTAAGGAACTGTGCAGCATAGTTTTTATCTATTAACAAGGATAGAAAACAGGAAAATCAAATTTGATAGTTTAGTGTAAGACTAGAGAGTCTTGTAAACATCCTAAGTGTGCCATCTTTCTTTTGTGAAGAACCATTTGAAGTTTATGTAGATAATTGAGGCTCTGCTTTTTGTGCTTTCTCTGTGATAATGTTGTAGAATCAATGTGTTACAATTTACAGGTTGTGGAAAAAAAATTTCTGAATCCACAGGCAGGAGATCAAAACTCTGGGTTAAATTATCTAGGCAGCAAATGAAGGTCTAGTCTCCCCATGAAGTCCACAAGCAAATGGGTGAGCTTTGAATTCACTGCACTTCACAGGACTAGAGAGGCCAGCAGATCCCTGCATAGGAGTGGTCTGAAGGTTGAAACATCCATGTCTATTATTTTCTGGGATCCTTTCATCTCAAGATATATTTTCTTTGTTTAATTAGTAATTATATTTGTGAATGGTTGTGTTGTCATTGTAAGTGCTACTTTAAGGGAACTTTTTTGTTGTTGTGTTTGCCAGTTAGACCAAGATTTCTGTAATAATGTCTATATTATATCTTCTAGTTTTACTATTTCTGTAATATTTTAGTTTGCTCTCTGCCTAGAATGATGTTTTTCAGGCATGGATTCTATGAAATTTCTGTCTTAAGTCAGTAACCTCACAGCAAAATGGAAAATTATTCTGGTTCAGTCTCCAAAAAAGTTTCTTGTAAGAAATCACATTCAGTGTTAGAATCTTAGTTTATTTTTTCCGTTTCACGTGTTTTATAACATAGGAGAGTGGATTAATATCAATATGAAGTAAAACCACCTTTTATATGTTTATATGCTCTTAGAAAATGCTTATTACCATAGTAACTGAGGGAGCCTATTAGCTTAGTGTATTTCTTAAAATGTTTCTAAAACATACAGAAAGTATTTTCCACATATTACACAAGAACATTTAATCCTCTGGTTTTTTTCAAAAAGGCACTTCTTCAGTGCCCACACTCATACATTATCTGTGTATGTGATTATTAATTCCATTTAAACACCCCCCAAAACTCAAAAAAAAAAAAAAAAAGGGAAACAAAAGTATTTGGAGTATCAGCTTTAACTTTCATACCCTTTTTCTAAGGATGTGTGATCTAACTTGAATTTCCATCAAAGGAAATTTAAAAAAAAGGAAAATTTATCTGTGTGTTTGTGGATATATGTCGCATATGTAAAGACATTTATATATATATACACACACTGCTTATGTGTCTGATAGAATTTGGGAAACAATTTTTTCCTGAAAATATAGACTAAACTGAATTATTCCTAGTGTTTGCTTTTAATTTTCTTGTCCACCTTTCCCATCCTCTGCCCTCTCTCATTTGTCTGTATTGCTATCTTGAGTTTTCATAAGTTGAGTTGTGCTAAGGCTAATTTAAAAGAAAAAAACCCTTCAAAACACTGTAACATGAGTGAAAGTATTGTTGTCACATGTTATAGAAGTTCCTTTCTTAGAGCAGACATGTCTAGTTTAAGATAGGTGTTTGAGGAGAGAAAGATTTAATTAATAAAGATCAGAGGTAACTGATCAGAGAAGTCAAGGTAAATTATTCTGATTAATAAATATCTGGATGATAAGGGATTGTAGGTGTCTTAATTCGGCTGAAAGATTACTGTTTCTAAAGATAATGATCTTCATTGAGCCATGCACCACCATCTACGAGTGGTACAGCAATCCTTCCTTGCAGTACTTAAGCATATGTGTTGGTCTAATGTGGACTTGGCTCTTGCATAGATCTCCTCATGCAGGACAAAAGAGGGTCTACCAAAACCTTCTCCATGTTCCCCTGCTTGTAGACATCTGTAGGCAGAATCACGGAACCAGACCAAAGGGCTTGCTGCTCCTAATATGAGAAGCACAAACATTTTGCTGACTCATGTCCAATTTGGTATCCACCAGTTGTGTGTCTTCAGGAAACTCACTGAGGGTACCCGGTGCCCCATCACACAGATCATCAGTGAAGGTCTTGAATGGAACTGGACCCCTGGTCCACACTGCTGCTTATTGGCCTCCAGCTGGATTCTGTTCCATTGGTCACCACCCTCTGGGCCCAGACATTGAGCCAGTTTTCATTCAACCAGGGTTTTCCAAGCACTGGCTCATATGACTTCTTCTCAAGATTTAAGTACCCTGTGTTGCCTGTACCTTTCCTCCGTGAATATGCTTAGACATTTTTCTGAATTCACCCCTCTCTCCTTTTGTGATGGTAAGAGACTGCTCTTCAAGGTCTGTTGCTATTATTCTTTTTGTTAAGGCCTCAAAACATTGTTTATGGCTATTCAGCATACCAGTTCTTTTTCTTTTTCCTTTTTAACTCTTGCCACCAGGACTGTGTGTGCTGCAGTACCATTCTAACAGTGTGTTTGAAGAAATTCACCTCAGTACTCATACACAGTTCTTCAGTATTCAACCTCCACATCTTGCTAGGTCTTCCTTTAAAGCCGATGTTGAATAACTTGTATACCATGACTCCTTTTCAGCCGATAATTTCTGGCATACAGTATCCCCATTCTGTAGGTGTGAACTATAGTCTTTTTCCCCCAGTGTGTCGCTTTTGTTTCGCTGTACTAACGTGTATTTTGTTTTGAATGAACACAGTTTACCAAACCAATTTCCTCGTGCTTATCATTATTTGCTGTTCTGCTTTTGTCATCTGTAAATTTGGTCTGAATTGATTCCTCTCTTCTCCTAATCGCTGATGTAAATGTTGAAGAGTGTGAGTGTAACCTTTTCATTGTGATACACCACCAGAATCCTTCTGCATTCCATATTGACAAATGCTTCCTTGGCTGTCATCACTTTGTGTCTCATGGACCACTGATTTTTTTTTTTTTTTAGATGCTTCAACTTTGCACCTCTTAATCCATTTCACATGTGCTTCATTAACACTGTGCAATGCTAATTCTATTGCAGTGTCCTTTGCAAGTAAATCAAATACCATTCAAGAGATTATTTATAGTACATCTGCCCTTCTCAACCAAACTTGTAATGAAAATGAAATATGAAAAAAATGAACTGTCATGGCTAGTTGAGGCTTTTCTATATAAAAACGTATTGACTGGTGTTAACTCCATTCCTGTTCTTAAATTCTTGATCACTGAAAGTCTCTATCAGTATTTCTGTTGTTTTTCCTCAGGTTAACGTTAGACTGATACGTACAAAAAGTTACAGGGTTCTGATGTGCTTGTATAACTATTTCAAGGAAAATTAGCATTTTGGTAGATATGTGGGTCTCAGTCTTTTGAAGTGCCTTCATGGGTTAGGAAATCCAGCAAATAATGGATCTTCTGGACTCTAATTGGACTGTTAAATTCAAGCTTTTTTATATGAATATGCTGAATTTTGAAGGCCTATTAAGTATTTTCTTGCTAGCTGACCAAAACATAGTTCTTCTTCCTTATATGCTACTGGAGTGTTACTATGCTTTTCCAAAATATGGGGAAGAGTTGCTTGTGGTTGTTTTGTGCTGCAAACTATTTTGTTGTTTTCATCACGTTATTTATTTGTTTCTATATTCTTAATTAATATCTGTCCTAATTTTGCTCATTAGTCTTCTACTTGGGAAAACTTTTGATTTGTGTCAGCAGCTGTCTACTTCCAGCCTCCGTTTTTCATATTTATGTTTTATACATTTTGCCAAGTTAAAATTTGCTTGTAATTTTCCTTAGCTTAAGGGAGAGAACTTCTCAAGTTATTTGGAAGTGGTTTTTTTATCCATATGAAATATAATGAGGTCATAATACTGGTTTCTAGGTAGTCACGGTCTTCTACTCCAGTCATTTAATTTTTCTTTACCTGTCATAATGAATTTAGGAATTTGTATAATTTTTTTAATGAAGTATTCTTTCTAGATTATAGAAAATACTAGTTCTAGAGACTTGGGGCAGTATGTATGTCTACCACAAACTCAGAGAAGCAACATACAGCAGCAGAGGTTTTTTTCTAGCAGACAGGATGTATCAAGTAACTTTTTCTGCTCTCAGGAGGATGCAGTGGGAAAGTTCTCTTGGGCCATACTAATTTCAGTGTTGAGCTGTTGGCTTTAAAGGCTCTGCAGGTCTCAGTAGCAGCCAACCTTTTAAAAAGCAGAATCATAGTGTATTTGAAGGATACTTTACCTGCTGTTTTTCTGCAGGTTGTTCATCCTGAATGTGATTCACTAAATAAAAATTTGGAGTTTTATGTTTAAAAAAAATAAGTCTCCGCAACAAAAATGTCCTGTTTGTTTTGCTTGTCTGTTGCCAGTGTAGAAACAACAGAAAACAGTCTCTTCCCCATTCTCGTATTTTTTAGTTCAGTGAGTTTATGACAGGCCTTTATTTCTGTTGAGTTGGCTTTGTTGTTTGTTTGGTTTTTTTAAATGTTTACACGGAAGCATCAATTTCTTAAGGTCCATCTGGTTGCTGTCCAGAATAGTTTAGTTTGAAGAGATTTTCAAAAAAACAACACACAATACCCCCCCCCAGTTTCTGTTGTTGTCTCTGAACCTTTGTCCTTCTGATTTTTTCTGACTAGCTCAAAGCAGTTTTTATTAAATTTATCGTGTAAATGTATTGCTGTAAGTTTTGAAAATTTAAGTTCTAAGGTTTTGAAGCATTACCATTTTAGGTGTCTGCCTTCCCATTTTGTATGCCAAATCTGTCTAAAGTTGAGTTTTGTTTGAAATTTTAACCTACAATAAATTAACATTTTTTCAAGATTAAATAAAACATGTTGTTTCTGTTTTAAACTGATCCACAACAGCTCTTCTGAGATGCTGTTGTTCCTTTCTGACTTCACTTGGGTGCTTGAGATGTAGCAGATTGGCCTAGATTCTTGAGTTCTTGGTGGCAAGTAGAAGATACATGCAATTTATAAGCCTTTGAAATTTTTAATTATTAATAGAAAGGACTATAAACTCTCTCAAACTCTCCCTCTGACCTTTCTTTTCATGATCTCTGGTCTGCATTTGGACCAGACGGTGTGCCGTGTATGGAGATGTTTCCTCAAGAGATGTTCATTATTAACATGGAGATATGACAATCAGCCTCTCCTGAAGAAGTGAAGAACTGTGCAGTCTGACAGTGGTGGGAACGGCAAATTAAGTGCAAGCCAGCAGGGAGGCAGAACAAGAGCTCTCGTTTCAAAAAGAATAGGCAGGTCTAAGGGAAAGTTTGAGGGTAGCCTCAGGAGACTGTAGGAAAGGGTTGTGGGTGGGTGTTTAAAGTAGTTATAGGAATGGAGGGGAAGCTGAGGAGGAAGCCTGACCATCTCATAACACTTAGCAAAAGTTTTTTTGAGATTTTTGAGTGTCTTATTTGATGCTCAATTTAATTAACAGTAGCAGGGAGCAGATGGTGTCATTCAAGGTGGAGTCAGGTAGTGCAGTGTATATGTATTAACTCAGAATAAAGTATGCTACAGATTTGTTTTATTTATTCCAAATCAAAGTTCTAAAAAACTGTAAGTTGCAGCTGAAATGTACACATCTTGTTACGTGAGCCTGCCCAGTGAGGTCAACCAAACAACTGAATTTATTCACAGTTGTGGTTATCTGAGGAGAAATGCATGGGAAAGGGAAAAATCTGATGTAGTGTAAATTAGTTGAATTGAAGCCCACAGGTCCAAAGGTAAATTATGTTCACTTGCTTATTGTGTGATGTTGCAGTAAAAGCAGTGTTAAAGTTGTTCAGGTGGCCTTGCCGTACCCAAAATGTAGGTGCGATGGCTTTGAGGTCTTTAACACTTGGCTATGAGGAAGAGTATATATTTCATCCTTCCTTCCTCCTTTCTATTGGTTGTCTTTTGTCAGCCTAAGAAAATCCATCTGCATTTGATAATTTTACAAACCTTAAAGGTAAACTTGTAGTGTGGAGCAGGAGCTAGGCGTGATTGATAATTAAAAGATAAACCTCAACACAAACCCAAAAAAAAATCAACCCGAAAATTATTGCAAGAATTGAGTATAGATGAGTAAAAGAGACTAGAACGTGGTCCATGAGACTGGAGCTGCACCTGGGTGGATGTAGATGAAACTAAAAGCAAAGAAGCTGAATTGAGTGGAATTGGTTGAATTAGAATGTTCAAATATGGTGTCTGCTGGATAAGCACCTGGCTGGGCAGGTAGTTTGAAATAGCCCGAGGAGGCAGGCATGGGTGAAGGTTGCCTGTGAAAATTTGGACACAAACCCCAAGCAATTATATCTGAGTGTGATTGGTTTAATAAGAAAATTATGAGAAAATTCCTAGGTATTTGCCTTCCTCTACTATTGGCAAATACTGGGCAAAATGTGTAGCTTGCAGAGAACGTAGAAAGTAATTGTTATTATGGGCTACTCTGTCTGTTTCAAGAAGCAAAGTATGTGTTTTCCTTTAAACTCTATTTGGAAGAATGGATTTTTTAATATTTTATTTTAAAAATAGAAGAGAGATACTGAAACTGCAAAGTTGGGTATTTGAAAGTTGAAGAAATCCCAGAATGAATACTGCTTACTTAAGTTTAATGCGGGTCATTTGTATTTGATGTTACCCATTCCATTTTTTCTGCACATTGGAGCCCACAGGTTGGACAGCCCTTGTTGGATGAGCATACCAGTCTGTATTTGTTTCTCTGCACTGCATAGTGGATGCTCTTTGCCTTATCAAGTGTTTTCTCTGAAACTTTGCCTAGAATTATTTATTTTTCCATGGAGTTTTCTATGGCACACTTCACTGTGGGATCAAGTGGCTCTTAAAGAGCATCATTACAAGAGCTGTATTAAGCGAGGGGACAATTATTATTTTTATTTCTCAAAGGAATGAGGCATTGGGGAATGAACATCAAACATGTCCATAAGTTTGGATGCCCAATTTGTGAATCAAAGGACCTTTTTTTGCAGTGTGTAGTACTGAGTAACTGCCTGAAGCAGAGCTTTCAGGTTACAGTTGGGTCTACTCAAACTTGAGCATCATAGACCTTTAAATTTCACTGGGAACAGACTGATTATTGAGATTATCATAGCTTGTGAGTCCATTCAGTAAGCTGGAAGTGACTTGTCCAGCCGTATGGAGAACCTGTGTAGAGGCAGTAGTGCATTTCAGCTCCCTGAGGCCACATTCATTTGACTTTAGTACTTTATTTTAATTTCTTTCATTTTACTACATACTCTCCAGCATTCCCAGTACAAAGTGTTGTTCACTTTAGAAGGCATTGTGAAGGAAATCCAGTCCTTTAATGAGAATTAAAATATAAATGTGATCCTTTAACTATAAATTGACATGTGATTTGTATGTACAGGGAACTGAAATGAGCGTTACACAGGCTTCTGATTGCATGCTTCTTGAGCTTAATGTCTTGTCATCTACTCTGTATGTGAAAATCCACTGCTAAAGGGTGCCATTGCATTTTACAAGAAACATATGCATACATCTAATGACGGGATTTGGCCTGTACAGAGACATGACTTGTTTTTATTAATGATATCATGAAGATTAGGCTCTCAACCATTCAATCAGCTCACTATGGTATAATAAATGTTTCAGCACATAGGCTGTGCTCCAATAATACATAGCAAATTTATTGTGAAGTCGATCAGTAATATGTATTGGACTGTTTTCAGCAATTTTTTTCTCGTAAGTTCCTTAGAATTGTAAAGAAAATAAGTTTAAAGTTATTAGTTTATTATGTATTATAATACTATTCATAGGCAAATGTTTTATACAGTAGGTATTCTGTTAGAAACCATCCAGTCTGATAATTTTAAGAGATTTTTTTTCCTTTTTAAGCAGCTGCTTCCTCTCTGATTTGGATTTTAATCATGACTTGACTTAAGCTTTCATGTCTTACTTATGCTGCCAGGAGAGAACTCGAGCACTAGTTTACTTAATTATTTGCTGTACAACAGCTGCTAATATTAAAAAGGAAAAAAAAAACAATCCACAAAAAATGCCATCTCATCTTTAGGTCTGCTACGGACAAAAAAAAAGCAAAGGCAGGGGAGGTGACTGTAGCTACCCCGTCTGCTTGGCACCGGCTTCCTCCTCCTCTCTCACTTTCAGTTTTCAGTGTAATGAAGAGCAAGAGAACAATATTCTGTAATTAAGGATTCCATTAAGTTGAAGAAAAGAGCAAATGGAGTTGTTTGTTCTCCTAGCTGAAAAAATTTGTCTGGGGTGGGGGGTTAGTGGTAGTAGTGTAGAAAGAGAGAGGTGGGTGGAGAGACTAAGTCAGGGCTGTTTGTTGAATATACTGTTAAGGACTGTTACCATCCTAATTAATCAAGTTAGAAATTACAGCTGTAGTCGGTTTCCCCCCAATTCTTGTTATCAATTTTCTTCTCTTTTGAGACAAAGCAAATATAAATTTTGTGTTCATTTGTCATTCGTTCTTTGACTTCAGCATCTCTGAAAATAACAATGTAGCACAAAAGACCAGTATTTACCTAGTTGTAATGTGGGTTGCCATGGTGTTTTGCAAATTATTGCAATTATGTTCACCATGCGAGTCGCCCTTGGTAACTGGCGAAAAAACTGATAATCCTGTTTTGAACAAAAGGTCAAATTGCTGAATAGAAAGTCTTGATTAACTAAAAGATGTACAAAGTGGAATTATTTCCTACCATTCAGAAATAGTTCTTGATCGGGTTTGGGGGAGGGGGTGAGTAAGTACATCTGATTACTGAAGTACAAAGCATTGAAAGGATGTTGTCTTGAGCCTTTCATGTAGTCTTAATGGTGGCTTTTTTGTCAAATTTACCCATTTGCGGCATTGAAAGAGGCAGCTGCATTTAAGCTTGAGAGATGGTGCTTTTTCAAGAGTTCAGTGCATGGAAAGTTCTCAGCAGTATCTGCAGTTTACTATTAGACCTTCAGCTATTAAAACTGATGTGCTGCATTTGAGCCCATAGCTCTTGGTGCTTGTAAAACCCTCTGACTGATGATCTAATAAAGTGCTCTTACCGGACAATCTCTGATCAGATACTTTAGGAAGAGGAAAAAAAAGAATAACCACAGCTCTGAAAAGGATGGAGGTGGAAGCACATGGCTGTACTGAAAAGTTTGCTTTTGTAATCTGCAGTGGAAATGTTAGTAAATAAGACTGTATTTTCAATTTGAGTATTTTAAGGCCCCACTGTTCCAGAACTCATTTTTATTTACATTTACAAAAGCAAAAATCAATCTCAAAAGATTAAAAGTTCTTCATAATCACTAGTCCTCAACCATTACATACAAATACATAGAGGGAATGGTCTCCTGCACTTTAATGCTGTGAATTTCCTTTCCTTTTTTATTCTTGGGGGTGGCAGGGGGAGCGAGGGAAGAGGTGAAGAGGATTAAGGGTTTTTCCTTTTTTAATTATTTCTACTTTTTGTTTTTAAATAGCTACCTGGAAATTAATTCTTAAAACTTTGGAGAGCCTGTGTGAGAGCAGCATGAAAGCAAAGTAAACCTGAACAAGTTTGTGGGTTTACATTCTGCATCACCTAGCAACCCCCTGGCTCAGCCAGTTCTCTCCTCTGCCCCCAGTCCTGTTTACAGACCATTCAGACTGCTCTTCGAAACCATGAAAGATATTCAGTTTCATTAGTGCCATTCTCAAGGAGAAAATAATTAAACTTAAATGAACAAACACTGCTTAGTGATGCTTTAAACTTCTCTAGTTTAAGGTGACCAGACCATGAGACCACTTTCTCTGCCTTTACCTTTCACTCTTTTGAGCTCCTCTGAACTCTCGTACCCATGTATGTGCATTATCGTTTTTAAAGTTTTCACAACTGTATTAACTCCTTCAGTATTTAGAGATGTTCAGAACCGCGTTGCAAAGATGTTTCGCATAAACAGTCTTTTTGTCTGTTTACCAACTTGAGATGTATACTGAAGCTGACAAACTTTACTGCCATGTACATGAGCAAAACCTCTGTTTGTTCTAATTTTACATCTAATGTCTTGCAGGAGGTTCAACATGACAAGTCTGAGATGGGGAAAATTCAAGGACTGTACAAATGTTTGAGAGGAGAAGGAAGAAAACAGATTTGTGGAAGAAGTGGGGGGAGGAGAGTGTTTTTAGCTGTGCAACCAAAGTAGAGGCATCGTTTTTAAGAAATCTGAGTTCTTACTATTTGTACAAGCAATACATGGATGGGCTGTATGAGCTCTTTGTGCTTTGTTGACAGTTGACAGACAAAGCAAAATTTTTTCTGAGGCAAGGTACTGTACTTAGTTGTGACCTATTGTACCCTAAGAGTATGGCTTGCTTTGAGTTGTATGAATAGGGAGAGTATTTTGGCAAAGTGGACTTAAATATCCTTCTAGAGATTTTAGCTCTCAGTACAGAAATATATAAGACATCCTTCCCTGATCCTTTTCTCATAGTTTTCCATGTGAAGTCATTTTAAGTATGTCTTCTCTCAGTTGCTTGCTCAAAATTCAATTTAGCTGTTTTCAGATTGTCTTAAGTGAAATAAAATTGTTGGTAATAGCTGCTTCTTTTTGTGAGCAGTATGTCAGCCTGTGAACACTTAGGCTCTACTTTTTAATCGTTAGGGGCGTGTGTTTTGGTGCCTATAACCTTATTTTACTGAAGATAAGAAGATCAGGGTATTGGGTTTGATGTGAAGTAAAGCAGAACATACTGACTAATTTAGATTGTAATGTTCAACTGTTAAGGTTGGAATTTGTCCACTTGTGGTGCTATTACATGTGTTTAAATGAGGGCCACTGTTTGCATCAAATCTGTCATGAGGGTTTGGAGTGCTCTATTATCCTTTCAGCAGGCTGATGACAGAGCCTGGTCTTTGCACAAATGAGATCAATAAGTTTCAAATAACTTGTATGAAATGACGTGTGACTGTACATTTAAAGGTGTCTTTTTTAAAAGAAAATCAATTTCTAATAGCATGTAAAACTCTGACATTGACCTACAAGATATTTTTCACTTCTGTCTTGTCTGATAAGTTTGTTTAAAACACCTTTTATGTTAGCTTGAGTGTTTGAGTTCTTGAGGGATAGGGTAAGGGTGCATTTCTCAATGGTTGTGTTCTCTCCTGCCTTGGTTACATACACACATTTCTGAGACTTTTAATGGTAAAACTGATACGACAGATAGTGCAGAGAGTAATATTTTCTAGAAGTTAATGAAATTTTCTTTTGGTCTTGCATGGTTTCCTTGATGTTTTGTGGCTTTTTTTTGTTGTTTTGTTTTGTGTGTTGGTTTCTTTTTTTACCAATTCTGGGTTAGAATGCAATTCAAGTTCTATTATTCTGGAGTACTCAGAATTACAAAATACCATTCTTGAAACTCTGTATCATTTTTCAGTCACCTATAAATAGGAAGATGATATTCGGTGGCTGACTTTGCGTGACAACAGCAGTTCATTGCTGATAGGACCATGAGGGTATGCAAAAACTGAAAGGACTCCTAAAGAGTATGCTATTGGACATAATTTTGTTGTAGCCTAAATCCTCTCAAGTTAATGTCCATTTTTCCATGATATCCAATAAAAACTTTGGGTGTTTTAGACCAGCGCAGTTGGCAGCTTCACTTCTCTTAATAGCCACCTAGAATCTACATCGGTGCTTTTACCGTATCATCAGCTTTTTCAAGATAAAAGGACACTTTGTGTTCTGAGAAAGGTAGTATTTGTGTCCTCATTCATGCTTGCTTTAAGGTAGCAAGTCAGTGTAGTTACATTGCCTTCAGTTGCAGTTTGTCTGGTTGTTTGGATCTTCATAATCTGGTCCTTCAGTGATGTGGTTCCCACTGACTCCAGATGCCTTTGAATCATTTTTGGCTGGCAGTTTTCCAGTGGGAAACTGAGACAACAGATGAATGTTTCTGATAGAAGGAGATTTCAGTATTTTGGAGAGGGTGTCCTTCTCTTTTACCAGTATTGTGTGGTAAAGTGATCATTTGCCTTCCACTAGGAAGTTACTAGCTGAGATGCTTCAATTTGATAACATTCTTTAATGTGTTTCCTGTGATAATAATACTGGATATATAACCAACCATCTCCAGTATCTGTACTGCTTTCAAGTAGTACACTTTTAAAAGCATATCTCATTGTTTCATCTTTCATTTAAGAGACAGTTTTGTATTTTTCCTAAAAGATCTTGTCTATCTGTTCATCAACTTGGATAATGCTGAATTTAAGAGGAGCAGAACGAACCATCCAGGAAGGGAATTTCCTTTTTTTGTAAGAGTTTTGTTATCGACTCCATCCCACAGCTGAACTCTGACCAGTTATACAGGCCAAAACTTGAGAAGCTCTGAAAGTAAGGAAATGCTTAGCAAAGAAATTGAAACTGTATCTTAATCTTCAGTTGAAGTGAGGCAGCATGAAATGGAATGTGAAATGCTGTGGTCACTATTTACATTTTCCCTAAATTGGATGATCAGGTAACATCAGACTCTAAAAATACTCATACTGGAAAATATAACGTGTTTTTTTCTGGATGAAGCGCTAGATATAATATTTATTTTATAGAAAAAGAAAAATTAATGCAAAATCAGTGGCCAAGAGTGAGTTGATAAAACAGGTCTTTCTCTTGTCATCTGAATAGTCATATACCACACTGGATCTATGATCAGGTCTCTTAATGCATTATAGTTAGCTTTTTGTATTAATTTCAGGAACTAATTTCAGTTGTTGTTACTATAATAGTTACTAAAAAAATTTACATTGCCAAAATGTATACAACACACAACAAAATACCAGAGAACATAAAACAACCGTTCTCTGGGTAAGGGACTTAAGTGGTAGAGTAAACTTACAAAGAAATCCATGCAAACCTAAGGTGCTTCACTATTCTAAGCATTTGTTGCAATATCTTTGAGCTACAACAAGCTTGGAAGTGTGTTTAACACGGTACCTATCCCACTTAAGCTTCAGTCAGCCAGCATCAATAGTAGACTCTTGACCCAATTTTTTTATAAAACAATCTGTTTGAAGAGTCTGGGAAAATATCAAAGGAATTTGTTCTTTGGAGATGATGAAATGTTTGTTAGGACAGCAGTATAAAACCTTGAAACAAAACATTCTGAAAGGTCATCTTTGTCTGATGTACTCAATTTGAGTATAAATATTTTAACTTAGTTTTAAGGTGTTTTTGACTTAAAAGTTTCAGTTATGCCTGACGGTTCAAGAGAACTTGTGCACTCTGTGAAATTCTTTTACATTTTAAAATTCTAGGATGGATTTCAGACATAACCTCTTCTCTAGAAGGGAATCTATTGAACCTAGCATTAGGGCTTCTGGCGTAGTACAGTTGGATCTCCTTATAGTAACATATTAAATAAGTAGAGAGAGCTTCTACAGCAATTTCGTGTTAAAATTTTGGTGAAGTGGAAAAGAAGGCTGGAGTGACTAGTACTTCAATAACAATGTCTGTTCATATACTACTTTGAGATCTAAATATGTCTGAACTTATTAATTGAAGAGGCTTTGCAAGTCTTCTAGATTTCCTTGACAGATAAAATGAGATTCTTCTCATGGTCTCACAGGTGCATGTTTTTATTAGTGCTGGGTATCTGGTTTGTGGAATATCAAGCCCTGCCAGGATCCTGAAAAAGTTGCTGGCCCAGAATTCTGCGTCACTAATTGCTTCTAATTCCATTACTCCAGTTGTTAGGTTTGGTTTGCATGATTCTTGTCAATAGAATGTGCCTGTTTATTCCTTATCAAGGAGATTATCACTGATAGGAAAAATGCCAGAACAGATAAGATGCTCCTTATAAAGGCTCCTTCTGATGGTGATCATTTTGCTAGGGGGTGAGGAAGGAAGCAAGTGTGATGGCTCATTTTCCATATATGACACTCTTCTGTGATAGCATATTCTTCTTTGTTTCGCTCAAATTTCTTTCTGACAGAATTATCTTAGAATTTCACCTTGATGAAGAATTTCCTTATTCTTTTCTTTGCCCAAAGAGGGGGGTGACCAAGAGGTAGGTTTTTAAACATCATGGGGTGATCCTTTCATATGTTGACTCAGTCTCTTATAAATTGAGATAATCTCGTCTCCAGGTTGTTTGTATTAGTGGCTACAAGTTCCAAAGGAATGGCTGTCTCTGCTCAGGCTCTCAGGAGATGCATAGACTTGATGAAGTCAGATGACTTAAGGTGTCACCCGTGTGGAGTTCTCCTGATCAAAGTGTTCTACACTGAGTCTACTCTGCTAGTCTCACCAATAAATTACTCCATCTGTAAGATCAATCAAGCAGCTATCTGATGTGCCTTTGTACTTGCTCTGGAAGGACATTCAGGATAAAGCAGCTGGCTGGAAGCAGCTACAGAAAGTATACAAAACAGGCAGGCACCAGGATAACGCAAAGAGTTACTTTTCCTGCAGAATAGTTTGTTTCGGTTTATGCCAATTCCAGATTCATCAAGTCCTCTATCTTGAAAAACCCTTTCAAAAATTTAATGAGTCTATGCCTCTCCTGTATCTAGCAGCAGTAAAATTGGTTTCTTTGTAAGAGTGGTCTTCTGAGGTTTTTATCAGTTTCATTTGCCCATGAAAGAAGCAGGATGTTGCCTCAGGAACCTAAAATATGCTGAACTTCACTGGAGTGGTGGAATCACCATCCCTGGAAGTGTTCAAGAGGTGTGTGGATGTAGCACTTGGAGTGGTGGGTTAGTTGGACTCCATGATCTTAGAGGTCTTTTCCAACCTTAGTGATTCTATGATTCACATCGCTAAGTGGGTCAAGTTTTCTGATGAAGTCTCGTTTCACTATTTGTGATAGCATCCCTGACCTGAGGGGATTTCTTCTTGGCATTGTAGCAGTGGCAGGTAGGTGTCACTCAAGTCTGCGTTGTCTGAAAATTCCAGTGCATGACACTAGTTCTCACACTGTCATTCAGTTATTAGTTGCTGCTGATACCTCACTAAGATGGTGCAAATGCATTGGATTGTATCAATGTTATTACTGGAGTATTTCTTTGTTCTAAACAGGCAAAAACGCAGATTAGGAATTGAAATTACTTGAAAGTAATTTGGTTTCTAGTATACAGCAAAGAAACTTTCCTGACTTTACAGCAATAGCTCATCTTTAAGTCAATATTCATACTACCTTTCCTGTTTAAAGTGTAAAATTGTGATGCAATTCTCAAAAGATGTAGCTACTGCTAATAGTCAAAACACTTGCCAGAGAATGTGCAAACAGAGTTTGTCTCTAATTCCTGAGATGCTGTCTACCACTAAGGAAAGTTTGTCTATCTCTTCCCCCAAACACTCAGCTATTTACAGAAGACACAGAGAGGGAGAACACACCTGTGATGTAGAACAAATTATTGCGATTGGAACTGATAACTTTCAGGCCATTGAGTCAAGTCCTCTGTTGCTGTGATGAACTGCCTGATTTTATTTCATAAAATCATCTATCTTTTAACATTACATGGGGGTATCTATATGTTTGATAGTGTACCCAGTAATGCAATATTAGTGGAACCTCATCCTTCCCGAGGGTTTAAAGCCAATTCGGCCAGATTTGTCCTGTTAGGAAATGCTATCCATAATAATGGACGTTGGCAGGAAAATGGGTTTTGAAGCTGCTGGTCTTGAAATGAGTGAAAATAATATGCTTTTGTAGGAGTAGTATAGAAAAAGAGGTCAGTGTGAAATTAAAGTGGCCTGATTAGTGCCTCACAATGGTACCCTGGTCAGAAAGTTTTCATTGCGTTGTCTCTCACATTCAGCCTTCCAAAAACTGGTTTGCTGATCAGTGACGTGAACAGCAAGCTTGTGCTGGTTGACTAGGACAGTATGTTCAGGTTGGATTCCTGCATTTCCCTTGTGGTGTATTTGGTGATTTAAGGTGATAATTTCAGCTCTGCAGTGCTGAAGCCGTGGATTTTGAACGTAATATACTCAAGATCAGGTCTTCCAGCCATCTGGAGTTTGGACATCATCCACTAAGATCCCATTATCTAAAGTCAATGTTAAAATTGGGGAGAAAGATTGTAGAGAAGCAAGCACGAATTACAATCAAATTCAACTCCAAAGTAATTGATAGTGACTTGTGAATAATTTTCAGTGCTTTCTGGTTTTTACTACCACATTTTTTCATTCCATGTGAACTTCTAAAGCATCGTAGCGCCTCAGCATCCAGACTGTCTGAAGGCAGGAACAGATGCAGAACTGAAGTGTCCTAGAGAAGCACATCCAGTCTTCTAGTGTAGCAGGCAGCCAAGCTACATTGTGAAATGTAGTTTGTGAAAACTATGGACATAAAGCTCAGTGAATGTATGTTGTTGACTCCTGCAACTTCTGTTTGAAAGGCGGTTCTGAAACCACTTGCCTCTGTATGTTGGGGTAATATTTCTAATACTTGTTGATCACTAGAACGGAAGAGGCTAATTCTCAAGAACAGACTTACAAAGAAACAAAATTACTTTTGGCTTGCAAATTTCTCCCTGTTAGGTACAGTTTGTGGACATAATACTCTTCAGGGATTTTCTTTTATATTGTGCATTTATTTCAGGGGGTTTTTTGCATACTTTTTTATATTTGAAAATGAACTAAACATTTGTAGGCAGAATGTTTGGAAATTCTAGTTGCCCTTTTTTTTTTTTTTTTTTCACTCTCTATCAACTTGTATTTCATTTCCCACAGTGTTGCAGATACCAAGTAGAACAAAGCTGAAGGTTCCTATTATGATTTTGTTTGATCTATTGCAAATTAATTTACAGACTCAGTGATAGCTGCTGGGAGATGAAGGATTGGTTTTGTTTGGTCAGTGAAGATGACAGGAATGGATCAAATAAGAGTTAACAATAATGCACTTGAACAGATTGAATCAGAACATAATGCATGTATTGAATTTGATTGCAACATGCATGGCCATGGAAAAGTTTTTTGTTTAAAACAAATCAAGGCTATGGCTTAATTATCAAAGCAAAACAGGAGACATAAAGAGCTACATGTTTCTGATATTGCTTTTTTCAAAAATAGCTCCCTTCACACAGTTATCTACCTGTTTAATTTCCATGCATAATAGCAACAGTTATTGTTGTCATTTGTTAAGAGAGATTAACAGATAGTAAGTACAAACAAACACAAATAAGGCCTGAATAGAGAGGTGACAAAGAAGAAAAGACCTCTTTAATGTTAATTATAACTGGTAGGAAGTCTATACAAATGACATTAATTGTTTTCTATATGAATTGAAGGAACATTTAGTTAGTTAGTATCTATGCAATGTGTTTGGGTTTTTTATTGTAGGCAATACTTAGAGATCTTCATTTTTTAAATATAGTTTATTGCGATATGTACAGTTCAGTGAAACTTGTATGTATTTATCATTATTTCTTAATAGCTGGAAACAAGTATAATAGTAAGCTGTTGAATTTGAATGGTTATTTTTATCCTAAGCTATTGTTTTTTTTTTTAGTTTAAGCACCTGTATTTTCTGACCAGCAAAGCTCTCAGTGCTTTCTTCAACAGTGACTGCATTAGACCAAAACAACTGCATAAAGAAACTTGCTTCAAATATCATTAGTCAGTGATAGTTTGGAGGGACCATCTGTGCATTCCATTGTAAGACAGTGAAAGCAGTACCTTGTGAGTGGTGTAGTCCTTTGTTTCTTAACTGTTAGCTAAAAATGCCAATAGATGGCAGAAAACACAGTTACTTTTATTGTGCATTATTTTCATGGTTGTCTATTTTTGAGTATTCTGTTCAGCTGAAGCTGGGATGATGCTCCCATTCCAGACTTTGTTTTTTCAGTTGCACTTGCATTCCCTAACTAAGTATCTTGCTATCTGGCAGGTTCCATGCTTTGTTTTTCTAGTATAATAAATTGTTTCAAAGTTCAAATGTAGTCATTTAATACGTTTTGAGTCACGAGTGTCCTCTTTCTGCACACGGAATCTTTTCATAGTTCCAGCTGAAAGAATTATGCTCTTTAACAGGAGGGGTTTGGAATGGGTGAGGACACCCTCTGCACCTCCCCCTGCCTGGCTGTGAATTTGAAGGCCCTGTTTGTGTCAGACGGCTGCCAGACATTTCATAGGAAGGTAGAGATGCCACATAATAAGCAAATGTGGCATAAACAACTTTCCACACAGAGCATAGCTTTTGTCTCTAAAAATTAACTTAATGGAAGATCTGTGACAATTCATTATCCTTTCCAGGAATTTTTTTGTTCTCCCGCACAGTGGCTTTAATGATATTCTTGGTACTCACGTAAGAGAGTGCCTAAAGACCTCATTGCTATCCTTGAGTAGCTTTTTTTCTGTAGGAGGTTATTCCATGTCTGTCAAAACTGAGTTATTTAAAAAACGTGAGGCAACAGATAAACACTGTCCTCTTTTAAAAATAAATGTGAGGTTCATTTTCAAAACCAAAACCAAGGACTGTTTTTTTCACTCGAGGCTCACTTGTGCCTGCTGACTTCAGAAGACATGAGTCAGGTGTCTATGTCAGGTCATGTCCTAAGTTAGGATTTTTCAGTGAAGCATGTGCTGATGAAGTAGCTCAGTCTTGTTGAGCATTGTCTTATCTTTGTAATGTTAGTTCTGAAGTATTTGTCATAAATAAACTGTATATGACAGGGAGAGCCATACTAGGATTGCTAGGGCAACAGTTGTGCAAGAGGCCAAATTAAATCCACAGAAGGTTTTTGAATTCTTGAAATTTTCTCACTGTGCAGTATAAAATATGTAATGATTCCCATTGCTAATCTACAAAACAATGAAACTCAAACTTGGTGATCAGATCACTAATTGCACTGTTTCCAACACCCCTTATTTTATTAAGATCACCTAGATTAGGGATGATTTGCCTCATCCCGAAATCCATTAGGTGAATTGCTTTTTGGAGATGATTTTTCTTCCTCCATTTACTATAAACAAATCATAGGGTGACCAGCTTAAACTGGTATCAGGCTTTTAGATATGAAAGTTGGGTGAAATGAATCTACCTGCTTAATAGTCTCTTTCAATTCCTGCATTATGGATTTGAGCACGCACTTGAGGAGGCAATTTGCATTGCTGTTGGCATGAAGTTCCACGCACAGTTTTTCTGGTCTGGCAACATAGACATAACAGCTCTGCTGTGCAAGGGCAGCAGAAAGTGTTTTGATGGACTTTACATCAAGTGGGATTGTGATATGGCTGGAAAAATGGTGGAAGAGGAGAGATCTCTGCCATAAATGAAGTAAAGGATTTGAACTTTTGTCATAAAAAGATACACAAACAAACAAAAAGCCTGAAACAGTCTTGGAGCACTTTTGAAATTATTATAGAAGATATTTTTAAGTCAAAATTTAGGTGGAAATTAGGTATCACCAGAACATACAGTTGGAACAGCTTGTTGAAGAGCCAGTGAGAATTGAATCAAGCAACTTTTTGAGTTGTCCTCTGATTCCTAATATTTCCATGAAAGTACCAGGAATGCCATTATAGTTAGGTTTAACTTCTTCACAGGAGCAACAAAAATTTTGGAAACAGGCAAAAATAACCAGTCACTATTCCCAGCTAGACATCAGCAGCTGATGGTCTGAAATGTAGAGTTTACAGGGCTGAGCTGCTCAGGGGTGGTAAAAGCAGGAACTGGTTGAGAAGAGTTGCAGTTAGACTTTGTGATACTGACTTGACTTGTCAGGTAACAATGGAAGATGAAATCTTCTGCCAAGTAATGTGAAGTTAGACAGATGCTGAAAACCCAATCCTAATTTTGTATATAGAGTGTGTATTGACTTAGGAGGGAAAAATAAAATTACAATTCTTGGATAATGATAAATACCTTTCTGGAAATGACTGCTCAGTGCTCAAATGCTCAGTAGTGCTCTAGGCAAACAGAACTTGAGGAAAGAAAGGAACAGAGAAAAAGATGGTAAATACCATTTTGTTTCTGTATAAATTCATGTTCATCTAGCATCCTAAATACTGTGTGCGGTACTGGTTTCATCTCCCTCCCCATTTGTCCTCTATTTCCACCCTGCGCCCCCAGCCCCCTCATTTCAAAAAAGACTTGGAAGAGATTCAGAGAAGAGCAACAAAGATTTGGAGTGATTTCCATGAAAGGAACTAAGTAAATTAGGACTGTGGTTTGGAAAAGAGTTCGATTGCAGGTGATGTGATGGAGGTCTGTAAAATCATGAGTGGCATGGAAAAGGTGAATGCAGAATGATTTTTCCTAGTCTCTCCTGATACAAGAACTAGAAGGCATTAAAAGAGAAAGAGTGTGTGTGTGTGTGTTCAAGAAAAATAAGATATTTTTCCATATAGTGTGTAGTTGTTCTGCAGTATATTGCAGATGCTAAAAGTTTCAATTCGTTGAAAAAGCACTTGAAGTTTGTTGGGGTGGGGGTAGTAATGCACCCAGTTGCCACTGAATACAGAGACAATGATTCAGGTGGTCCTTGAGCCATTTCCAAAAGCTGGGAAAATTTTTTGAAGAGTTTTACTGTGTGCTTTCTCTTACGCTATTACTTAGTGTCTTCTGTTGGTGGTTGTTGGGGATGAGGTGTAGTATTGTCTTTACCCTATGGCTGAACTCTTTGTTTCATACTCTTAAGAGAAGCCTTTTGCATTGTCTCCCTGAGCAGAGACAGAGCAAACTGGGTCAGAGTTTATTTCATTTTAACTCAGCAAAATGTTAGTTTTTTCCTAAATGAGTCGGTTTACATTGAAGTCCCAAAAGCTTTGTTAAAAAAAAAAAAATCTATTTAAAAACAAAGAAGAAAGAAAAGCTTCTGGCTGGCATCAGAAAACAGAAGAGTTAAAATTGTTTTTCCTCCTCTAAAGTGTAAGCAAGGAAATGGCACTTTACTTAAAAATTTAATTTATTAAAGGTCTATAGGATGTCCTGCTGATTGGTCTACATAGTTGGATAAAATAATCCTGTTATTTTAATGCCTGATCTGGAGAAGAGCAGAAGTTTTGGTATATTTCAAAGAAGCGATGACTGCAGCAAGCAGAACCTGGGATTTTGAAGCAAGAAGACTTCAGCTTTGTTCTCTTTGTCATTAGTTGTGTTTAAACAAGGACCATAGAATCATAGAATCAGCTGGGTTG